>OX637339.1:379553-884979 GCA_951799405.1 Agapetus fuscipes
ACTTGTTTAGGCGAATCGTTCTGTAGGTTTATTTATGGGTATTAGTCGTTTTGCTGACAAAAATATTACAATTATTTTTTTATGGAAATTTGTCACTTTGTATGGTGGCCATACTTTATAATATATTTTTTAAAAAAGTAATGAATTATATATGTAGGTATATATAAGAGCTTTTCAATTGTAGAACAATATTTTTTAGTTAGCCCTTTCTCTGCCAAGAAATTAAAAAAAAAAAAATCTCTTATATGGCAACCCCCAAAACAAAGAAAATTACGAGGCAATGATAATTGTTGTTACATAGCACTATTATAATGACGATTGTGCAAAAAAAATAGAGAAAATCGTAGGAGCCGTTTTTGAGCAAATCTCATATGAAACTTTCAGCTGTTCGGAAACCATCTTGAATTTTCTAAAATTTGAAAAATGTTTCACTATGAATTATAGTGATAAGAGAGTTCTTTCTAATAAAGTTAAGAAATATAAAAGTTTTTTGCGTTCTGATGGGTTCTTGTAGCCTTTTAATTTCAATTTTTGATATCATGTTAACGTCACTTTATGTTATTATATTAAAAAAATATATTTAATTTTATGTTATGTATAATACTCGTATTGTAAAGAATTATTCTTTTGTCAACGCTTTCACTTCTGAGAAAATCACAATTGTTTATTTTTTTCATATGGCAACCCATAGACGAAGATTGGCAAGAGTGCTGCTAAAGCTATTTTTCTTAGTGACAATTTAAGCAACGATCACACTGAAGTTTTAAAGTAAATCATTAGAGCCGTTTTGGAGAAAAGTGAAATTTTATGTTTTTTTTGTATGGCAGCTATCTTGAATTTTCAGGTTGGTGCCATGCCAGTCGGCTCATCAAAAGTTGTGGTTATCAATTTTCTTAATCCAAAAATTGGTGTCTCTGCGATAAGTAGTTTCGGCTAGGGCATACGGACATACATACATACGGACGGACGGACGGACGGACGGACGGACGGACGGACGGACGGACAGGTTCGACAAATTAGGTTTTTTTGCATGTCCTGGTGCAGGACAACTCATTTCCGTTGAAACCTCAAAAAAAAAATCGGACGAATACAACACTTTATAGCTCCTTCGGACTGCTATAAAGTAACAATATTTTAAAATTTCTAGGCAGCGTAAGGGCTAATAAAAAATTATTGCCAGCCGATTTGAAAGCCATTGTATGAACCTACATTTATTTATCACTATTGTTTTCGAAAAGTAAAATATAGCCACCGTATAAAGCGAAAAATTTCCATACAAAAATTTCTTGTAATTTTCTTGATAGCAATAATAATAATAAAATGTTAATTGCAGCTTAGTCACGTGGAGGGTGCAATACATGACCAGCCATATAAAAAATACAGCAATGAAAAAGTACGTAGAAGAAAAATACAAAAATGATTATACAAGGTTAATTTAAAATACTAGGCTTTGAAGTGTTATTTTTTATACAAAAGTGACCAATAATCTAAATCTAAGCTGCAAATATAAATATCATTTGAGATTTATATTAAACGTATTCCCATAAGCAGACACGTATAAGTTCGCGCTTACACATGCCGCATATGAACCTACAATATAAAAACCCAATCTCAAGTGAACATAAGCCCTGCTACTCTTGCCTACTTTCCCTGAAATAGGGTTGACATTGTCAAAGTGAACCATTTTTTACAGTATGGGTGGTCAGCCTCATACAAATCTATAAGTCAAGAAAAATGATCGTACCGCAAAATTAAAATTACTTAAGCAGATTGGCTTCATTAATAATACAAATTAAACATTTTGTTGTGAAAATTAAATATCACCTCAAAACAACTTTATTTTATGCTGTAAAGTCATGTGCAGTCTACTGTACATTTAATTTCTGATACGCGCGTTGGGGAATTCTTACGTCTCAAAAGATTGCTTTCGTCGCCCATCCATGCATATTATACATCGATGATATCACGCATCTCCCTCGTGCTACGAGGTATATACTTATTTTCAACATTCTAACTATAACAGGACAGATAATTTACAACCCTTTATTATAAGTAAGTAAGTATCCATGTAGTTTTAATATATGTTTAATCTTCTATACGATATTATTTTTTATATTATGTTAAAATAAAGTACTGAGGCGTTTAAGCTAGATTTTGACCAAAAACGGGACACGACGTAAAGTTTTTTGGAAAATATTTGACTTTAAAATTCATTTCTCGTGAAACTATAGCAGATAGAAAGAATGTGTAAGAGACTATTATTGTTTTAAAATTAACGTTCTTATTTTTGATTTACAAAAATTTCAATTATTGTACTTTGTTTTTGAGTCATAAAATATAATATAAACAATACCGTTTTACCCTTTTTTCTCCTGAACCAGAAGGGTTGGAAATACAAATTTTTGGTATGTTAATTTTATTGTTATTATTAACGAATGTAACATATATTTTTTTTTCTTTATTCTCATGACTCATACAACTTATATCAAAAGATCGATTTATTTATTTGTTAAAAAAATGACCGCATTCAAAATGCTCCAGGTTTGGAGTATTTTTTTTAATGCAAAAAGCAGGTAAATAACGTAGATCATCATCTCTTACTAGTCTCTGCCTGGTAGTCGATGAGGTAGTTTGCACCATTTTTTGGGCCTCTTTGAAGAGGCCGCCTCCAGAACGCTCCAGGGTAGGATCACCAAAATCTGCAGAAAAGGCATGTACTCGATGCCGGACACCTCCCCAAACATGTTTCTGCCTGGTAGTCGATGAGGTAGTTTGCACCATTTTTTGGGCCTCTTTGAAGAGGCCGCATCCAAAACGCTCCAGGATAGGAAAAGGCAGACCAGTGAAAAAATGATGTACTCGATGCAAACTACCAGCCTGACCAAGTCTCTGCCTGGTAGTCGATGAGGTAAGGTTTCGTACGTCTAGCTCTTAGTCTAATATGGCTACTGAGAACGGAACACTGAACAAGCATGGAAAAAGCTCTCTCCACATCTTTTAAAAGACAAATTCTCCGTCAGAAAAGAGCAACATAATTAAGGAAAAGAAGAACCAGTCGACCAAATAAGTGGCTGACGACGCACTCTTCGTTCCTAACTGGCCATTTTGACGGAACAAAGCGGGTTTCGTGTGAGTGGTCATCCTCATACCTACATACATGTAAGTCGCAAACGCAACTAAGCTACACATATAGTGTAACTTCTTGCCTGCGTTATCCCCGAAGGAGTCGAATGTGACGATTCGGGACCTATTTATTTTTACGGGTAAGAGGGCCGGCCTCACACCAACCACTTTCAGTTGAAGCGGGGGTTTCCCAGCTCCCAGGGGGCTGGTTCTCATTTATTGTGAAGGCTGAGTAAACCTTGACAGTGTTATTCATTAGATTCCGCCCATACCTGTTTAGTGCGAGATTTTGAGAAACCAATTTAAATTTGTACCAGCCCGCTAAACCAAAATAAATAAAAAGGTGATTCATTAGCGAAAGACGTGCATTATTTTTTTTGGTTTACCGAATCCTGCTTAAACAGACTTCCGGTAGCTTTTTCTGTGTGAAAAAATACGAAATGCTCGACATTTATGTAGGTATTTAGGTGTCTATGAATTTTTTTTAAGTTTTTGTGGGTTTTTGCATGATTTTTGACAACTTTCGGAGACGCTCGGAAGCATTCGGGTAAACGCCCCCTCCCGAACGTTTCTCGACACTTCAGCTGTCAAACTCGTGTCGACTGGGACCTCGAATGAACCAAAAATGGAAACAAGTATTTTTCAAAGCATGACTTCATTGTGACTTCAGGTTTTGGCTGTAGGCATCACGAAGAAAATCTCAAAGATGGGCCTTCATACTTCATCTACAAGAAAAGTGTCAGTTTTACAAAATTGGCGACTTGAAAAATAACACGACGCGGCATCTGTCACTTGTTTTCTTGTCACAGTTTTTATATTTGTTTCGTTGCTGCATACCGTAGATTTGTTGTTAAAGTGTAAAATTGTAATGTGTTAAAGTTACTGTAATTGCTGAAACTCTTATTTGATTCATAAATCTTTTATTCTGAAAGTTATCTCGTACATTACGATCAGCTGGGGAATGAGGAAGATCGCCATTTTGCGTATGTCGATCTAGTTTAGAACGAAATAAACCTACTCGGAGATGGTTTACAAATGTGATCATGTTTTGAAACACGTTTAGTGTTAAACTGAATTATAAAGTTTTTATGAATCACCTTTTTTGTAAATTGAGATTAAATCGAAAAATTAAACCAGATCTCTAAAGAAATCTGGTTTAAAAATTCTAATGAATAACACTGTGAGATCGAACCCTAGCTCTCGGCATGGAATGCAAGCATTCTACCCAATTCTACCAATTGAGCTATCGACCTTTTTGCGAGCTTGGTCGTCGTCGCTACATAGCGCCAATTCTCAAGCAAGACCCAGTTGCTGTGAGGCTGGATGGACCTTTTAGATGTAAAGTAGAAACGCAATCTCAAAAATGAAGAAGTTACGGACAAAGTCTGAAACCTGTAAAAAGCACGAATTTACTCATCCACCTACTTTCATGAAATGGCCGTTAAAAAACTTATGAATTTGTAGTGTTGGCAAGACTGACTATTTGGAATATTATTCAGATTTGAATAATTGATGTTCCACTGTCAATAAACAAGAGACCGAACAGTTGAACATCGACCTTCTTAAATAAAGTTTTAAACTTTCACTAACACTTTCATGGTCGGTATTAACTACTGAATTGTTTTTGTGTTTTTTCGGGTTAGACCAACGTCGGCTTATAAAAAAGCTGCATATAGACCATGGTCTAACCCGAAAAAACACAAAAACAATTCAGTAATCGACCTTCTTGTTGTGAAGTGACATATTGATAATGGAAAAGAAAGAAATGGAAAAAGACTTTAAACCACAAGCTATTTCGTCTACAAGACTCGCGGACGTGATGGAGCCATTTGTCGGCGGGGAGTTTGACCCGTGGCTTAGACGTTTGCGATTGATGATGAAGTTGTACGGGGAGACAAATCTTTCTCGTTGCTTGGCATCTTTCTTGAGAGGTGCGGCGTTTGATCGGTTTGCTGACTTGCCAGAAGAGACACAGGATGACGGGGAGAAGGCGGCTGAAGCACTCAGCTGTGTGTTTGGTGTCGGACGCTTCTCAGCTTGGAGTCGTTTCTTGCAAAGGCGCTGGCAGCCAGGAGAGGAAGTCGACGTCTTCATGTCGGATTTACGGATGCTGGCTTCGCAAGCCGGAGTTAAACTGAGTGATAACATCCTCGCGCTCTCGTTGGTCGTTGGGATGCCCGAGTCCGTGTCCAGGGAGCTCCGCCTTCAATTGGAATCCGGGGATGGATTGCCACCGCTGCCAACTATTGTCGCTAAAGCGCGATTACTCATCTGCGAGTATCGCAGCCCATTTTTTTCATCGGTGGCTGTAGAAAGAAAAAAGCCCTTGAAGTGCTACAGGTGCGGAGGTCCGCACATGATAAAAGACTGTTTGAAGCGTGGGACGGACACTACCGTCACCTGCTGGGCCTGTCAGGAGTCTGGCCACGTGTTAAAGAATTGCCCAAAGAAGGGAAACGGGCGGAAGGAGGCTTGTGCGCCGGCAGCCTCCATGAAAAATTAACGGCGCTTCCTGTGGTGGAGGCGCGGCTACAGGGTAGGCGCGTCAGAGCCCTAGTGGACACGGGCTGTTCGAGGTCCATTGTCAGGGCGGATTTGTGGGCAGGAGAAAAGTCGGCGAGGCCCTGCGAGAGCGTCGTAGCAGTCGACGGCTCTCGAATTTCTTGTGCAGGACGGGCGGTCGTTGAGCTGGAGGCGCTCGGGATGACCGTGAGCTTGGATTGTTTACTCCTGGAAAAGGTGTTTTCAGGGGCTGACATAGTGTTGGGTATGGATTTTATTAGTGTGGCGGGGGGTGTTTGTGTGTCGAGTGGAAAAATTTTTCTCGCCAAAAATGAGTGTGGTGCAACGGTAGAAGGGACAAAGAACCATCACATAGAAGATAGAGACTTTGATGCCGTGTTCGATAGAACACATGGACGCTGGAAAGTTGCATGGAGGTGGAAGGTGGGGCCGCCAGAGCTAACCAACAGAGTCGCCGCGTATAAAAATAATTTTGATAAACCAAGTAAGGAAGCCTACGAGGACGAGGTCCAGCGATGGATTGAGGAGGGCTGGTTGAAGCCGACTTCAAATCAGGCGCAAGCAGGATTGCTGCCTCTGATGGCGATCGTCCAGGCAAATAAACATAAAGTTCGCCCTGTGTTGGACTATCGCGAACTTAATAAACATGTAGAAAGTCGGCCAGGTGTTGATGCAGCTGCATGCGATCAATCGTTGCGAGAGTGGCGGCGGATGGCAGAGCCCCTCGTGTTGGTGGACTTGAAGTCTGCTTACCTTCAGATCGAGGTGGACGAAACTTTATGGCCGTACCAGACGGTGAAGTTCCGAAATCAGACTTATCACTTGACTCGTCTCGGGTTCGGGCTTAATTGTGCGCCGAGAATAATGAGTCGGATCCTTGACTATGTTCTTAGTTTGGACGAGGCAGTTGCTCGGGGTACTGCTAGTTATATTGACGATATTTTGGTGAGTGAATGTGTAGTCAGTGCGCAGAGGGTGACTGAACATTTGAGGAGGTATGGCTTGGAGGCTAAGGTTCCGCAGGCGCTGGATGGCGGACGTGCCCTTGGGCTGGCAATCGCGCGGAGAAGCGATGGCCAACTGGAATATCGACGAGGGAATGAGCTCCCTTCACTTGGGGATAAGGCTCTTTCGAAGCGAGAGTTATTTTCCATTTGTGGTCAGCTTGTGGGCCATTATCCGGTGTGTAGTTGGCTGCGAGTAGCGTGCAGCTATGCTAAGCGTGTCGGTGAAGGCGAAGGTTGGGAGGATCCTGTTGGCGCAAAAGCAAACGCTTTCATTCGTAACATTGTGGCAAGAGTGCAGTTAGAGGATCCAGTGCGTGGTATTTGGAATGTGCCATTAACTACCTGTGGCAGAGTTTGGACAGATGCGAGCTCTCTGGCGTTGGGAGCTGTCGTCGAGATTGAAGGCGTTGTAGTAGAGGATGCAGCATGGCTTAGAAAAGGTGCCGATCTAGCCCACATCAATATCGCCGAGTTGGACGCTGCCATTAAAGGTGTTAACCTTGCTCTCAAGTGGGGTTTAACTAAACTTGAGCTTATGATTGACTCCAAGACGGCCGAGCGGTGGTTAAGGTCAGTCCTTGTTGGAGATTGTCGAGCCAAGGTGTCAGGAACCAGTGAGATGCTGGTCAAAAGAAGACTTGGCCTTTTCAGTGACCTCACTCGGGAATGTGCACTGGAGATCACCGTTACTTTTGTGCCGTCGGAGAAGAATAAGGCTGACGTGCTGACTAGGGTGCGTCACCGGTGGCTGGCAAAGGAGTCACTGGCATGTGTGGCCAATGTGGAGAGTCTTCACGCTATGCATCATTTTGGAGTTGATCGCAGTCTTCAGTTGGCCAAGATGGTCGATTCCTCAGTGACAAGGGCTGCGGTTGAAGACTGCGTGAGAGCGTGTGAGCGATGTGCGTCTATCGATCCAGCACCTACAACGCACGAAGAAGGAGTATTGTCTGTTGAGAAGACTTGGAGTAGACTGTCAGTGGATGTGACGCATTATGGCAAAAGCCGATTCTTGACTATTGTTGATTGTGGTCCAGGACGATTCGCTGTGTGGCGGGAGATTAAAACGGAGAGCGGATGTGAAATTTCTGGCAACCTTGACGAAGTGTTCCGAGAACGTGGTCCACCTGACGAGCTATTGATGGACAATGGCACCGCATTCCGCTCGCAACAGGTTACGGCATTGTGTGAGCGTTGGGGAGTAGCGCAACGGTTTCGAGCGGCCTATCGCCCATCTGGAAATGGAATTGTCGAGCGTAACCACCGAACAGTAAAGCGAGTGGCAGCCAGAAGTGGTATATCCCCACTGATGGCAGCTTTCTGGTATAATTTGGCTAGTGAGGGGACACGGGGCCGAGACGCGCCGTCGTCAAGTGTCTACTCATACAAATGGCGGCATCCAGCGTCCTTACCAGTGGTGAAGGAAACGGAAGAGTCGTGTCGTTATCGGGTGGGAGATCGGGTGCTGGTGAAGCCTCCAGGAGCGCGCTGCACCACAACCTGGGATAGAGGTCATGTTGATGCCATTGTTTCAGATAATACTGTACAAGTGGATGGTATGCCAAGACATGTGCTGGATCTGAGGATGGCGCCGGGAGATGAGCTGATTGTTGATCAGCCATCATCAGAAAACCTACAGCTTTTGTCAGAGTTGCCCTCATTAGAGCTGGATCCAAGACCTCAGAGAGCAAGAGTGAAGCCGGGTTGGCTCCACGACTATGTTTAATGATGGTAACATCATGGGGGCGTGTAGTGTTGGCAAGACTGACTATTTGGAATATTATTCAGATTTGAATAATTGATGTTCCACTGTCAATAAACAAGAGACCGAACAGTTGAACATCGACCTTCTTGTTGTGAAGTGACATATTGATAATGGAAAAGAAAGAAATGGAAAAAGACTTTAAACCACAGAATTCAACAACAACAAAAGTGATACAGAGCGACAAATTTAATCCCTTATTCAAATTTTAAATCCGGCTTAAAAATTTTCCATATAAAAAAGTTGGTTTATACCTGCTTTGTCGGTAAAACAGATGTCCTTTTAATTCGCATTGCCGACAGTGCAGTAATTTTGACAGCTCCAAAAATGATAATATTTATAGGTGGTGTGAAAAAAGCTTTTTAATATAGTTCAGTGCTGTAAAACTACGACAATTTCTCATTTGTAGGGAAAAATCAATTTCAAACAAAATTCGCTTAAACCTATTTTCTGGCTATGCGTTGCTTATTTCCCCCTAAATTAAATGAGAGAAACATCAGTTAAATTTCAATTATTTTTATACATTTTTCAAAAGGTTTATAATAAAATAAAAATAGCTCACTGAAATAAAGTTATTATTGATATTCAACCATGTTTCGTTTCCAAGTCGACTACAATCCAAGCAACAAAAAAGTGATGTCTAAAGTGAACGATTTGTAGCAACCCGGCAGGGTGAGGTCACATTTTTTTTCCCTGCCTTTTTTGTGTTTACTCTTTATTTTTATATATCGGGAAATTTTACATCTAAAACGTGAGATATAGTACCTAAATAATCTGCGGTGAGATATTAAGCCAACTTCACATCAGCGTCTTGGTTTATCAATCCTTCAAACCGTCAAAATATTACTTAAATATTTCGTAAAACTGACAAAAATAAAGTATCCAGTCATGTCCCACGAGCAAACGGCCTGCGATGGTGAATACAATTAATTATAATCATTAAATTTAACGATATATATTGTGTTGTGTTGAAAATAAACAAAGATGTCTAACCTCAAAATGTGTTTACAGATTTGAAAGCGTTTGAAAGGAGACTCACAGAAGTCATAGCCTGCTTACAACCTGCGACCATGAGGTGGAGGAGTGAGTTTATTTGTTTAATAAATGTATTTTGGTTCTTAAATCGTAAATAACAAATATTTTTAAAAATATTCATAGCTTAAGTAGTACCTAATGTAATTTATTATTCATATTCCTTGACTTATAGGTTTGTATGAGGCTGACCACCCATACTGCAAAAAATGGTTCACTTTGCCAGTGTCACCCCTGTTTCAGGGAAGGTCGGCAAAAGCTGTGGGGCTTATGTTCATTTGAGGTTTGAATTTTATTTGTAAGTACACAATCAGCATTTGTAAGCGCGAACTACACGTGTTTGTTTGTGGGCATACATCTGAGAGCTTTGAATGAATATATCCTTGCAGCTTAGATTATAGATATTATAGTAATAACTACCTACTTGTTTTTCCTCTGTGTAGTGTTAGTTTTCTGCTGTTTTAATTAAATTCAGTGCAGCTCATGTATTTTTCATGTCATATTTGTATTAAGTACGTCTACATTCTAAGTACAATTAGTGAGATCATTTAGTGTTTAGTGTTAGTCTATAGGAAAGATTAAGTAAAGTGCTATCAGCATTGATCAAGAAATAAATGGGGCATCAGAGCTGCTTAGCATACCAAAAATACTTTCTTCGTAAGGCTAAAAGCGCAACTAAGCTATGCATATAGTGTAACTTCTTGCGAGAAGGGTTTCACACGTGGCGAGTTGAACCTAGTTTTATTTTTACAAGTAAGGGGGCCACTTCAGTTGAAGTGGGAGTTTCCCAGCTCCCAAGGGGGCTGGTATTTTGTTTTTTTGTGAAAGCTGAGTAAACTTGGCCAGTATTTTATTTTGGGTTTTGAAATAATTTCTGACACCCTCGTTGGGATTCAAACCCGAGCTCTCGGCATGGAATGCAATCACTCTACCAACTGAGCTATTGTAACTGAACGGACGTAAGGCTAGGTCTTGTTTTAGTCACGATGTTACTCATAAGCTCTCTTCTACTTCCTGCAACACATTTTTATTGGACTTCCTCATACTCCATGATGTCTTGGTCATCTTCCTCCAAATCTACATCTTGAAAACATGCACTGTGTCAAAGTTCAATATCATAGAAGTGTTGATATGTGTTCTGTCTTGTTAAAGTTACCAGATAAGAAAAACAGCTAAATTGTTAAACAAAATGGACAAGTGCGGCAGAACTGTTTGGACTTAAAAATAAAAAAGTTCCTTAAGACACGGTTACAAAAACCCATTGTAATTGTATGTTGCAGTCCTGCTGGGGGTGGTCTCGCTCTGCACAGCCATAGCAGCGTGGTACTGGCTGATGGACCCGGTCACGGTCATGGTCTCCTTCTCCCAGTCCCTGTGGAACCATCCCTGCTTCACCATCACTTCTGTGCTGCTGGGTAAGCATGCCATTTTTGTTTTTTTTTTTTACGTTTAGAGGTTCACACATGAAAGCCCATTTTATACAATTTTAAATCAACCAATTTCCATTTTCAAACTTTTTTTCAGCTGGCAAACGTCACACATGTATGGGACAACAGTCCTTAGCAACCTATAACAAAAAAAAAAAATCCTTTTTCCCTAGCAACCCGGCTGTGAGACTGCACAATTTTGTCCATTTGAAGTCCATTGAACTCTTGATATTTTGTTGGCGTTGTGATCAATGTCTTCAGGAGGCACCCATTCTGCATGTCGAAAGGATGAGCTCCTTGTATCCAATATCCGACAAGCGTAATAAATTTTAATGTGTACATCTATAATCTAAGTTGCAAAGATATTGTTATGTAAATATCCCTTATCTTTATAAAATGCAACGGCCTCCCCATACAAAATAGTTGTGCGTTAATGGCATTCAAACTGAAGAACTCCTAAACAGATGCACGTCATATTCACAACAAATATTGTTCAGGACTTGGGATGTGCTTCCTCATCATTAGTAGATTTTAAATTGTTGTTTTTTAAATAAATAAACATGATCAATCACAACACCTTTTTATGTAAAACCTATGCGAGAAACAAAACTCATTTTGACATTCGAATTTCAAATAAATTGCCAGCACTTCAAAGTTGCCATCGTTGCCATTGCCAAGTCGATTCTTTTTCGGTTGAATTCCGTTGAGTACCTACCTATATTCTTTATTTATTTCAAAATTATACTTCAACCAGTTATAACATGTATTTTTTAGAAATAATGACGATCGATTCGGTCAACTTTTTATATGAAACCGTACTTATTGCGGCATTTAATTTTTTTAAAGTATTATTTTACAATATACAATCTAAGTTGCATAGACGCATTAACATTTATAATTCATATTCAATGCACTCCTCTTCGGAGACACGAGTGAGTTTGCGCTTACAAATGCTGCATGTGTATTTACAAATAAAAATTTCAGCCTCTCATGACCATAAGCCCTGCAACTTTTGCTGACCTTTTCAGAAACAGGGGACACATTTGTTAAGTGAACCCATTTATGCGATATGGGTGGTAAGCCTCATACTAACCCTTAAGTCAAGGAATTTGAGTTTGAAAAATCCTTAAACAACGGTAATCTTAATTTATAATCTAAAGTTGCAAAAAAAGTTATTTGATGATTCAAATTGAATGCACGCCCACAAACTGGCAAATGTCATTTCACGCTAACATATAGTTGTGGCGCTTGATTTTTTTTAAAATATTAGAATATATAATCTAAGTTGCACAGATACAATAACTTTTATAATTCATACTCAATGCATGCCCCCCTGGAGACACGAGTGGGTACGCGCTTATTAATGCTGCATGTGAACTTACAAATTAAAATTAAGGCCTCTAATGAACATAAGCCCTGCAACTTTTGCCAACCTTTTCAAAAACAGGGGAAACATTTGTCAAGTGAACCATTTTTTGCGATATGGGTATTCAGACTCATACTTACCTATAAGTAAAGGATTTGAGTTTGAAAAATCCTTCAACAACGGTAATCTTAATTTATAATCTAAAGTTGCAAAAAAAGTTATTTGATGATTCAAATTGAATGCACGCCCACAAACTGGCAAATGTCATTTCACGCTAACATATAGTTGTGGCGCTTGATTTTTTTTAAATATTAGAATATATAATCTAAGTTGCACAGACACAATAACTTTTATAATTCATATTCAATGCATGCCCCCCTGGAGACACGAGTGGGTTCGCACTTATAAATGCTGCATGTGAACTTACAAATTAAAATTAAGGCCTCTAATGAACATAAGCCCTGCAACTTTTGCCAACCTTTTCAAAAACAGGGGAAACATTTGTCAAGTGAACCATTTTTTGCGATATGGGTATTCAGACTCATACTTACCTATAAGTAAAGGATTTGAGTTTGAAAAATCCTTCAACAACGTTAAATTTAATTTATAATCTAAAGTTGCAAAAAAAGTTATTTGATGATTCAAATTGAATGCACGCCCACAAACTGGCAAATGTCATTTCACGCTAACATATAGTTGTGGCACTTGATTTTTTTTTAAATATTAGAATATATAATCTAAGTTGCACAGATACAATAACTTTTATAATTCATATTCAATGCATGCCCCCCTGGAGACATGAGTGGGTTCGCGCTTATAAATGCTGCATGTTAACTTACAAATTAAAATTAAGGCCTCTAATGAACATAAGCCCTGCAACTTTTGCCAACCTTTTCAAAAACAGGGGAAACATTTGTCAAGTGAACCATTTTTTGCGATATGGGTATTCAAGCTCATACTTACCTATCCGTCAAGGATTTGAGTTTAAAAAATCCTTCAACAATGTTAAATTTAATTTATAATCTAAAGTTGCAAAAAAAGTTATTTGATGATTCAAATTGAATGCACGCCCACAAACTGGCAAATGTCATTTCACGCTAACATTTAATTGTGGCACTTGATGTTTTTAATTTTAGAATATAAATCTAAGTTGCATACATACATTTTATAATTCATATTCAATGCATGCCCCCAAGCAGACATGAGTGACTTTGCGCTTACAAATGCTGCATGTGTAATTACAAATAAAAATTTCAGCCTCTCATAACCATAAGCCATGCAACTTTTGCCGACCTATTCAGAAACAGGGGGAACATTAGTTAAGTGAACCCATTTATGCGATATGGGTGGTAAGCCTCATACTAACCCTTAGGTCAAGGAGTTTGGGTTTGAAAAATCCTTAAACAACGGTTATCTTAATTTATAATATTAAGTTGCAAAAAGAGTTTTGATGATTCAAATACAATGCACACCCACAAGCTGGCAAATGTTCTTTCACGCTAACATATAATTGTGGCACTTGATGTTTTTAATTTTAGAATATAAATCTAAGTTGCATACATACATTTTATAATTCATATTGAATGTATGCCCCCAAGCAGACATGAGTGAGTTTGCGCTTACAAACGCTGCATGTGTAATTACAAATAAAAATTTCAGCCTCTCTTGACCATAAGCCCTGCAATTTTGCCGACCTTTTCAGGAACAGAGAAACATTCCTTCAGTGAACATTTTTTTAGGTATGGGAGGTCAGCCTCATACCTCATGCTTCATACAAGATACTCAGAACATGAAAGATCTAAATAACCCTTTTACCGCAATTTTTTTTTCAAATTACTTCTTAAAGCATTTAATTACTATGAAGGAGGTGTGAGGAAAAATTATTGCGAAGCCAGACTTACACTGCCCGAAGGGCCTAGCAGACAACCGTGCGCAGCACGGTCAGTCTGCTAGTGAAATATAAATATTTAAAATAAGTAGGTATTAGTTATAGTTATAAGAATTCTGTATTGTATTGTGTGGGTAGGAATCATTGAATAAAAATACTTCATTGAATAATAGAAGCATCGAGAAATAATGATTAATACGCCTTTCTGGAACTGTCTCGCGAATATAGATCTAGATTGTACTGTTTTGAAGAGTATAAGAAGGGTGCGAGTTGCTTGCAGAGCCAGTATTCTACGGGCTTTACAACTACATTGAACTAAGTTAATCAGTGAACAGAAACCAAGTGTAATGGAATAGTCGAGACTCCCTTTGTGAAAATAAATTATTAAAAGTGTAAAATAAACAACTGTATAAGAAGACCAGTATTTTTAATTGAAAGACTTTTGAACCCTAAAATCGTAACAATATAATCATTTAAAGCTCATATCAAATGCATGCCCGCAAACAAACACGCATAGTTCGTGCTTACAAATGCTGAATATGTGCTTACAAATAAAATCCAAACCTCAAATGAACATAAACCCTACATCTTTTGCCGACCTTCCCTGACACAGGGGTGACATTGGCAAAGTGAACCATTTTTTACCGTATAGGTGGTCAGCATCATACCAACCTATAAGTCAAGGAACAACCTATAAGATGTTTTTAAATATATTTTTAATGAACAGAAAGGTGTTAGATCTATGGCTGTATAAATGGATTGTAATTTATAGAACTACCCTAAAAAAAGAGTTAATTGACATCTAAAGAATGCTTTGGTCTTTTTCCAGTGCTGCTGTTCCTTTTTGGAATCCACAAGCGAGTGATTGCACCGAGTATAATTACGGCGCGCACCAGGACGGTCCTGGCCGACTTCAACATGTCATGTGACGACACGGGGAAGCTGATCCTCAAACCGCGGCCGGCCAGCAACTCATAAACTTGACACATCCGGCCATTACCATTGATCAATGTAAAAGACATAGATGGTGTATGCCTGTAGAGTTGTTTACCACAATCTGTACGAGCTGGAGCTTTCGGATGTTCAGCCCATGTCTGCGATGGGCTTCTTTAGCGTGGAGGTGAAGTGATAATGATTTTTATGAAACTGTGAATATTAGGAGTTTACTCAGGATATAAAGGCAACGCAACTAATCCACTCATAAAGTGTAGTTTCTTGAGTGGACCCTTTTTAATTTTACAGGTAAGAGGATCGGCCTTACGCCAACCACTTCATTTGAAGTAGGGGTTTCCCAGCTCCCGAGGGAGCTGGTGCTCATTTCTTGTGAAGGCTGAGTAAACCTTGCGGGTATTTTATTTTGGGTTTGAAATAGACACTGAAACGGGAAATCATTTCCGACACCCTCGGTGGGATTCAGACCCGAGCTCATGTCATGGAATGCAAGCACTCTATCAACTGAGCTATCGACCGGACTATGTAAGAATGAGAGAGAAATCTAAAGGCTTCTTTTTTCAGTGCTACTTCTAACAAAGATTGGTGATTATTATGCCTATTTACGCCTTGGATGCTGCAGCTCAAAATAGGGACTTGTTGCTTTTGTTGAACCATTGTTGCATGTTTTTCAGCCGCGATGTCCTTCGGCGTCCTTGAGTTCTCCTCCCCTCAATCTTACCCTGTATGATAAGATGGAGAAGGTGGCATTTCTCATAACGTGACAGCAGCACATCGGCTTTCTCTGTTTGATGGATAAAGGCTTAGGATAGATAAAGACAATTTTATCACAGTTTCATGAAAGTCTTAATTTCACCTTCACACTGAATAAGCGCATCGCAGACATGGGGGAAACGTTCAGAAGCTCTGTGTTCGGTGACAGATCGGGGAAAGCAACTCTCCAGTGTCAACAGATGACCGTTTAGCCTAAAACTCCTCTGGCGTACGTCTGTTTCTTCCCATAGGAACAAACGTGCCATGAAATACGAAAATAGGTATACAAGGAATAAATAAGACGTTAGATTTCAATTTTTAAAATAACAGATTTTTGTGACACTTTTCCTTTTTGTGGAAACTGATTATAATAACAAGATCTGACCGGTCCGTAGTCCAGTGGTAACACTTCGGACTCGTAAATGGAAGGTTGTGGGTTCGAATCCCGGCAGAGCACAAAAAAATATACCATTTATATTTTCAAATTTGCTCTACGCTGGGTTGAAAAATTCATATACCTTTAACAAAGACCGGTCATCAAAAGGTCTATCCAGCCTAACAGCAACTGGGTCTTGCCTTAGAATTGGCGCTTTCTACAGCGACAACCAAGCTCGCAGAGGGCTCTTGAGGCGTGATACACACAAAAACAGCGCTCACCAAATAAATCAGCCTAATTTTTTTATTTTTTTTAAGACCTTGTTTCTATTACGAAGACACCCTAGGGCGCACTCTTTTTTAGCACACCAAACGGCCCTGATGCTTCATCTATCTCTTTTACGTTGATCGATGGACATTAACTTTTAAGTGTTTATTTATTTATAATTGTTTGTATATTTTTTACATTTGAAATACCACCTGTTATGTTAGAGCAAAATATTTTTTATCAAGTGAGAATAAAATTGTATAATCATTTGACAATTGGAGATATTTTATTTGCACTTAAGGCTTCATTCTTCTCACATTCATCCATTTGCAGTCAATATCAAAATTATGTACAGCTTTGTCTATCTTGGAGCTTTGATAAACGATACGAATGATACAGCTGAAGAAATTAAAAAAAGAATACTGTCAGCTAATTGCTCCTACTTCGGCCTCATAAAACAATTTAAGTCGAGGCTACTGTCACGGAAATGTAAAACCACTCTGTACAAAACCCTAATAAAACCAGTCCTCACATATGCCTCCGAAACCTGGACACTGACCAAGCGTGACCTATGCTCTCTCAACGTCTTCGAAAGGAAAATACTTTGACGTATTTATGGTCCAATAAAGGACGGAAACATATGGCGAAGAAGATATAACTCCGAACTGTATAAGCTGTACCAGGACGCTGATGTGGTCCGCTCAATAAAGGTCAAAAGACTGCATTGGCTGGGGCACATTCAGCGAATGGACCATCGGAGCCTGGAGAAGACGATTGTGATGACGAACCCGGAGGGACGCCGGACAGTGGGAAGACCATGTTCAAGATGGCTGGATGGAGTGGTGGCGGATTGCCGTGCAGTGGGAATGTGGGACTGGAGGAGGAAGACGTTGGATAGACAGCGCTGGCAGCGGTTGCTGAGGGAGGCCAAGACCCACCCCGGGTTGTCGTGCCAATGATGATGATGATGATCAAAATTATGTATGAGAACTTGGTGTTTTCACGACTCATTCCTTTGCTAAACTGCCCGTTTATGGAACGAGTTACCGGTATCTGTGTTCCCACCCCAATTTAACCTTGTATTCAAAACCAACATCAATCGCCACTTCCTTTCAGTGTCTCAAAACACAACACTACACAGCAGTGCCAAAGGGTGCCATACAACTCGATTCCCATCGGTTTCCCGTTTCTTCTTATTCTTTGTGGCGGATTCCCGCATTCAGCAGGGGCGCCAGTGTCAAGTTGTTGTTTCCCGTTTAAAATGAGGCAAAAATGATAATAAAGTAGACTACATGGTTTCAATTGGGAAAAAATATGTAAGTATTGTTTCTTTGGTTTTAAATGTATTTTTTTACTTTGTGCCTATATTTTTTAGCCACTTTGTTGCCTCATTTTAAAAGGGAAACCGATGGGAATCGAGTTGTATGGCACCCTTCGCCACCGCTACGCAGCTAACTGCCCTGCTACAAAGGATCAGGACATCAACCATCACATCACCAACACCTCTGCGGCATTACAACAAGTGTCATAGATCCCCAGAGTCTCTGAATCTTTACTTTACTTTCTTCGTCTCATAAGCCTTGAAGGCTCAGGGCCTCCCGCACCACAATCCTCCAGGACTCTCTGTCTTGTGCTGCTTCCCTCCATGGTCCCCTCGCTCCCAGAACTTCGGCACGTTGTCTGCCCACCGCATCCTGGGACTGAAATCTAGAGGAGAGAAATTAATAATAGTGGGGAATGTGATTGAAGAAAATAAAACACGTGCTATACATAACTTTGGTGTATTTATTATAAAGTAAAAATACAGTGAATTACATTTACGCAGTGGTAAGTTTACAAAGAAAAAGTCAATGCAAGCGACGCAGACTTCAGGATCAAAAACACCTAACAATTAAATGAACGCTTCTTGTATTTGATTGAGATCTCCTGGTTTACTTTTTTTTGTGTCGTTTAATACTGCCAAAACATTCAATTCAAAAATACTTTACAATATTGAATATGAGAGTTATTAAGAATACAGTTATTACAAAATATCTTCTTGTTTTACAATAAGATTAGATGTTACTCGTTAAACAATCCATAGAAAGATTATTTTATTGTCTTATCATTTTATAGCGTAAAGTAAATAATTAAACAATTAAAGTTACATACTAAAACTTAGCGTACCTATCACTAGGAGATGGAATGGGGTTCTAAATTGGATTTTATTTATGAAAACTACATTAACTGTTATTTAAATACTAAAGGCAGATTGTTTAAGTTATAATCCTGCAACTTAAATTGAAAAAACTGAGAGTGAACGAATCTTTGCGCAAGTCTGCAACAGTGTTTGGTGAGTGTGCTTTTGCAGTAGAGGCTCCAAGGACATGGAACCGACTGCCACTTGTGGATCGAGAGATTACCAACAACAGTCACTTCAAGAGACATCTCAAGACTGATGTGTTCACTGAATCTTTTGCGAACATGTCACAAATCAAAAACGTCAACTGATTCATATTCATTGTCATGAAAGTAAAAAAATATGAAACTGGTTTTATTGTTACATGTTCATTATGTTGAGTATATTTTAAAATACATTACGGGTGTGTTGTTTCAACAATGGCTTAGTTACTTTAACCTTCCTGCTGTCAAATTTACATCAAACGTACTCTCTCAAAAAATTCCGAGCTATTCGAGGGTCACTCTCTGCAAGATAAAAGTGTATTATGATTGTAGAAAGTAGAAGAAAGAAGCCCTCGCGGAGAAAATTGTCGGTCATGTTGCACTAGGAAAGAAGTATTGCCATTGCCAATCCTTTAAATGCAAGAACCATTCTGAAGTTGACGTAGTTTGTAACAATGGACTCAGAATATTTGAAATTTAGGGAATAGTTGTGATGTCCCCTGGCCAGGCTAAAGACAGTATAGTGTAATAGTTGCAATACAATATTATGTAGGTAGTTTGAAAGACATTAAAGTGCACCTTACTGCATTTAGCAGTAGAAAATCAGTGATTCTGACTTATACATTAATTTTGCTTTGTTTTATATACGGAAGTAAAATGTATTTTTTGAAAGCGATTCCTTAAAATTTATAAAAAGAAAACACCATTAACATGGAGAAAACTTGATGACATAAAATTTATGACAAACGGCAGCTCAAGGGAAATTATTCAGTGCGACCCCTGGAAGGTTAAAACTGAAAAAATATCTGTACTTTTTATAAGTTTGTCGCTAAACTCTACTTGAAACATCACACCCTGGACTTGCTAACCTTCAAAAAGAGAAAATATCTTTTACATAGAGTATACTCGTTTAAAAAGTAGCAAGCAATAATACTTAGATTACAGTTTATACTCTGGCTGAGTTGTGTGTAGGTATTACATATATTTTAATAGTTTTGTGTATAAAATTACAGAAAGTATCCATAAATCCAGGGGCGTGCACAGAGTAGAGGCAAATACATTTCATAATAATAAAAAAAAACCTTTTTCTTGAAAATAATACATGTGATTTAATTTACTTGCTAACAATAACTCAAATTGAACTATTTTTTTTTATTTGAAACCTTAACTTCAAGGTTAAATGCACATTTTATCAATTTTTCCCACCTAATGGATACATGTGCCTGTATGGAATGCACGCCCCTGATAAATCCACAAGGTGTGCGTTGTTTCAAAGATAGCTTTGCGACTTTACGCTGAATAGAAAAAAAACGCAACTATGCTACACATATAGTGTAACTGCTTGCCGCGTTCTCCCCGAAGTGATCCCTATGTATTTTTACAGGTAAGCAGGAGGGCCTTACGCCAACCACTTCAGTTGAAGCGGGGGTTTCCCAGCTCCCAATGGTGCTGGTACTCGTTTCTTGTTCAGGCTAAGTAAATCTTGCCAGTATTTTATTTTGGGTTCGAAATAAACACCGAAATGGGAAATCACTTCTGACACCCTCGGTGGGATTCAAACACAAGCTCTCAGCATGGAATGCAAGCGCTCTACCAACTGAGGTATCGACCAGACAATGATAATGCAAAACTTGAGTGATATAGAACCAAAGGCAATGCTGGATTTCTAGTGGTCAGCCGAAGAAGCAGTTCAACCGCCTAAAATCTGTGTTGAATACGGCAGAAAGGCTCGTATTCAGGATGTCCAAACTCGCTCACATCACTCCGCTGTTAAAAAAAAAACTAAACATACCAGCACTCATTTTCGCCAAGTGTCGTATAGGATATATTATGTCAACGACGATGCCATGTTGAAAGCAATCTCTCAAAGCAAGCTCTTCAGATCACCGAAGTTCAGCAACATTGGACGCGGATGCTACTTGGATGGGTTACCGCTCAGGTACCCCGCGTGTTGTTGGCATCTTAGACCGGTCCGTAGTCCAGTGGCAAAACTTGTGGAAGATTGTGGATTCAGATCCCAGCAAAGCTCAAAAATATACCATATTTCCAAAAATGCTCTTCGCTGTGTTGAAAAAATTCTTAAAGCCTTGACCGGTCACTAAAGGTCCATCCAGCCTTACTGCAACTGGGTCTCGCTTGAGTATTGGCGCTTTGTTGCGACAACCAAGCTTGTACACCTCTGCGGCACTACAACAAGTGTCATAGACCCCTAGAGTCTCTAGAATCTAGGAAGTCTCTCGCACAAGATTTCTAAAAAAAAAAATTTAAATGCATCAACGATAGATTAATTTGTTGAGTTTATAGTCATATAAGCTAAAATTGAAACAACACACTCGTAGAATAATTACCTTAGTATTCTTTCCTACGTTAGAATAATTTAAAAAGGTAAAGAAATATTCTATTTGTTCTTAATCTCTAAATGAATACAAAAACTTATGCGTACTTTATTGAATACAGTCCAAAGTATAAGAAACATTTGAGGCAAAGAGGGACAATCAAAAGATATAAGAGAAACAGTGCGCTATACAAAAACTTCATCATTACTTCACATATTTAAAGGTAAAACTAAATAAGTGCTGATTCACTGATTTGAGAAATAATGGATTAAACATTTTATTGAGTATAACTTCGGGTGTAGACCCGTCCGTAGTTCAGTGGTAGCACTTCGGACTATGAATGGAAGGTTGTGGGTTCGAATCCCGGCGGAGCACAAAAAATATACCATTTATATTTTCAAATTTGCTCTTCGCAGGGTTGAAAAATTCATAAAACCTTTACCAATGACCGATCACCAAAGGTCCATCCAGCCTTACAGCAACTGGGTCTTGCTTGAGAATTGGCGCTTTGTAGCGACGACGACCAAGCTCGTAAAAAGGCCGATAGCTCAATTGGTAGAATGCTTGCATTCCATGCCCAGAGCAAGGGTTCGTACTCAAGGTTTACTCAGCCTACACAAAAAATGAGAACCAGTCCCCCCGGGAGCTGGGAAACCCCCACTTCAACTGAAAATGGTTAGTGTGAGGCCGTCCCCCTTACCCGTAAAGGAAATAGGTCTCAAATCGCCACATGCGACCCCTTCGGGGATAACGCAGGCAAGAAGTTACACTATATGAGTAGCTTAGTTGCGTTTTTTATTTTTTTTGCGTAACTTCTCATAGTAAGTGAACTCATTATGAACTATTACTCATGACAAACTCCTTAACTACAGGATTTTCACACTTTTGTAGGGTTTTCTCTCGTAGAAAATAGGAAGAAAGGTGCATTTATCTCAGAAACCCTT
Organism: Agapetus fuscipes; assembly: GCA_951799405.1. NCBI lineage: Eukaryota > Metazoa > Arthropoda > Insecta > Trichoptera > Glossosomatidae > Agapetus > Agapetus fuscipes. The sequence goes on from OX637339.1 coordinate 401,691, forward strand.
GTTGTCTTAATCTTAATATGTCACTTATTTAGTTTTACTTTTAAGTTATCGATACAAGGATAAATGGTTTATTTGTATGCAAAATTCATTTATAATCTGCAGATGATCTACGGGTTTGACATTATGGGAATACACAGAAAGCGTCTGATTTAAAATAACACTAAGAATGAACAGGGTAATATTCACTAAGTGCATTGGTTATGAGGTGTATATAGACAATCTAAATGATCAAACAAATAACTGTTTTCAATTTAAAAAAACTATGCATAACTTTTTAGGGTTATTTCAACATCAATTATAATTCAAATGAACACGTTTGGCAGGGTTAGATTTCTCCTAATACATATTTTGAAATAGAAAACAACAAGTGAACACTCTAATCATTACTCCGAGTACAAAACTTGCGCTTAAACTCAAGCATAGTACGGTCAATAGCTTAGTAGGTGTGTTCAAAGCCAGAGGGCTAGGGCTCGATCCCCACCAAGGGTTTCGGAAATGATTTCTTATCTGGTGTTTATTCAAAAACTTCAAAATCATAATACCGATTAGGTTTACTCAGCCTTCAAAATAAATGAGAACCTGCCCCTCACGAGCAGGGAAATCCCCAGTGAAGTAGTAGGTGTAAGGCTGGTATCCTTACCTGTGAAAATTGATACATTCCACTTTCCCTATGCATGTAAGAAGTCGCACTATATGAGTAGCTTTTTCTTCATTTTTATTGTGCTTTACAAAAAAATATATAGAGACTAAAACACTCAATAGGGGTGCTGTTTTAGTTTCCATACTGAGTTTTGACATGTTTCCTACTTGGGAAACGGTTGTAGAAATACACAAAAATCAACAAAAAGTGAATAAAGTTATTTTGAAACAATTGAAAGCGTTTAAAAAGGTTTGTCTTTATAACGAGCTGCTAACGATGATTAACGTGTATAATTCGGTTACATTAATTAATCAATTAGGTTAATTGGATACTTTGTCTACAATGAATAATGGTGAATAACATGAGAATTGGTATTTAATGTAAATTTACCTACTTTTGGTTGTGATTAATGAAAAATTCTGGTTTTCTAATTATTATTAACTACAATGATTAACTAATTTACAAGAATAATTAACAAACAATTAAGTTCTTAATTAATTTAAATATTTTGTTTACGCAACAGTGAGCAATGTTTTTTGAGCGAAGACACAAAAAACAAAACGAACGATCCAGGACACGGCTCGAAACAAAACATGACCATGTCGATTAAACAACAATATTAATAATTATCAAATTGAGAATTGCAACATTTGAAATTATTTTTTTCTGAATTTACAGAGATATAGGTATAACAGTTATGTATGGTTGACATAGTTTTTTTAAGACAACAATATATGAAAAAAAAAAATCTTTTCATAAAAATGTCCAATATCTGATTTCAAAGATAACATTGAAAAAAGGTAATAATGCTTTTTCACTATTTATTTTGGATGATAGCAGAAAATCTGGATTGGAAAAATAATGTAGTCGACACAGAAAATCATGGAAAAAATTGTGATGTCACTCCGCCATGTTCCTAATCAAAATTTTGTTATTGGTTGCTGAGGACCCTACACTTGCGACATCATCAATTTGGTTTTTGTAGGGTTTGTGTATTCACACAGTGAAAATTCACTTTAATTTAAAATATTTTTTTTTCAAAACATAGTTTTTTTTTCACAATAATTTCATCTACCTCAACTCTTGATAATGATCTGAATCTTGAAGGTCGAAAGTGCTTGAGGTAGATAAAATCATTGTGAAAATAAAACTACGTTTTGAAAAAAAAACTTTTATTTGAAATCATCAATTCGGAGTGTTATATTTTTTATATGTCACTTTTTATGCCTGTTTATTTTTTTTCAACAGCAAAACTGACAGTTTATTTTCTTTCTTTCAAAATAATTGTGTGTCAAATTTGAACAAATAAGTGCTGTAGAATGAAATTAGTTTTCCCTGTTTTTAGGGAAATTGTTTTCTGTTTCCTATAACTGCTAGCCTATAAGGTGATTAAAAATAGGGATTTTTAACATTTCAGAAATCCATTTGAACCGTGTGTCACAAGGCTGAAAGTATTTTCCTTTGATGCTAAACACTGAAAAGGATATTTGTGACACATAGAATCAAAAATGGTAAACTAGTACAAATGAGATATTCTATATGGTTTCATAACTTTATCTCATTGATTGGAAATGTACTAGAATGCTGTCTTTGTTTCTATAGAACCCCATTTTTGCTTATATACACATTTTCATAGCATTTTCAACCGTTTAATTTTGTTCCTTAAATAATAATTTTAATTGAACATAATAATAAAATGTTTATTTAAAAATGCAATTACATTACTTAATGCCTTAACAACAACAAAATATACAATATTTAATATAAACTTACAAAATATAATAAAAAAAAAGGAAAAACACTATTAAATATTATAGTACAAATAAAACATTTGATACAATTTATTTTCATTTTGGAAATTTCAGTCTGTCAAAAGTTGTACAATAGTTTTGTGTCATGTATGTAAATTATAAAAGTAAAAATAAAGATTTATTTTAAAGATAAATTATTTTGGGTAACTGGGTACATTCTCATTTGGTGAAAGTAAAAATTATTTTTGTATACAAAGTACTTCATATTATGAAACCATTTTTTTTAAACCAGAAGCGCTATTCTGCTAAATTCCTTATGACCTTAAGGTGATGAGATAGTGATTTGTGTCCAAAAATAAGGTGTACTGTGTTTTATTTACTATTTTTATCTATGGAGTTCTTTCGCAAGCGCTAGCAAGCTCCGACTTGGATTGATATCCAAAGTGCAAGGAATTTAGCAGAATAGCGCTTCAGGTCTCGCTTGATGAACATTGAAACTTAGAACATTTAAAATGTTGGGGAAAAAATGTGATGTCACTTAGCTGGCTTAACCTCTCAAGTGCCAGAGATTTTCTGCCTAATCCAGCCACCCAACTCCTGGTTTCTACATTAAATATCTCCAAAGATACAAAACATATCTCCTGTGGGTTTTTTTTCCTCAAAATACAGTGAAATAAAGTTTTTTTAGTGCCTACCAAAAAAAAAAAACTTTTGTGAAATTATAAAGTGCCGAAACGCGGATCCGCGCTCATAGTGCTAAATGCGATTTTTTTCCTTTTTCTTTAGTTTTTACACAGCAATAAGATCGAAAATCGCATAAAGTACTGCTATCGGGTAGAACCATCCACCAATAAATTCAAAGCATTCATTTTTGTTTGTAGATATTTAAAATATAATATTTAAGTTGACCTTGAAAACGGACTGTTAAAAAAACCGGATTCCACAATTTGTTGACATAAGAACACTAACACACTCAAAAAAAATCTTTGTGTAAATAAAAAGGGTCACTAACTTCTATTTTTTGGGATGTATTTGGATTTCGTGCCTACGCATACTAATGATGTATATCTATTTTTAGAATCTCGATCTTTTTTCCGTAATTTAAATTATGATGGAGTATAATAATAATTTCACAAAAGTTTTTTTTTTTTGATAGGCACTAAAAAAACTTTATTTCACTGTATTTAAAGAAAAAAAACCCAGAGGAGATATGTTTTGTATCTTTGGAGATATTTAATATAAAAACCAAGAGTTGGGTGGCTGAATTAAGCAGAAAATCGCTGGCACTTGAGAGGTTAATATTTCCCTTATTCAGTTTTACTTTAAAGGTATCAATATATTGTAAGGGGCTGTCCATATATTACGTCATTCGTATGAAGGGGGGGGGAGTCTGGTCTGCGGATGATGGCAAATGATGTACGAGTACCAAAAGTGACATCGTTCTTGTAAATACCAATTTCTACAAAATATACAAAATATTATGTAAGTAATATAACATTATTAATTATTAAACTCATCCATTATTACAGCAAGAGAGGGGGGGGGGTCATTAGATAATGACTATAAGATGATTGTAAGGGGGTGGGGTCGAAAATCGGCCAAAATCGATGACGTAATTTATGGACGGCCCCTAAGTACTTTTTATACACAAATGACAAAAATGTGTAATTCGTTTTTATGACAACAATATTAGTGTGTTGAGAACATGGTAAATAGACATAGTTTCTATGGTAACACAATGGTGATGAAATAAAGGAATATTGAAATCAGTGTCTCGTTAAATCTACTGCTTGAGGAATATTTTATTATTATTACATTAATTAATATTGATTATCATATTTGGTATGTATGTATTTAGTAAATAATATACAGTGTCCCCTCTGTTAACGAGCATAATTTGTTCCAGAATCCCGCTTGTTATGTGAATCGCTCGTTAAGCGAAACTAATTTTCCCATATAAATCAATGTAAAACACGACAATGCGTTCCGTGCCATATGTTTTTTTAAAGTTTATTCAAATAATATTACACGCTAATAAAAAAGGATAGTGCAAATCGTTGATGTAGATCAATTGAATGAGCGCGCTAGATCAGCTACACTTACACCACCTTCTCGCTATTCAACGACTTTACGTTTCATTTCTACAGTTACTTTTATTCTCTTATGGATTTTTTTTCAGATACATTTTGAAAGGGTTATTAAACTTTGCACAAAAAAAATACAAATAATGTCTGAACATGAGGAGAAAAATATGTGATCACATGCGACACTAACATGCTAACGATATGAGTGTTAAACGCAGACTGACGATATGACGCAGAAGTCTTGGCTCACAAGTGTGTCACTCGTTATGCAAAATGTCACTCGTTAAGGGAGCAATTTTTCCCACATTTTTTTGCTCGTTACGCAAATTATTCATTATGAGAGGTTCTCGTTAAGAGAGGTTCCACTATATAAAAAAAAAAATCACGCACATTCTTTTAAATATATTGTTCTTCACTCAAACCAGAGAATGCAGTCTTGTCGCACCAATAGATTTTATCAAACAAGAGCAGCTAATCGGACAGTCAAATGTGCTTCATACATTTTATATGTCGGATCAGCTGTTCACAGGCGGCCATGTTGAATCGCTTTAATTAGATCTATCAATGTGAAGAGACTGTATAATTCTTTATTAATAAAAAAAAACACTTCGGATTAAATTAGTTTGATTTTGAATATTTTTAAAAAGTTTCTTTCACATTTTTTGGGCAGACAGCCAGTCCACTTTTCCATTTGTGTTTTTACATTCAGTGAACAAATTAAAATTAAACTTATAAAAAAAGATTAAAGCACTGTATATTTGATAGATATATAATAATATTTAAGTAAATTAATAAAATACTTAGTTTTTTTTTTAATTATTCATCATGGATATCCACAGCATCAAAGATACAATTAATTTTATAATACTTAAAAAATGGGTAGGCTAAATTTGGTGTAATTTTTAAGGTATTCACAATGGAGTCTGCAAATTTAAATTGGATGTGATGTCACTTAGCCGGGTTGCTAGGAATTTGAGATTGGTTGAATGGTTGCTAAGGGGCTGTCCATATATTACGTCATTCGCATTAAGGGGGGGGAGTCTGGTCTGCGGATGATGGCAAATGATGTACGAGTACCAACGTCGTTCTTTTAAATACCAATTTCTACAAAATATACAAAATATTATGTAAGTAATATAACATTATTAATTATTAAGCTCATCCATTATTACAGCAAGAGGGTGGGGGAGGTGGAAAATCGGCCAAAATCGATGACGTAATTTATGGACGGCCCCTAAGGAGCTTGTTTCTGAATTATGACTTCCACCGTTCTGTTGCTGTCACCTATACAATTTGGAATATTACACTAAAGTCATAGCATCCAGTCATATTTCAATGCTATTGTGTGAGTGGATTGTAGGTAGATATTTTTTCTATGGGTCACAGGCTATTAAATTCCTTACTCCTTTAGCCATCACACCCTCACTCAGGGATCAGCTTCATTGACTGAAAATAAAGGAGAGGGTGGAGTACAAGGTCTGCTTAACTGTATTTAAGTCCTGACAGGTTGATAGGTATCTACAGCAATTTGAAAAAGTCATGGAATGCTTTTTTTTAAATATTTGAATGTCACTTGTTTTGAGATCATTCGACCAATATTTAAATATTTAAAAAATATATATTTTATAAAAGTAATATCCTGTTTACCTTTCTAATTAAAACCAAAATCTTCTCTGCATATGCCATCAATCAATTTAAAAGAAATAGATGGAGCATCAGAGAGGTCTGTTGTGCCAAATCGCTGACGTCTTACTGCGTCAGCGAGGTCTTGTTACAATCAGTTCTCAGGCAACCGTCAACGAAGACTGTCAAAAAAAATCGCTGTCATCTTATGTCTCTTTCTTTCATTGTATACCTATATTGCTACACGGATTGTAATTAAATTGGAACTACATCTGCCATCTTGTAAAATGACACTTTTTATAGTTCAACATGAACCTAGCTCTGTTACAAGTTTACAGAATATTTTGTAAAAGAAAAACAAAGTAAGTAATACCCGCCTACATTGAGTATAAGCTGTGTACAGATGTACACAGATATAAGTGAATTTAGATGACAGCTACAGGAGGGCACCGTTATGACTCTAGGACCTTTAAACTGATAAAATCAATAGGTAATATTTTGTTTTTCTTCAACACAATTTTAACAATTCAGCTGACAACACATTAAACTATCAAAAGTGACGTTTAACAAGATTGCAATGTCAGTTTTGATTTTCACGACGTTCAGTTTGATGTAAATCGATCCGTAGGTCTATATAAGAAACTTGTTTTTATTTTATTTGAGGCAAATCTCCACGGAGATCACAAGCGCTATTCTGCTAAATTCTTTACGACCTTAAGGCAACAACATAGCGATTTGTGTCCAAAAATAAGGTGCATCTACTGTGATTTTTTATCTATGGAGTTCTTTCGCAAGCGCTAGCAAGCTCCAACTTGGATTGATATCCAAAGTACTCTTCATGTGAGAAAGCTAGAGGACCATGGAAAGTTCCAGAATGCACTGAAGACAAGCAAATTTCTGGCATCATTTGCACAAGCGCCCTTGGAGTGACTGCATCACGAAACGGCGCTATAAAGAAATCATCAACTCATCATCTAAGTGTAAGGAATTTAGTGGAATAGCGCCTCAGGAGTATACGAGAAACTCACAAACGCCACCTACATCCTTTACATTGATTGACGCAAAAAAATACAATATAAACAAGGCTAGCGTTGCTTCCAGAACACCAGATCCTGTAAGAAGATCACAGCGACTAGCCAACCACTGATAATGCCCATCGGAGCAATGGGCGAAACTGTCCGGAATGAATCAACCAGACCACGGCTACATAGCCCGAAAAAAGTTATTGTTATGTCAATATAAACAAGGTTTTCACTTACGTTTGTTCAACAGCTAAGAATAAAACTTAAAGTTACGCTTCTAACTTATGTGGTACATAATACACAAGTAAACTAAGTAAATGCTTAGCAAACACTGAACACAAAACACACTCTTCTGTAACACCTAACACACTGCTACTTGCCATATAACACTGAAGGCCCAGGGATTACTGGGAGGGGAGATGGACAGCGATAGAATGATGAAACATTGCATTGTTGCAACAAGTGAATGTTGCAACACATTCAACTGTTGTAACACTAATGTTGCAACAACATCTAAATCATTTTGAATCGATTTGAATCATCAAGGCTTGGTATTTTCAATGTTATCTTATGCGACTTTAATCTGATAAAAAAACTACCTACACGATTGACATAAATACATCCGTTTTTTGTCAGTATAGAGTCGCTATGCTAACGTTGAAGGTACCGGGCTTTAATGTTTACAAAATTTAGCAGTTGTAATGTTAAAAAGTCAAACATTCAACATTTTCCATCATGAAATTCAAATGTTACAACATTGGACTGTGTCAAGTTGAACAGTTGGAATATTTATTCAACTTTTGGAATATTTGTATAATGCAACATTCAACTGTGAAACATTGAAAAATCCCAACATTCGACAGTACAACATTGAACAGTTGAATTAATCATTCAACTTTTGTTTATAACAATATTCAAATGCTATAACATTCAAATATGCAACATTCATCTACACTCTGCCACATTTGTCTATTACAACATTCAAATACTACAACATTCAACTGTGCAGTATTGAACAGTTGCATTATTCATTCAATTATTGCAACATTCGCATTACAACACACAAACTTATTACTCATTCAACTCTCTTTAGTGTCTATAACATTCCAGTGTTGCAACATTAGTCTATTACAACATTCAAATGCTACAACATTCAACTGTGCAGTATTAAACAGTTTTGTTATTCATTCAAATGTGCAACATGAAACAAATTTATTACTCATTCAACTCTCTTCAACAACGTCTACAACACTCAACTGTTGCAACATTGTCTATTACAACATTCAAATGCTAATCATCCATTCAACCGCTGCATCACCAAGTCTCCCGCATCACTTATATAATCCCTGGTCCATCATTCCATACAGCAGCACGCTAGGCTGGAGTGCTGTCCTCACGCCGACAGCAGGCTCTTGATGTTCTTGGGCGTGGAGTGGTGGTTGAGGTGGCGGGTGGTGTAGCGCAGGGCGTTGAGGAGCGGCTCCGCCTTGGCCGGCGGCTGCTGCTGCAGGAACCTCACGCAGCCCTTCACGTCCACCGAAGAGCTGCGGCAGAAGGCTCCCGAGGGGTGCACCCAGTCGTACAGGATCACCAGCCCCACCATCACGCGGAGAACTAGCAGGGAGGTCTCCTCGCGGCTGAACTGCGCCACCAGTTTGCTGGAAATATGATACAGTCGAATAAGTGAGTATATTTATAAATTATACTTAAATTCTTTAACGATTACAGTTTGAATCAAGAAACCGTTATGGTTATAAGTGGCAAAGGGTATTAATAACACAATACACATCGGCTTCCATTTTGAAATAAGGCAATAAAGTAGTTAATCCATTGCAACCATAATAATAATAATATTAGGATGATTTAGTTGGTGAGCGCTGTTTTTGTGTGTATCACACCTCAAGAGCCCTCTGCAAGCTTGGTCGTCACTGTAGAAAGCGCCAATTCTCAAACAAGACCCACTTGTTGTAAGGTTGGATGGACCTTTCAGTGACCGGTCTTTGGTAAAGGTTTATGAATTTTTCAACCCAGCGAAGAGCACATTTGGAAACATAAATGGTATATTTTTGTGCTCTGCCGGGATTCAAAACCCACAACCTTACATTTACGAGTCTGAAGTGTCGCCACTGGACTACGGACCGGTCCAAGAAACCATGCTATCTTTGCTGCGTGTGGATGCGTTTAAAAGTCCCGCGCGGGAGCTCTGTATAGGTACTATACAGTCAGCATGATTTCTGTAGTGGGGTATATTTATCGTCACCGCAAAGATAGAGTTATTTGGCGAGTTTAGCTTGTAGAGGTACGAGAGCTATCATAGACTGGAGAGCAGAATGCGGGGCGGGGTTCACCAAAACCATGGATTGTGTTAGGTTCACGCATACTAGTACTTCGCCACCGATTATTTTCAAAGTATCAATCGTCCTCAATCCTAAATCGTCATGTAGAAAGGGTGCTTTCCTTAGCCTAGTCCTTAGCCTTTGATCATGTCTGTCCTTTGCCTTAACTAAACCTTAGCTTTCTTGCCTTAGCCTTAGCTTTCCTTAGCCTAGCTTTAGCCTTTGATCATGTCTGTACTCACGGGTTCTCCAGCATCCTGAGGCACACCTTGGCCATGGTGCCCAGGGTCTCGGTGGTGTTGTCCAGGTCCTGCTGGTTGTCAGCCACGAACTGCGAGGTGGCCTCGGACAGCACCTTGAGCATGGGCGTGGCGTGCGCGTAGAACAGCGACATCCTGTTGGCCAGCTCGCTGCCCAGCTGCACCGGGGCCCCCGCGGGCTCTGCTGAGGGCGCGCCCTGAGGCAGGGAGAGGCCCCCACGCAGGACGCTGCGGCGGTAGTAGCTGAAGTCATTCTGGATGGCCGGCGTCTTCATCTGGAATTATTTTAGATACAAATTATAGATATTGTTGAGAATGAGGTCGCCCATGAATTGATATGAAAATTGTGATGCCTCATATTTTCATTTTTACATTATTTATTCTGTAACTGTAACTCTGTCGCCATTCCGCTAGGGGTGGCCAGAACCTCTGCAGAGCTGCCTCCATTTTTTCCTATCCTTACATACCTCTTTCAATTTCATTCACTTTTAATATTGTCATAAATAAATTTTACTGATAAAAATGAGTCCTACCACATCCAAAACAGAGCCTGTATATCAATATGGATTAGTAATCTTCTTCGTCGAGTCAGACACTACACTACTGCTGGGCTCCACATTCGCAGAGTGTATTTTTTAAATACACTCTACGAGTATTTTTTAAATGAAAGTAACAAACTTGAGTTTTCAATGAGTTTGGCTTCAGGTGGTTTTTTCTTAATAACGTGGGCATTTGGCTTAATCCCTTTTCCAAGACATCATCAACCTCTTCAAACGTTCAAAAAGCTTCAAATCCAACATCATCAGCATATTTGAACGACTGTGTACATTTGGAGAGAATGAATGAGGAAAGATTGACGAAGAAAAAGTATGCTGCGAGAATTGATGGATGTCGTGCAAGAGGAAGACCGAGAAAGGTATGGATGGACCAAATTTCCGAAATAGCGAATGAATGGGATATCCAGAGTCATAATAAAAGGAGAGCTTGTATCAAAAAAAATTACGGCTCTGGATGAAATGAAAGAAGTATGCAAGGATCGAAAGAAATGGCGGTTGATCTGTAATGCTGGTGGTTAAAGCTGAGGCTTTTAAATTTTTTTTTTTTAAAAATATGTTTTGTAGTTTTTTTTTTATTTTTTACTGTTTAATTGTTTAGAGTTTATTTGTTTTATATATTTGAATGTATTGATTGCTTGTATTCCTTGACTGATAGGTTGGTATGCGGCTGACCACCCATACTGTAAAAAATGGTTCATTTTGCCAATGTCACCCCTGCTTCAGGGAAGGTCGGCAAGAGTTGCAGGGCTTATGTTCATTTGAGATTGGGTTTTTTATATTGTAGGTCCACATGCGGCATGTGTAAGCGCGAAATTATGCATGTCTGCTTGTGGGAATGCATTTAATATGAATCTCAAATGATACATATCTTTGCAGCTTAGATTTAGATTTAGTGTTCCTGCGGGAACGGGTTGATCATCTGTATGTGGGTTAGTAATGAAAAACAATTAAGCCTTTCCTTTGATGTGTGAATCAATTTTAGTGTATCCTCAATAAATGTAAAGGTCAAACCACGCTAGAATACACAAATGAGCGCCGACCAAAACAAGGAGCTGGTTGACAGTTGCCAGGTGCAGTTAACATAACAATATATTGTCAAATCAACTTGTGCATACTCAATTATTAATTAATAATTCATGACATTACCTCTGATATCATACTTTACAATTGGAGGGATGTCAAACATAATGCTCTAAGTATCAAATACATTTACAATCTGTGTGAATTTTAATGTATTGTGTCGCCACCTTAAAGGTAAAACTGGATGAGTGCTGATTCACTGATTTGAGAAATTTTGAATTAATAATAGTAATAATAAAATCTTTATTCCAGCCCGGTCACGCGGATGGTGCAATACGTGACTGTCCATATAAAAAAGAAATACATTGATCGAAAAATAGAGGAAAAATAGAAACAGAGAAAGAAAATATAAACAGAGAAGAAAATTACATTGAAAGAAAATAAACATTGATCAAAAGAAATAGCATTAAGATAAGCCTTGTAACTCCTGCCACCTTTCTATTCATTATATTAATTAAACATTTTATTGTAAGTAACTTCTCATAGTAAGTGAACTAATTATAAGGAAGTGCTCATGACAAACTTTTAAACTACTTCTGGGCAACTAAGAGCCCGTTCCCACTTGTCGGGTGTCGGATCCGTATATTAATCGGAGGTTCAAGTGGCAGAACATTATGTATGGAGCTATTCACACTTGTCGGAAACCGATTTTGTCCGAAATGTTCTGCCACTGGAACCTCCGATGAATATACGGATCCGACACCCGACAAGTGGGAACGGGCTCTAACTTCTCATAGTAAGTGAACTAATTATAAGGAAGTGCTCATGACAACCTTCTAAACTACCTCTGGGCAACTTAGGGTTAGCAAAACAATCAGTTAATCGAACTAATGATTAATTTCCAACACTGAACTAATTAATTATACAGGTAGAAAGTCATGAATAATTAATATAATTAAAAAAACAAATGAAGCTCCAAGCTGCAGTGTGTGGCATTTGTTTTAGCACGCCTCGTACTTCACATTAAAAATAATTATTAGTGCAAAATTATTCAATGGGATTGGAAAGCGTTTCTTCAATAATTAATTGAATAAAAACGCATCAACTTTATGATATTCTTTCTACATCTATAGGTATAATCTAAGTAGCAAAGATATATATTTTTTCAAAGAATCCTGTGCGAGAGACTCCCTAGATTTCAGAAAATCTAGGGATCTATGACACTTGTAGTGCCGCAGAGGTGTTGATGTCCTGATCCTTTGTTGCAGGGCTGTTAGCTGCGTAGCGTTGCGTTGACTTGATATTTAAGCTAGGCGCATCTTTAATGCATGCCCACAAGCAGGTGTACATACAAAATAAACCAAACCTCACACAAACATACACTTTGCAACTCCTGTTGCCTTTCCCTGAAACCGGGTGGCTGTTTTATACGTTTGACACTCCCCTTGATAGCTAGGACTAGGTGACAATAATAAAACATAGTTTATGTGTCATATGACATTCTCTAGTACTGTATTACATGTCAGCCAGCCTTACACCAACCACTTCAGTTGAAGTGAGGGTTTTCCAGCTTTTGATTGAGCTGGTTTTCATTTCTTTTCCAAGCTAAATAAACCTTGTTGATATTTTATTTTGGGTTTGAAATAAACACCGAAACAGGGAATCATTCCTGACTATCTTGGTGGGAATCAAGCCCTAGCTCTCAGCATGGAATGCAAGCATTCTGCCAACTGAGCTATCGACCGGACGATGTCAATGGTCAAGAGAGATCTCCTGGTAGTTCACCTCCTAAAGCTTGTTCCACATCTCAGTATCTTCATTACTGCATAGTCCTCTACCATAAGAATACAAGAATCAATTTTAAAGTTGAACAATAAGAAGTTATATCTCACCTTGCACTCGTCGAACTTGAGCACGAACTCGAGGATCTCGGCGAACTGCTTGACTAGCGCCTGCTGCTGCTCCAGGTGCTGCGTGGGGCTCATGGGGCCCCTCACCAGGGAGCCCAGCAGGCGCGGCACCACCTAAACACACAACACACCCAACAGTCAACAACAGTCCATAATCAGGAATGTGGAGTATCTCGGCCAACTGCTTGACCAGCGCCTGCTGCTGCTCCAGGTGCTGCGTGGGGCTCATGGGGCCCCTCACCAGGGAGCCCAGCAGGCGCGGCACCACCTAAACACACAACACACCCAACAGTCAACAACAGATTTCTCAACGACGTTAGCCATGTTGAAAGCACCGGTTCCCATAGATCACCGAAGTTAAGCAACATTGGGCGTGGTCAGTGCTTGGATGGGTAACCGCTCCATAATCCGGAATGTGTCCAAAATGGTTCACTTTGCCAATGTCACCCCTGTTGCAAGGAAGGTCAGCAAAAATTGCAGGGCTTATGTTCATTTGAGGTTTGTTTTTTTAATTGCAAGTACACATACAGCATTTGTAAACGCAAACTTACACGTGTCTGTTTGTGGGCATGCATTTAATATGAATTTTAAATGTAAATATATATTTGCAACTTAGATTATAGATATATATATATATACTACCTAATGACATCTGTTAAAACAGTACCAAAGTTATAGACAACAGGACATGACAGGGGTCAAACTTGCGCTTATTTAAAAAAACGATAATTTGAGTGTTAACGCCTTCTCCCCTTGACTAATGACCATAGCTACATTTGTTGACTCCATGCTGGCAAGGCCAGCACCTTGACTTTAGTCTCACAGTGCACACAGTATATAAAGTGCTCACTGTACGCTGTCTGTAGGGCATTCACTTGTTTATTTATGTTCTGCTGTGTGTTTAGCTTTATTTTTTCTGCACATGTGTGCACTGAGTAGTTAGATGCACATGTGTGCACTGAGTAGTTAGATGCACATGTGTGCCACAGGAATGTGTGTGCATGCCGAGACTTATTCATATTTATTACTAATCACTGGGGTGACTGTAAATTGAGTGAAATAAAGTAGGACACTCTAAACAAGCCAGAATAATTCAATGACTTATGACGTTCCTTGACTTACAGGTTGGTATGAGGCCACTCATACTGCAAAAAATGGCTCACTTTGCCAATGCCACCGCAGTTTCAGGGAAGGCCGGCAAGAGTTGCAGGGTGTACGTTTTTTTGAGATTGGGTAGTTATCTTGTAAGTCCACTAAGACATGTGAACGCCTTGTATGTGTCTGTGTATGGGAATGCATTTAATATGAATCTTAAATGTAATATATCTTTGCAACTTAGATTATAGATATAGTTCAATGCGTTACATGAGATTGATATTCTATTTATAATCTGTAATGTAAGTTGCAAAGATATAATAACATTGAAAATGTATATTTAATGCACGCTCATAACAGCGATTGGTACCAGAATGTTGATGTGATTCGGTCAATAAAAGTCAGCAGACTGCATTGGTTGGGTCATATCCAGCAAATGAACCATCAGAGCCTGGAAAAGATGGTTGTGATGACGGACCCAAAGCGACGCAGGACAGTAGGAAGACCCAGATTAAGGTGACTGGACGGAGTGGTGGCAGGAGTACGGGACTGGAGGAGGAAGGCGTTGGAAAGGCAGCGGTGGCTAATTTCTACCAGAACTCAGTCATAACTTTTTTCATATAAGTGCTCCTTTGATCATGACTCTGGATATGCCGGTCATTCGCTATTCCTCACGTCGAGAAATTTCAAGAAATTATTTTGTACCCTCTCGTGCATGAGAACACACTTGGCACTATGAGGAGCACCAACAAGTGATCCATACATGGAAAAATGATGGTGACAGCAGTTAGTATGAGAAACTGTGTCAGTCCCATGTGTGAGACGTGATGCATGGTGGTTGCAGCAAGTCACACAGCAGTGTTTAGTTCATCAGGCAGTCGCACTCTGTTTAGCATGGCAATATGGGCGGCCAAGTACACCGCATAACTGCCTGCTCATTCATATGAGACACACAATGCAGAATCACACAGTAATTCACACCTCAGACATCAAGTTAAATTACTACTTAAATGTTTTCCAGCTTTTAATTAAATTTTTTTTTTTTTTTTAATTAAAAAAAAAAAAAAAAAAAAAAAAATTATTAATAGGTACCTAGCTATACCTATTTTTTTTTTTTAAATTAATAGATTTGTGAAGAGGAATGCAATTCACCAACCTATTCTGCCTGGCCAGAAACAGGTATTAATATCATCATTTAATAATTCATTATTGTTTATTATTAATGAATTATTAAATAATAATTACCCAATAACATCTGTTGAACCAGGGTCAAAGTTAAAGTCAAGTGACCCAAGCGGGGATCGAACCAACGTTGTTCCATTCGAAACACGCTAGAAAGATCAGCCCTCTTGGCCCCCGCGGCTATAACCCCGAGCTATTTGCACTTTATCCAGTTCAAAGTGATCAAAATGCTCGCTCATCCGGCATGGATGGGCTAAAATGGCCAAATTTGTCCATTTCATTGTAAGGCACTGGCTTTAAGAGTTAATCATCCAAATAATAACTACCTACCAGTGGCGAAGGGCGCCATACAAGCCGATTCCCATCGGTTTCCAGTTTAAAATGAGGCAAAAATGATAATAAAGTAGACTGCATGGTTTCAATGGGGAAAAAATATGTATTGTTTCTTTGGTTTAATAGTTATTTATGCCACTGCCTAGTAATGATAGTCTTTGTAACACGAGTGCTAGTTTGTGCCATGAGGCGCAGCCGAATGGCACAATAGACAGCAAGAGTGTTACAAAGACTAATTACGTGCAGTGGCATACAATACTTTTTCTACGACCGTGAAATAAATAACAAAATAGTAAATAATAGTCATTATAATGTACTCGTCCATTTGAAGTAATCAATACCCCACCTTTGTCAAACCGTGTAATTTATCATTCCCCTCGATTATCTAATCTAATCTGCAAAGATATATTACATTTGGGATTCATTTTAAATTTATGCCCACAAGCAGACACATATAAGGTTGCGCTTATACATGCCGCATATAAGGGTTAATATTCAAACCCAAAACTCAAATAAACATAAGCCCTGCAACCACTGAAGCAGGGGTGTCATTGGCAAAGTGAACCAAGTTTTTACAGCATAGATGGTCAACCTCATACCGACCTATTAGCCAAGTAACTGTGTAAGTTTGTTTTTTTTTGCGGTGCAAATATTTTGCATTATTTTCCTTTCAAGCCTTCTGTTTTTCTTCGAAAAAAGGAAAGCTACAATTTGAAGTATTTCGATAAATAACATTGATGAATTATTACACTTTTAACAATTTTTATTTGACTCTACGCATAAAATATATTCATTTTCATTTGAACAAAGATCGAACATAGTGGGGAGGAACTATCAATAAATTGAAAATATTCATGTAATGGCTGACGTTTAAACGTGGTTGCTATGGAAACGGCCAATAATAGTTTGTTATCGGTCGCTTAGAAGGATAGCCTCATACAAGATTGATACTCGAAATTCAAAAATTGTTCCATTTCTGACAATGCGCATGCGCACATTTTCCTTTCAACACCGTTACCAGTTGCGTAATGTAACATTACGCAACGGGTGTGGAAATGTATGTCATTGTGATTGCGTTAGCCGTTTTGTAATTAGTAAATTACCAAATGGGAGTAGAAACATGTATTTTCATACTTTGTCTACATTTTTTTACTACTTTGTTACATCATTTTAAAAGGTAAGCCGATGGGAACCGGCTTGTATGGCACCCTTCGCCACTGCTACCTACAACACTTTTGTGGAATTGTTCATACTATTTATTTTAAACATTAAGTCACCGTTTGCAAAGGATTGCCTTGCATTAATCTGGATGAAACTCAGGCGAGCATGTTGCCTGCACAAAGTTTGAGAGAAGAGAGAGCAAGACACAAGCAAGCAGGAAACAGCTGTCAAAAATCACTGACATAAACGTAGCAGCAAAAACCACCATGGACAATAGTGCAAATAGATCTTGGTAGGTATATTAACATTATTTATGTGGAATGAGGAAAGACTGACGAAGAAAGTATACGTTGGTAGAATAGATGGATGTCGTGGTCGAGGAAGACCGAGAAAGGTATGGATGGACCAAATATCCGAAATTGCGAACGAATGGAATATCCAGAGTCATTTATATCTTTATTTTACTACTTAAAAAATATATATAGTTGTTCACTTTGCCAATGCCACCCCTGTTTCAGGGAAGGTCGGCAGGAGTTGCAGGGTGTATGTTTATTTGAGATTTGGGTTTTTTGTTGTTGTAGGTATCCAGAGTCATAACAAAAGGAGAGTATGTATTAAGAACGTTATGACTCTGGAGGAAATGAAAGAAGTGTGTAAGGACAGAAAGAAATGGCGGTTAATCTGTGATGTTGGCGGCTAGGGTTTTTTAAATTAAAATTTGTTTTCTGTTAGTTTTTTATGTCCATACATATGTATTATAATTTAGTGATTTTAAAAATGTAATTTGTCATGTATGTTCCTTGACTTATAGGTTGGTATGCGGCTGACCACCCATACTGTGAAAAAATGGTTCACTTTGGCAATGTCACCCCTGTCTCAGGGAAGGACGGCAAGAGTTGCAGGGCTTATGTTCATTTGAGATGGGTTCTTATAATGTAGGTCCACATGCGGCATGTGTTAGCTCGAAATTATACATGTCTGCTTGTGGGAATGCATTTGATGTAAATCTTAAATGGTATATATCCTTGCAGCTTAGATTAGATTAGATTATGTTAATTCTTAACACCAGCTTTGTGGCGGTTAGACATCTTTTTTTTTAAGGAATTCTGTGCGGGAGACTCCCTGAATTTTAAGGACTATAGAGGTATATGACACTTGATGTCCTGATCTTTTGTAGCAGGAATGTTAGCTGCGTAGTGTTGTGTTGTGTGTTAAGTTGGCTTTGTTTTGAGACACTGAAAGGAAGTAGCGATTGATATTGGATTTAAAGTATGTAGCGTTAATCACTAGACTATAGACTGGTCAGTGGATATACAAGTACAATTATATATTAAATGTTTTATTTAATAAAGACTATGTTTAAAAACAGGATATCAAGTATTAAGTACAAAAGTACTTAATAGATAATCATTAAACATTGCAAATAATACTTACAATGGGATTAATTGATATCTAAAGCTGGTAAGTAGGTACATTTGTACTGACAGACTAGTATCCATTGAGATATAATACTGATGGAGAAGAAACTAGCTTATGGCATTGATACATACTATGCGGCTCACCTGCCAACCAG
This sequence comes from Agapetus fuscipes, assembly GCA_951799405.1. NCBI lineage: Eukaryota > Metazoa > Arthropoda > Insecta > Trichoptera > Glossosomatidae > Agapetus > Agapetus fuscipes. The sequence goes on from OX637339.1 coordinate 420,238, forward strand.
ACCTGTCAACCACAGAGCTGTCAAACACCATAGAATACTTAATACTCATGTGAAATCCCATATTTTCGTGCTTTTTCCATTTAAAGTTTTGACACCCAATAATTACACATGCCATAATGTTTTAAAAGAATGCCACATCAAAAAATTTAAAATATGTGTGCACAGTGTTCACGCAGGCGTGAATATCAAGCTGATGACAACTTTCTTAAAAGATTTAGTAGTTCACAGAAGTTTTTTTGTCTAAAACAAAATCACACTGTGAAGATCTCTGCTCTCTTTCTAACTATGGACGATTTGCGGTTAAGTAAGTTAAACCGGATACTATAATAATCTATAATCTAAGTTTCAAAGACATATTAACATTCAAAACACATATCAAACGCATTGCCCACAAACAGACACGTGGAATTTCGCACTTACAAATGCTGAATGTGTACTTACATATTATATGTTATTGAAGTTAAGCAACATTGGGCGCGGACAGTACTTGGATGGGTGACCGCTCAGGTACACCGCGTGTCGTTGGCATCTTGGACCGGTCCGTAGTCCGTAGTGGCAACACTTCGGACTCGTAAATGGAAGGTTGTGGATTCGGATCCCGGCGGAGCACAAAAAATGTACCATTTATATTTCGAATGTGCTCTTCGCTGAGTTGAAAAATTCATAAAACCTTTACCAAAGACCGGTCACTGAAAGGTCCATCCAACCTTACAACAACTGGGTCTTGCTTGAGAATTGGCGCTTTCTACAGCGACAACCAAGCTCGCAGAGGGCTCTTGAGGTGTGATACACACAAAAACAGCGCTCACCAAATAAATCATCCTAATATTATTTGTATTATTATATGTATATAAACTGTATATAAGTAGGAATACGGATATACACACCGGGTACAGGAGTGTATGCAGTGGAGGTGGGAGCGAGAGGACTGCCAGCCAAATCGGTATATACTTTCCTTAAGGATCTGGGACTGAATCTATAATAATATAATATAATCTATTATCTAAGTTGCAAGGATATATTCATTTAAAGCTCTCAGATGTATGCCCACAAACCAACAAGTGTAGTTCGCGCTTACAAATGCTGAATGTGTACTTACAAATAAAATCCAAACCTCAAATGAACATAAGCCCCACAACTTTTGCCGACCTTCCCTGAAACAGGGGTGACATTGGCAAAGTGAACCATTTTTTACAGTATGGGTGGTCAGCCTCATACCAACCTATAAGTCAAGGAATATGAATAATAAATTACATTTAAATATAAAAAAGAACAAAACCTTACAAAGAAATCTATACAAAAAAAGTCAAAAATTTCCTATGCAAAAAATGTAGCAAATGAATACACCAACATTAGAAATCAACATTGCAGATTAGCCGCCACTTCTTCCTGTCCTTGCATACTTCTTTCATTTCATCCAGAGTCATAACCTTTTTCATACAAGTCCTCCTTTTATTATGACTCTGGATATCCCATTCATTTGCTATTTCAGAGATTTGATCCTTCCATACTTTTCTCGGTCTTCCTCTACCACGACATCCATCTATTCTAGCAACATATACTTTCTTCCCAATAGAATAGATCCCAAATAAATGGATTTCTGGAAAGACTAACAAAGGCGGCCATCTCGGGATCATACCATATTTGGCTGCGAAGATCTGAGAGCCCAGACACCTCTGGACATGCAATGTAGTAAATCGGACTTACATATTGGAAGGAACGATGAGTTGAGAGTTGTCATGACGAAAGGATCCTTAACCGACCAGAGACCGGTCGTAAGTCCTGTGACTCCCATCTCATCCTGACTCCGTGCGGCGGGCCTGAGTTTGGGTCTTGGATTTAAAAAACTACAGACCTGACTCGGTGAGATCGTAGATGCTTAGTTATTTAACAAAATATTATATCTTGTTAAAATAGTTTCTAGTCCACAGATATTATATTTCAATGCTTGTACCTATATAGCAACAAATAATACTTGATAGAGTTGCATAACATGAAAACAGAAAACAATTGTTTAATGATTTGCTGGACTGTAAGTTGTGATTTGACAATTGAATGTAATTTGACATTTTACACAACACTCTATTTGAAGCTTCCTGTCAAAATGTCAGATTGTACTTGCTTGTTCCAACTAATGAAACAGACTTTCATCTTTAATCTGAGTTGTAAATATTTATTGGCATTCTAAATCTAAATCTAAGTTGCAAAGATATGCATCATTTGAGATTCATGTTAAATGCATTCCCACAATCAGGCACGCATAAATTTGCGCTCACACGTGTCGCATGTGGACCTACAATATAAAAAACCCAATCTCAAATACACATAAGCCCTGCAACTCTTGCCGACCTTCCCTGAAACAGGGGTGACATTGGCATAGTGAACCATTTTTTACAGTATGGGTGGTCAGCCTCATACCAACCTGTAAGTCAAGGAATACAAGCAACTAATTACACTTTAGTCATACTTTAGTACATAAAACAAATAAACAGTAAAAATTAAAACCTACAAAACATATTCTATAAAAAAGTGAAAAATATTTTTAAAAAGCCTCAGCCTTAAACACCAGCATTACAGATCAACCGCCATTTCTTTCGGTCCTTGCATACTTTTTTCATTTCATCCATTAATACAAAAGATAAGGCATTGATTAATATACTTAAGTAAAAGATAATGCTCGAGTGATGTTTTCCGGGATCTGTTGCCGTGGTCTGTGGGAGCTTGAGCTTCCGGACGTTTCGCCCATTTCTACGATGGGCTTCTTCAGCGTGAAGTATGATGACGAAGAAGATCTTGATGAGAACTGTGATGCAAGTGTGTGTACACTGGGGGTTTATATGAGGAAACTAAAGACACTTTGCATACGAGTTTTTCTGTGTAGCAGCGACATCTGTGTATTTTGCATGTGAAACTATGGGGTATATCAGCAAACCCTCTTGCTTTTACAAGTATGTAAGTACGCTGGAGAAGTCCATCGTAGAAATGGGCGAAACGTCCGGAAGCTCCAGCTCCCACAGACCACGGCAACAGATCCCGGAAACATCACTCCAGCATCATCAGCAGGCCGTGTAAGCCTAAAACTCTTATTTTCATAAAAGATAATATACATAGATGGTGTATGTCTGTTTCTTCTCATAGTAATGCACGTGCCATGGAACCATGTAATAGGAATACAATGTCAAAAAAAATATATAAGTGCCCCGAGTTGAAAACATTGCATTTAAACTACCCTCAATCATATAATTAGAAAAAAAATGTATGAAAACTAAATCACTCGCTAGGGGTGCTGTTGTATCTTCCATACATTTTTTTCTACTTACTCGATTGCAGGGAGTTAACGCAATGTTTTATACTGGAGGTAAGAATGTCAAGGTCAAATATAAAAAAAGGAGACACAACTTAAAAAAAAACAGCCCGCACGGGAACTGGGAAACCCTTAGTTCAACTGAACTTCTTGGCTAAGGTTGGCACTCTCGCCTGCAAAAATAAATAGATTCCACACAATACATGTGAATCTTGCGGGGACAACACGGTAAATTTTTTACTACATATTGGAAAAGTACTATGCAACAATAAAAGTGCAACTTCTTGCCGCGTTTCCCTAAAGGAGTCGCAAATGGCAAATGGAGCCTATTTATTTTTACAAGTAAGGGGGCTGGCCTTCCACCTACCACTTCAATTGAAGGTTTCCCAGCTCCCGAGGGCACTGATACTCATTTCTTGCGACAGCTTTCTAAACCTTACCGGTATTTTTATTGTGGGTTTGAAATAAACACCAAAATGGGCCATCATTTCTGACACCCTTGGCGAGATTCAAATCCAGGCTCTCGGCATGGAATGCAAGCACTCTACCTACTGAGCTATCGTCCGGACTATAAAAAGTATTTTGTTTCAATGAATGTGCACATATAGTTATCATGAGAACATGAATTTAGATAATAAATAATTTTAATTAACAACGTACAACGCACATCTACCACAAAATGTGGTTAACAGCGTAAATACGCACACGATGACAGCCACACAGGAAACTGATTTACGGAAAAGCGTAAACAGAATGTAACACTTGCGTCAAATATCCTAAAGAGTTACTTTTCAATGAAATTGTAGATTTAATTAAAGGTTACGGAATGACCTATTTTTTGTTACGGTATGCTCCTATTTTTTCTCAGCGGGCAAACGTAACAGGTCTATGTACCTAACTAGAAGGCCTATCCGTAGTCTAGTGATAACGCTTCAGATTAGTAAATGGAAGGTTGTGGGTTTGAATCCCGAGCGAGCACAGAAAATGCATTTACATTTTCAAATATGCTCTTTGCTGCGTTGAAAAAATCATAAACCTTTACCAAAGACCGGTCACCAAAGGTCCATACAGCATTACAGCAACTGGGTTTTGCTTGAGAATTGGTGTTTTCTATAGCGACGACCAAGCTCGCAGACGGCTCTTGAGGTGTGGTTCACACAAAAGATCGCTCACCAAATAAATCATCTGATTATTATCTTTATTTAAGTAATGCAATTCAACTATGCTGCACATATAGAGAAACCACTTAGTGTGTTAGCACCGAAGAGGTTGAAAGTGGCAAGTGAACTTGTTTATTTTCAAAGCTAAGGGTACCAATTTACTTCAAGTGGGGGTTTCCCTACTCCCAAGGGGGCAGGTTCTCATTTCTTGTGTAGCCTGAGTAAACCTTGCCAATATGTTGATTTTGGGTTTGAAATAAACACCAAAACGAGATATCAATTTTGGCACCCTTAATGTTACAACGCTAATAAGCAACACATATAGTGTAACTTCTTGCCGCATGTTGTGAATGGAACCTATTATTTTTTACCGGTAACGGGGACGGCCTTATGCCAACCACTTCACTGTGGGGGTTTCCCAGAGTGGACTGGAACTTAATTCTTGTGAAGGCTGAGTAAACCTTACCTACCGGTATTTTATTTTGCGTTTGAAATCAACACCAAAAGAGGAAATCATTTCTGACACCTTTGGTGGGATTCGAACCCAAGTTCTCAGCATGGAATGCAAGCTCTCTATCAACTGAGCTATCGACCCCGGACTACCATCACCGGCAACCAATAGGAAAATATTAATTAGTACTTTCCATAGCAACCCGGTCATGTGACATCACAAGTTTTATTGGATTTTAAAAAAGTAAAAATTGTGTGAAGAATGAAATTATGAATGAGATAGGTATACAAATGTAAAAAAAAAACAATGAATATGACATTAGAATAACATGGTGTTATTCACCTGTGACCTTGACTTATAGGTTGGTATGAGGCTGACCACCCATACTGTAAAAAATGGTTCACTTTGCCAATGTCACCCCTGTTTCAGGGAATGTCGGCAAGAGTTGCAGGGCTTATGTTCATTTGAGTTTGGATTTTATTTGTAAGTACACAATCAGCATTTGTAAGCGCGAACTACACGTGTTTGTTTGTGGGCATACATCTGAGAGCTTTGAATGAATATATCCTTGCAACTTAGATTATATATTATTATAGACCTATGGATCATCCGTCGCGCTAAGCGAACTCTCCACACAAAAAAATAACAATGATCCGTAGATCATCTGTGGGTTAAATGTTTAGTGAATAACAGTTGCATTTACAGTGAAGTCAGTACTCGGTGAGAGTGGGATGAGCCCAATTCATTTAAAATGATTTAAATGCATCAATAGAAAGTACATGCGAGTAGTTGGACACAAAAATCCTCTGCCATGTCATACAAATACACAATATCAACTAGTCTAATCTAATCTAAGTTGCAAAGATATGTAACATTAGGGATTCACATTATATTGTTGCAAGCTTTAAATATGTGTGCTTATACACGCATACACCTATGCACGTACTATACAACTATCTAGGAGTAGTTATGCATTGGATGACATTCTAGTGATTGTGTGTACGTACATAATGTTCTGGTGTTGGAATGATCTAGTAATTGCGAGAGATACCTCTCTGGTTCATTATAAAAGAGATCAAAATGGTACGAACAGGGAGTCACAAGAAAGCAATTTGCTAAGTAACACCTACAAACAGTGATTGTCAAGTTGTCAAATAAATTGTAAATTGTAAAAAATAAATTCTGTACAAAATAAATTCTGGCAGTATAATTTTTTTTTAAATCCAGCAAAAAACTAACAATATGCATTATCACAAGCAGATACAGTTTTACTTGCACATGCCGCATGTGAACCTACAACATAAAAACCCAAATCTCAAATAAACGGCATCAAAAACGTGGCAGAGCGTCAACAGTATTTAAATCACTCAGAGGAACGGCCCCTTCTTACTTAGCCGAACTATGTAAGCTTGACGAGATTTTTGATAAGCGGTGCTTTTCTTCGCTCGGCGCAGAGTGATGCTATCAACAAGCTGAAAATGCCATCTCGACGGAGCAGAACGGGCTTTGGGGATAGGGCGTTCAGTTCGGCGGGACCGTTGTGCTGGAACCGGCTGCCTTTGAAGCTGAGGACGGAAACCAGCGAGGAGCGCTTCAGGAAGGAGCTGAAGACCACCATCTTCACAAGGAGAGAGTGAGCGGTGGGCGCCCTTGGGGTGGCTGGAGCCACTAAACGGCGCCCAAAAGAAGAAAGAAAAAGAAGTCATCCAAATATAAACAGCTGATACATTTTATACATGGAACAACGGTCAGCTGTCCACCCACTACCATGTTTTATTCCGTCTTATCATCAAATATGTACCGACAGCACTAGCCAGTGTTTTATTCATTTAATTGATTGAAATACATGAAATACGAAAGTACATGCGAATAACTGAACACCAATTTATCAGTCATAGTATGTATCTACTAGTGCATAGACACCATTGAGTTATACTTAAATACAGTAGAGTCAAAATTATTTTGATGCAACTAGAGACTACATCTGTTTAACCCTACCTCAACACAAATCTTCGATAGTTACAAAGAGAACAATCTTCAACACTTTGTTAACAATCCAAAGGAAAAGTCGTCAAAAAAAAATCTGATTGTTGACTGTCAATCATAGATGTCATCCAACTTTGAACGTATTCCTGACACGTTCAAAGTTGAACATATTCTGTGTTCAAGAATTTGTTATGTTATTAAATAACATATAAAAAAACAATCCCGAAGTGTGCAGTGTGTGTTTGTGGGCCGAACGGTCACGGAAGCGGCCGAACTGCACCGTATGAACTAATCAGGCCGTCGTTCGTTAGTTCCCGGCAAGATGTCAACCGACTAAGACGTCAGCGACCAAGCACCAAGCGGTGCAAGAGGGGGCACTACAATGGAGCTCCCTCCCCCCCATCTACTTGGATTTCCTGCCAGCAAGGCACCCGCCTTGTGGACCAGAGGCATAGGAGCGCCCACCCAGGGGCTCCCACGTGTGGAGGCGTCCGCCTTGTGAGCCGCCGCTAGCCTGGGGCGCTGGCCCAGGCCTTCCGTTCGGAACACCAGGCAACAGAATAGGGAGTGTTCTAGGGACAACCTGCAGGTCGTGCCAATCCCTAAATTCCCCTTTATCCCCATATTAGTAGATTAAATAAACCCTTATTTGTTCATGTTAACTTTATCTTTTAATTATAAAACCCTTCCCAAAGTACAAGTGAGCAACCGAAAGAAAGAACCCCACGCCCTGAGAGTGATGCTGATGAGAGCTAGCCGGAAGTAAGTATCCTGGAGATACCTTTCAATCTAAACATAACAAATTCACAAGTCTGCAAGTGGAAATATATGCTAAAACTTTCTGATTTTTGTTCTTGAATAACTAATACATGTGACTGTTCACATAGTTTGAAGTGTCGTCAATCAATAAAGGAAGGAAATGAATAATTGCTTTAAAAAAGTATTTCGTACTGGAGGTATTCATATAGCCAGAATATTCAGAAGCGAAAAGGTTAAAAAAATAACATATCGCACGTTTAATAATAAAGAGAAATAACTCGAAAATTGGGAAAATCAAGATTTTGTAATAAAACGCAAGAACAATGCGAGAAGAATAGGTAGAATGCGACAGCCATTCAATTTGAACGAAGATGACCGAGATAAAGCATCGGCCGCCTTTTTCATCCCATACAAGTTGTACTGGCTGTCTGAACTTCAAACGTGATTTACCAACATTCATGTTTTTTGAGTTATTGCTCTTTATTATTAAACGTGCGATTATAATAATACCTACTAGAGCAATGACAGTCGCTATCTTCTGGGTGCACACTAATCAAAATGATTAAAAGCAGTCTCTGTGAATCACACAGAGATCATATCTCACCAATGACTTATGAAATCTGTGGACTACAAATTATATTAACAAAAATACACATTATATATTATCTGTTTCAACTAATCTAATCTAAGTTGCAAAGATATGTTACATATGAGCAATTGAACTCGACTGTATCTTCCTCATTTTTTGAACTTCGCCAGATAAAGGCGATCAGGAGATGTTTACCGTCGGGAGCAGTCAAGACCCTGGTGAATGCCTTTGTGATGTCACGAGTTGACTATTGCTCAACGCTGTACATAGGTCAGCCGAAAAAGCAGTTCAACCGTCTTCAGTCTGTGCTGAATTCAGCGGCAAGACTCATATTCGGGATGTCTAAATTTACTCGCATTACTCCATTGTTAGGGAAACTGCATTGGCTTCGTTTTCCGGAGAGGGTGGTCTACCGTGTTTGTCTGATGGTGTATAAGGCTGTAAATGGTACAGCTCCTTCATATTTGGCTGACATGTTTACACCCGTTGAGAGGGATTTGAGGCGCCAAACGCTCAGATCTGCAGGGGATGGCGTGGTGGACTTGGTTCAGCCACACCGTCAGACACGCACTAATTTTGGGGACCGTGCTTTCCGGTTTGCGGGACCAATGGAGTGGAACAGACTGCCACCTAATGTGAGGAAGGCAAAGACTGTTGGTGTCTTTAAAGGAGCACTAAAGACACATCTTTACAAGAAATCTTATCCGTGATTTGAGAGGGCCCTTGAGGTGTGACACACACAAAAACGGCGCTCTTTAGTTATGTGTACATTTAAATAAATTATCCTTATATATATATATTGGAGATTCACATTATATGCATTCTCACAACCAGACACGTACAAGTTCGCGCTTGCACATGCCTCATGTGAACATACAACATAAAAACCAAATCTCAAATGGACATGCACCCTGCAACTCTTGCCGTCCTTCCCTGTAACAGGGATGACATTGGCAAAGTGAACCATTTTTACAGCATGGTTGGTCAGCCGCATACCAACCTATAAGTTACTTCCGAAAATGGTCCTTAGTAAGAAAGAAAACAAAGTACTTCACAGTTGCATTTCCATGTGTACAAAAAAAACTTGGGGGAATGTAATAATGTTCCTAGAAAGTTGTTTTTTTAAAGAAATCCTGTGTGTGAGACTCCCTAGATTTCAGAGACTATAGGGGTCTATGACACTTGTTGGAGTGCCGCAGAGGCGTTTACAAGCTTGGTCGTCGCTACAAAGCGCCAAAGTTGGCAACATTGCGAATTAATGGCTGCCCTAACCAGTCCGAACACAGCATGCACGCATTATAAATCTTGTGATCGCTTAAATTGACTAATTTAAAAGGAAAAAGGCATTATTTTACGATATTATGGCATGTGTTATAATTGGGTGTCGAAATACAAAATGGATTTGGACAAAATGGCCTTATTTCGTATGACTACACCACTGCAACGTTTGACAGGGCCGAGACCAATGTGGGCTATAGTATGTATCAATGCAGAAAGTTAGTTTCTGCTCCTCTATGTTACTACTCAATGTATCTCACACACTAAGCAGATAAATGGTGCGGCTAATGAAAACAATGGAAGATGAGATGACACTCACATGCAGAGGGGTTTATTAACACCACCAAACATCACACTAACACATAGATAGATTAGACTAACACACGGCTGGGTAGCTAGCGAAAGATATACAGATCCCCTGAAGCGCTATTCTGCTAAATTCCTTGCGACCTAAAGCGACAAGCTGGCGACTCGTGTCCTAAAATAAGATGTACTGTGATTTTTTATCTATGGAGTTCTTTCGCAAGCAGACACGTATAAGTTAGCGCTTGCACATGCCGCATGTGAACCTACAACATAAAAACCCAAATCTCAAATGAACATAAGTGCACCCTATAACTCTAGCCGACCTTCCCTGAAACAAGAGTTCGCAACGCAACTAAGCTACACATATATAGTGTAACTTCTTGCCTGCGTTATCCCCGAAGGGGTCGCATGTGGCGCTTCGGGACCTATTTATTTTTACAGGTAAGGGGGCCGGCCTCACACCAACCACTTTCAGTTGAAGTGGGGGTTTCCCAGCTCCCGGGGGGGCTGGTTCTCATTTCTTGTGAGGGCTGAGTAAACCTTTGAGATCGAACCCTTGCTCTCGGCATGGAATGCAAGCATTCCTACCAATTGAGCTATCGACCTTTTTACGAGCTTGATCGTCGTCGCTACAAAGCGCCAATTCTCAAGCAAGACCCAGTTGCTGTAAGGCTGGATGGACCTTTGGTGACCGGTCATTGGTAAAGGTTTTATGAATTTTTCAACCCGGCGAAGAGCAAATTTGAAAATATAAATGGTATATTTTTTGTGCTCCGCCGGGAATCGAACCCACAACCTTCTTATTCAGAGTCCGCAGTGTTACCACTGAGCTACGGACCGGTCCAGAGTAACATTGGCAAAGTGAACTATTTACTACAACATGGATGGTCATCCCCATACCAACCTATAAGTTAAGGCTGGTTCGGACAAGGCGAGTAATTTAGTCAAGTAACGAGTAATTTAGTGGCTAAACGTGTGCGAACCCCAACAATTTAGTCCAGTAGTTAAGTCAATGGTTTAGTCAAGCCGATCCATTTCATTCTATTTTTTCGGGCAAGTAGCGGCCCCGCCCACCGTCCGTGGGCGAGTGTTGCCGAGAAGCCACGGAAAAGTCCGAGTCCGAATAGCCACGGAAAAGCCCGAGTCCGAGTCGAGTTTATTAACGGCCGCGCCATTGGCCGCTCACTCTTGGCGGGGAAACGGAAATGCAAGAATGGCGGCAATTTAAATTGGCTGCAGTTTGAAAAGATAATGCCCGTTTTCAGCAAGAATATTTAAAGATAAAGTGCTGTTTAAAAATATTTAAGTACTTAAGAACTTCTTATATTTGCGAGCCCGATGTTCCGCTCCCTAAACTTAGCGACCTGTCAGTGAGGTTATGTCATGTTTAAACTGTAAATAAGTGGATATGCACACCGATATCCTTGGTTTTTTAGAAACTCTTGAGAATATAGAAGTTGCTAGGACTTATCTACGTCCAAAAAGTTTTGAGAAATGTAATTTTTTTTCGATAAGAATAGTACCTATGACATCGATTTTTGGTGCGGATATCAGCTGTCAAAAATACAATCATGTAGCTCCTTGCTGGATGAAATTGTAGTAATTTTTAAGTTTTCGGACAATAGAGCTGTACAAATATAGTTTTGGTAAAGATGTTGTGGAAATAACTATTATCGTCCATGAATTTATTACGTATTTAAAAACATCGATCTTTTACATTGATCGATGTTTATAGGTACCTACCATAAATTTGTCATATCACAGGCCTTATGATATCCTTAAGATGGATTGTTACTTGTTGTTTTGTACAGAAACAATTCAGTGACACACGGGGATAACTAATTAGAGGCATTACAATTTTATGCCACTGTAAGCCATCAGCTGGTATCTGTGACAGACGTGAGAGGCGTATGTAGCAGGATTGAACAAGTTTCTCGCGGTCAGCCTCTGAAAAGTTGAACCATGTTTCTTCTTTAACTTGATAATTGATTGGTGACCGCCGTGTATTTGAAAATGCCGATTTTACATGTCGAATATTGATGTTAATTGTCAACAACGAAAAACGCAACAGAAAAATGCATCTGAATGCAGCTGCAGACTACGAGCCGTATTATAGTGTGTGCATACAAAATATACTTTGTACACATCATTGAAAAGATAAAAATTCAATTAAAAAATAATGTTTGCAGCGTAAATGGTAGATATTATTATAAACATCAAATAGTCATGTGTTGTTTTTATTTAAAATGTGTATATTATTTTATAAACCATAAAATACATTTCGAATTTACAAAAGTCGAGTTTCGAAGTTGTTTCCTAAACAGGCTCCTAGCTAGGTGGCCGGGCATAAATAAGTTAATATTACCAAACTATAGCCAATTTAAAGGGCTTTATAATAACATGATTTTAATACTCAATTAATATTTTCAAACTGCAGCCAATTCAAATTTTCCGCCATTATAGAAAGGGCTTTCTGCAGCCAACTTCGCACTTGTGTACTGTACTGGACCGTAATGCGAACGCTTCACGGGCGAGTAGCGCCCTGCCCACTACTAAATTACTCGGTACTTGACTAAATCAGTGGCCTCGTGCGAACTAGCCTTTAAGGAACATAGACAATAAATTACATTTTAAGTGACAAGTGACGTGACTAAGTGACATATTAAGGTAGCATGGGTTTCTCAGATAAATGCACCCTTCAGTCACCTACAATATATGGCCCAGAGACAGCTCCATCACAGAAAACTTGCTCTTCAAAAGACTTCATTACTGTGGTTGTAATTAACTGTTATTTTCTGTGATAGAGCTGCTTGCAGACCTATATTGTAGGTGACGGAAAAGTCATGTGGACCAATTGTTATGTGACCGATTTGTCCATTGACAAGCTGTCTCTGGGCGAGTTATCTTAGACCGATTTGTCCATGGACAAGCTGTCTCTGGGCGAGTTATCTTAGACCGATTTGTCCATGGACAAGCTGTCTCTGGGCGAGTTATCTTAGACCGATTTGTCCATGGACAAGCTGTCTCTGGGCGAGTTATCTTAGACCGATTTGTCGTGACACGCACCTAGTCTGTAACGGACCTTAAAATGTGATCTATAATCTTAGTTGCTGAGATATATTGGCATTTAATGCATGCCCACAAGAAGACAAATACTTAAGATGGCGCTCTCGTAGCAGCCGCTTCAAACAGTTTATGCAGCAATTATTAATCCTATAAAATTGTTATTTCTGAAGCAAATTGATTGAAAATTTAATAATTGTGTCTGGCATAGTTGCGAATCAAGTTGGTGATGTTATTTGTTTTGTTTTTTCGTGTGCTCCATGTTTTGTGCTAATTTCCATTGTTACTTTGACAGCTGTCATTTACATCATGCGAAAAAGTGACCAAAATTGAGCAAACACGTTAAATTTAGCAGACAGGAGCTTTGCGCTAGCCGGGCCAGTTGCCTGGAACAATTTGCCCGTCAATGTTCGAACGAACCAACTCACCACCACCTTCAGAAGAGGACTAAGGACATTGCTGTTATTCAAGAAACCATGGCGCCCTAGAGATGGTCCTCCACCATTAAATGGTGCCACAGGAAATGAACTATCTATAAATCAATCAATTAAGTTCCTGCTTACTGCAATGATAGGTTAATATGGATTATCTTACCCTTTCAATTTGCAAGGAGTGTTCGTAGCACCGTAGCAGCTTAGTGACGAGTGGACTGACCGCTCTCCACGCGCGCTCCTGGCAGACTGGAGACGGATCCGAAATCGCTTCTCGGATTTCCTTCCCGGCACCTTTGTAGCACTGTATCTCATCCAGAACGTTCTCAGAATCAATCAAAACACGCTGCACCTCTTCAAACACTTCCCGCTCCATCTCGGTGGGAGCGGCATTCTCGAAATCAAGGAAAACCTCGTATCTCTGCGACGAACAGCACGTCGAGTCGTCTCTGGCCAAGAGACTCAACAGTTTCCCCATTTTGTTTTTATTTTAATTTTCTCGACACTATGACCACTTCATTGTTGAACTTGTACACTTGTGGCTGCGGGGAGAGGTGGGTGAATTGGTTTTGAGGATGTGGACGCGGCTATGATGATGGAAATTGGAGAAAACACATGAGGAAGTGGACATCCGACCCTCGCGGAGGAAATCTATTACTGTGACAGCTTACAGCGGCCGACAACGGAAGCTCTATGGCAGGTAGTCGAGGAAAACCATTGTGACGCGAACTATCAATCAATCATTGTTGAATACAAAAAAACTTGAACGTAAACATTTTAAGCCGATTTCCTATTCACTTTTTTTTCCTTTAAAATTGAGCAAAATGTTTGTTTTTAACGCATTATTCTTCTTACACCATATTTTTGTGAGCATGCATAATATGAATTTAAATGTATTTTTTTTTGCATTTTAGATTATATAATGTTATTATTGAAGATTTTACGATATATAGGTTGGTATGTTGCTAACTAACTATACCTACTGTAAAAATTGTTCGCTTTGCTAATGTCACCCCCATTTCAGGGAAGATCGGTAAAAATTGCAGTGTTAATGCTGTTTTCTTTGATCAGCTCAAAATAGGTAAGCGATCCCTATGTCCTGTAGGAATGACAAATTAAACCTCTCCCACCATGTGGGATATCAGCTCCGCACTCGTTCATCAAGACACGCCCCCAACCAATCACAGAGAGGGAAAGTCGCTGAGCAAAAGAAAGTATTGAATCTCGATTGCGCTATTAGCAGTCTGTGTCGGTCTGTAAAGCAGGTGCGATGTGTTTTTGTGCTCGATTTCATAAATTGTTCAAAAGTGTTAAAAAAAGTTCGCGGGTGGGCAGCGCACCGTTTTCTTTTTCATTCAGCTGAGCACCATCATCAGCAAGCCTGCAAAAATGCTATATTATATTGTTTATATTGCAATAAAACCTAGAGCTATTCAACATTTTTTATTCTAAATCAAAGTGAAAGGAATTAAATGTGTTTAAAAATATTTTTAATGGATTACCTGAAATAAAATAAAGTGCCATGTGCCAAAGCCAAGATAGGAGCAGCAGCCGGGAGCTTGCGCTAGCACATGTAAATTACCATTTTTTAATACTTACGTAAAGTATATGGTGTGTTCCAGGGGCGGTTTCAGAATAATGTAAGTCATTTTGAATGTATAAAATGTTTGTATGACATTAAATTTATTGTATTGTATTGTGTTGACATTTTGTTTTTATTTTTGTTATATTATGAAGGTTTTTAAAGAATTCTGGAGGCTTCTCACTTTTTGCATGCTTGGTGGTCTATGTCATCCAAGAAGAGAGCTACAAAGGTGGCCCCCAATGGTCTTAATGCGGGCCTGCATAGGAAGCTTCATATTTAATGCATGCAGCATTTCTTTAAGCAAACGCGTGTAAGTTCACGTACACACATGCTGCATGCAGGTGTAATTTTGGCAAAAGTGAACAAATTTTACAGTGTGGGTTGTCAGCAGCTTCAGTATTATCTTTGCATATTTAACTCTTCAATAAAAATACATTTATGTTTTATTCATTTTCAATATTTTTGCAATAAGAAAAATGTAATAAAAATCGACCACTTTTTTTTAAATATAAACGGAGTATTCAGATCCAACGGTTGGCTATCTGCTATATGACTAAGAGGGCGTTGCTATGAAAGAGAAAAAAGATACAATAAAAATTAGTGCATGAAAAATGAAGGAGAGACATCTGTCGTTTATTTAAGAAAGCTTGTAATATAAAATATATTTTTTCTTTTTTGTAGAAAATATTTTGTGAATTTATTTTCCTTGTTATTATAGTCATATAAATCAATTTTGCACTAGATAAAATAAGAATTGTATGTGAATTCAAGTATTTTTCTTTTTATAATAAAAATAATGAACCTAGCAAATCATGAAAGTTGTTTATAAAAATGTTTCACAATATTCGCTAGATGGTACTTACTTATTCACATCAAATCAGGCATCATGATGAAAATTTCAAAGAAAATAAAATACTAAAAGGCATTTTTACTTTTTTTTGGCGGAAAAATAAAACATAAATAAAAGTAAATCAGCATTTTTGGATATTTTATTAATCAAAAATATTATAACAAAACATTCACCAAATGAAATAAAGGTACAACAACCTTTACATAGATAGATTGTCAATGAAACTTTACCATAGATAATGTGTCCGAAGAACTGAAGGATCCGTGCGGAAGAATATGAATGTTTTTTCCGTGACGATGAGGATAGCCTAGAACTAGGTACAGTTTGTGATCGGTAGCCTCGAGAGTAAGAGAGGAAGAAGAAGATCCCCCCCCCCCCCCCCCCCCCCCGAGGAACCAATCAAGTTAAGACAGCAGCAGGCACCTCGGTGGAAGGAGCGCAACAAAAATATGAAGAAGAGGAAAAAGTTACATGAGAGCTGTTCCATCATTAAAATTGGTACGAGTTGCTGCAAAACTGGTTCATTTAGTCAAAGTTACTCCTGTTTCAGAAAAGGTCAGCAAAAGTTGCCGGATTTATGTTCACTTAAGATTTGAGTTTTATTTTGTTACAGGTAGCAGCATGTGTAAGCACACACACTTTCAGTAGGTACTAAGCACCTGCATATTTTTGTTCCATAATCTTATCTAATCTAAGTTGCAAAGATATGTAACATTGGGGACTCACATTACAAGCAGACAGGTACAAGTCGCGCTTGCACATGCCGCATGTGAACCTACAACATAAAAACCAAATCTCAAATGGACATACACCCTGCAACTCCTGCCGACCTTCCCTGAAGCGGAGGTGATATTGGCAAAGTGAACCATTTTCTGCAGCATGGGTGGTCAGCCGCATACCAACCTATAAGTCAAGGAACCAACGAACGCATACCAACCTATATGTGAGGATAAGTAAATAACATTCAAACTGAATATCCTTCCCATATTTTGTTATGTTATTTTTTTTTTAATCCTGTGCGGGAGACTCCCTAGATTCTAGAGACTCTAGGGGTCTATGACACTTGTTGTAGTGCCGCAGAGGTGTACGAGCTTGTTCGTCGCTACAAAGCGCCAATACTCAAACAAGACCCAGTTGCTGTAAGGCTGGATGGACCTTTTAATGACCAGTCTTTGGTAAATGAATTTTTTCAACCCAGAGAAGAGCATATTTGGAAATACAAATGGTATATTTTTGTGCTCCGCCGGGATCCGAATCCACAACCTTCGATTTACGAGTCCAAAGCGTTGCCACTGGACTACGGACCGGTCCAAGATGCCAACGACACGCGGTGTACCTGAGCGGTAACCCATCCAAGTAGCATCCGCGCCCAATGTTGCTTAACTTCGGTGATCTGATGAGAACCGGTGCTTTCAACATGGTATCGTTGTTGACAATGTAATGCATTTTCAATAAATAAATAAACATATAAACTAAAATAAAAGAGAGTCCACTGTATAATACATAGATATATTTAGTTTAACACGTTTTCACATATCCCAACACAGCACCACAATATTACAACATGCAAGACATCCTAGCAGACTTCCATGACGTCTCACATCATCTACATTACATTATTCTAATACAGGATAGATTACATTATCTATGCTCATCTTAGTGACATTCATATGTTATACTCCATGCCTACTCTTCACCTAACGTCTACATTCATTCAAGTATATCGTAGGCCTTGTTCACAGTGTAAGGTCCAAGGTGGATGTATCTATAATCTAAGTTGCAAGGATATATTCATTTAAAGCTCATATCAAATGCATGCCCACAAACAAACACGTGTAGTTTGCGCTTACAAATGCTGCATGTGTACCTACTTACAAATAAAATCTAAGCCTCAAATGAACATAAGCCCTACAACTTTTGCCAACCTTCCCTGACACAGGGGTGACATTATAGAGGGTATTTTTTGTTTGGGAATTGCAAAAAAATAACTTTTTTGCGCGGGGAACCAGCGCCCCCCAGTTACCGCTACCTTAGGTAAATGATTGAACTTATTGCGCAATATCTATTGATGTTCTCGTCGGCCGGATATAAATGAAGACAGATTAAAGCAGGTCGAAGAATTTGTATATTTGGGAAGTATGTTTACGAACTGAAATTAAAGGTTCCATTAGTGCACTAGATAGGCCTTTTTTGCTGTAATTCCAATTCACAACTAGGCCTTTTACTACCAATAGGTATACCGTCCTTGGTTAGTATTAACGCATTATAATAGTATGTCAATACCATGGTTCCTCGAAGAAAAAAACAAATGTTTCAAATGCTTGATACTTTCGTTGCCCTAACCTCCTAAAGCTCACACTGTACAGAACGGCCATGTGAAATTCACCAATATAAAGGAACTTTTTTATTATTTAGTTTAGTGATTAGAGAATCCAATCTTTTGGTGCTGTTGTCTAGCTCAGGGTTAAGCTCTGTTTTTACACACAAAAGCTTTCTTCATATCCTAGCTTGTTGGTGCTATATCCAAGTGGTTTATTGGGTTTTTTTTTTATCAAAAAATGGTCCTTGTTTGATTTCTAATCGATTAGTTGTACAATTACTTTGATGTTGAGTTTGAAAATAAAAATAAATAACATTAAATGAGTTAAAATAAATAAACATTTGATAATTTATAACTCCAGTTGGATTGTTTTTGCATTCCTTAGGCCCGGTATTTTGAAGTATCGTAAAGTTAACTAAAATGCAATTTTAGTTAAATCATCATAATATTTCACTCACCGAATTTCGGCAGTAAATATTTAGTAACTTTAACTTTCGATTTTCAAGATGGCGGCGCTTCACTGACAGCAGCTGTTCTTTTTTAATGTAAGGATACATCAAAACTGTTGCAAACTGAACATTTTTTGTCTCGTTTTCTAGCTTAATGAAGGTTAGGCATATGATTTTTATAAATAGTTGTTTGTTTTAAAGCTTTTGAAGGGCATTTTAATTATTTCCAAGATTTAGGGGCGTGGCCTCATACTTCGGTAATGTTCGGTTTTAGTTAACTCAAGATTGAGTATTTTGAATGAAAGTTCAAGTAGTAGTTAACTAAAATATTACTACAGTTCAATATACCGGGCCTTAGTCTTACATGGATCTTGCTTGAAAAAGCAGCATTGACTATCCACAAAAATAATGCAGAGACCTGAGCATAAAGCATTAAAGCAACGGTTTCCCGTTTAAAATGAGGTAAAAATGATAATAAAGTAGACTGCATGCTTTCAATGGGGGAAAAATATGTATTGTTTCGTTGGTTTTAAATGTATTTTTTACTTTGTGCCTATATTATTTAACTACTTTGTTACATCATTTTTAAAGGGAAGCCGATGGGAACTGGCTTGTATGGCACCCTTCGCCACTGAAAGGCGCTAAACAAATTTTGTAATTATTATTATTAATGCTTTATACCCGGAGTGCAGAGAATCTTTGAGGTGTGATTCACACAAAAACAGCGCATACCAAATGAACCATTCTGAAATGTATTTATTTATTCCATCTAGTTCCTTTATACAGCTGAATTCCTAAAAGATTATTAAATGTAATTATGTATATTTTTATTACAATAATATTGACTGTTTTACAAGTTCCATAATAAAAATTCAACAAATAAATTATCAATAAGTGACTAGATTTATTTATTTATAACCATGGGAGCATTCAAGATGTTTTTAATAACGCAACTAAGCTACAAGTTATCCCCGAAGAGGTCGCATGTGGCGATTCGGGACCTATTTATCTTTGCAGGTAAGGAGCCGGCCTCACACTAACCACTTTCAGTTGAAGTGGGGGTTTCCCAGCTCTGGGGGAGGGGCTGGTTCTCATTTATTGTGAAGGCTGAGTAAACCTTGAGATGGAACCCTTGCTCTCGGCATGGAATGCAAGCATTCTACCAATTGAGCTATCGACCTTTTAACGAGCTTGGTCGTCGTCGCTACAAAGCGCCAATTTTCAAGCAAGACCCAGTTGCTGTAAGGCTGGATGGTGACGTTATTGTCGATAGGACAAGGCCGGGCTCGAACCGGCGGTTTGCCAAATCCGAGTGACAACACCTTATCCCCTTGACTTGACGATCCCAGCGACTGTGTGTAGCTTAGTTGCATTTGCGTGACTGGAAGCGATCCCAAGCTCTCGGCATGGAATGCAAGCATTCTACCAAATGAGCTAGTAGTACAAGAAGCTATTTTTCCTTTTGGTTAAGTACTTCCATGTTTATAAAATGTAATAATATGTTTACTAGATATCAAACTTAAATTGTTCTAGTAGGCAAAAGTACTCTAAAAACAATTACTTAGGCAAGTATTAAACATATTTGCAATTATAAAAACTACAAGTTAAAAAATGTATATTCAGATATTAGACAAACCGTTATAATGGAACTTACATTATTCTCAATGTTCCGTTAGCGACGTAGCCAACATATTCAAGAGACACCTTCTGTACATAACGACTGACAATAACCTCTCCGTGAAGGAGTCCTCGTGCTGAAAGAGTGTCTCCTGAAGACGTCGCTAACAAAATGTCAAGAATAATGTAAGTTCTCTTAAAACGGTTCGTCTAATATCCAAGTATATATTTTTTGTAACTGTGTAGTTATTATAATTGTAAATATGTCAAACGACCGTAATTCCAACTTAAACTTAACAAGTATTAAACAGTTTACAAAAACTATTGAAAGAAATAAAGTTTACGAAAAGTAGAAAAGAGTCTTTTCCCGTATGATATAGTCATTACTTCTTCTATAATTTATCCTTCTATGGCTTTCAATACTTTTTTAAATAAAGATACAATATAATATATTCATAGTTCAGTATATCCGCATTGTTTTTAACTTAACAAGTATTTCATTAGTTTTATAGTTTTCTTAAATTTTAAGCATTACCTTGAGATCCTTTACACTTTCTTTATTTTTTTTACTAAAAACAAAAACAAAAACAACTAAGTATCTTTGAGTTGCAGAGAATCAAAGCCAGCAATCTAGGTTTTTTTTAAATTAGAAAAATATTGTATGGAAACACAGGAATTCATTTCCTCATAATTTCTGTATATTTATCACATTGAATTGTAACAAAGAAGTTTTTTATTTTAATCTATTTAAAAAAAAAGCCTAAATTGCCACTTTTTGCTCTATTTGACTCCATTAATAATACTAATAATAATATTAGGATGATTTATTTGGTAAGCGCTGTTTTTGTGTGAACCACACGTCAAGAGCCCTCTGCAAGCTCGATCGTCGCTATAGAAAGTACCAATACTCAAGCAATATTCAGTTGCTGTAAGGCTGGATGGACCTTTGGTGACCAGTCTTCGGTTAAGGTATATGAATTTTTCCCCCAGCGAAGAGCATATTTGAAAATATAAATGGTAAGTATATTTTTTGTGCTCTGCCAGGATTCGAATAATAATAATAATAACAGGCTGATTTATTTTAAATTACACATGATAAGAGAGCGCCGTTTTTGTGTGTGTCACACCTCAAGGGCCCTCTCCGATCATGGATAAGACTTTCTAAACAAGTGTGCCTTGAGTGCTCCTCGAAATACACCCACAGATTTGGAGTTCTTCACTCCGGGTGGCAGTCTGTTCCACTCCACCGGCCCCGCAACACGGAAAGCGCGGTCTCCGAAGTTTGTACGAATCTGACGGCGCGGCTGAACCAAATTGACTACTCCATCACCCGCAGATCTGAGTGTCTGCCTCCTAACACCCATTTCAACAGGTGAAATCATATCAGCCAGATAAGGTGGGGCCAAGCCATTGATGGCTTTATATACCATTAAACAAACACGGAAGACCACCCTCTCCGGGAAACGAAGCCAATGAAGTTTTTTTAACAGCGGGGTGATGTGAGCGAATTTGGGAATCCCGAATATGAGTCTTGCTGCCGAATTCAACACAGATTGAAAGCGATTAAACTGTTTCTTCGGCTGACCACTATAAAGCGTCGAGCAATAGTCAATCCGAGACATCACAAACGCACTCACCAGGGTCTTAACCGCATCTGACGGCAGACATTTTCTTATTGCCTTTATTTGGCGAAGCGAAAAAAAAGAAGAAGCTATTGTGGCATCTATTTGCCTATCCAGTGTCAGGTTGCGATCCAGTAAGACTCCTAGAAGTCTTACCGAATCAGAAGGCTGGATTAGCTTACCTCCTATGGAGAGTGGTACTCTATTCACCAGAAGGTGGTCACGCCTCGATGTGGCTGCCCAGAGTATCTCCGTCTTATCCATGTTTAAGATTAGGCCATTGTTCCTCATCCACCCACCGACCTCCGCGATACACCCAGAGACCCTGCAACTGAGGTCCTCAGCCATGTCTGGCCGAGAATGAGAGTATATTTGCCAGTCATCTGCATATGAGTGTGCGATGAGGCCCCATTTTTCAACAATACTCTCAATCTCAGCAGTATACAATATGAAAAGGATCGGACCCAGCACAGAGCCCTGTGGGACCCCGGAAGACAGCGAGTAGGTAGGTGAAACACTATCACAAATACGCACCGCCTGTCTGCGCTCCACCAGATAGGAAGAAAACCACGCCAAAGCCCCTCCGGTCAAACCAAATGACACCTCCAATCTCTCAATAAGAATTGGGTGACTTACTGTGTCAAAGGCCGCACTCATATCAAGAAGCGCCAGTAAGGCTAGATTACCACACTCCACAGCCGATATCATATCCGATACAAGCATGAGCATACCGGTTTCTGTTGAGTGATATTTCCGGTATGCAGACTGCCTCTTAGGCATTAAGCCGCTTGCATCCAGATAGGATACCAACCGCCGCGAGACAATCCGCTCCAGCACCTTCGACAAGAATGGCAGATTCGACACAGGTCTATAATTTGAGGGATCACCGGGATCGAACCCACTACCTTCCATTTACGAGTCCGAAATGTTACCACTGTACTACAGACCAGTGTTCAGATATAATTTTTGTGTACTATTTTATTTTTTACAAATAATTTTGTAAGGTCCTTAGCAACCATTTAACCAATCTCAATCACCTAGCAACCCGCCAAATGACGTCACATTTTTTCTTCCGATTTAAATGCATCAACTCCATTTCTTATTCAATTTTACCCTCAACAGCTGCGACGAAGCTTGCAGAGGGCTCTTGATGTGAGATTCACATAAACACATTGGCCACTAAATTGACCCCTCAAACGTAAATTATTGTATCAGCAAATAAAAAATATTTACTCTTTTAACAGATACTTACCGCAGTTTTTATGTGTAGAAATGTACCTACTAATGTACGAAGAGTCGTAATGTACTATTAAATATTTGTTTCCTATACTTCTACATATTTAGTTTCTTCATTACTTTAAAAAAGCTCGCTAAATTCTATAACTATCTATAATTATAATGATTTATATTAATTCCTATAATTATAAACCTATTGTTTCATCAAAATGTGATGCAGATAGGTTCCGATTTACATTTTATTTCAATATAATATGTTAAAGGTAATCTATCTATCTACGCTAGATTCCCAAGTAATCTAAAAATGTATTCACAGGATTCATTTTGTAATATAACAATGATAATCAGATTATGTTTTATATAATTGGTAATCATTTTTTAATTCTTAGGCCCTAAAGTCTCCATTAAATTGGTGTGAACATAATAATCATTATGTTGATTTAACCATACATTAATTATAATATAACTAATATTATATAAGTACATATATTTTATATTATCAATGTACCTACCTATAAAGTTTTTTTTTAAGTAGGTACCTACATAAAAAAAATATACATAGAGAAAGAAAATTGTACATTATTTTTGTAAGTTGAGAAAATATTGAAATGCAAAAAAAAGGATATTAATAAAACCCCTGTTTCAGGGAAGGTGGGCGATAGTTGCAGGGCTTATGTTCATTTCAGATTGCATTTTGATAAACCGAACCTCACACAAACATAAACTTTGCAACTCCTGCCGCCTTACCTGAAACGGGGTGGCATTGGCAAAAGTGAACTAAGTTTTTACGCATGGAGGGTCAGTCTTGTACCAACCTTTGGAAAGGAACGACAAAAAAATTGTGATTTATAGCAGACTGCCTCTTTGTTTTTTAACGAAGAAAATTTCTGCTTCTATCTCTTTATTTTGCTGCTCCACAAAAACTAAAGCGCTTCTAAATGCAAAAAAAAACTTTAACACAAGAAACCTTCTTAAAAATGATTTCTTTACTGTTCAAATTGTAACCAATCGTGACCTCGGTGAAAGCGAGCTCAGATAATCGAGGTTCTACTTTCATGTAATAATGATAATAATATATACTTAATTAATCTAAGTTGCAAAGACATGTTAACATTTAAAATTCATATCAATGTATGCCCACAAACAGACATGTGTACCTACTTACTTGCAAATTAAAATCCAAACCTTAAATGAACATAAACCCTGCAACTTTTGCTGACCTTCCCTGAAACAGGGGTGACATTGGCAAAGTGAACCATTTTTTACAGCATGGGTGGTCAGCCTCATACGGACCTATATGTCAAGGGAAATCAATTATTTTGAAGTTTTAAAATATTATGTTAATACAAAATCAAAATGTATTAAAAAACTAAAACAACAATAAATGCAGAATTTTTTTAAATTGTTGAACATAAAAAATCAAATGCTTTATCCAATGCAAAAGTTTAAAGATAAGAACAATAGCAGAGTTAACCATAATAGCAATGAAACTCGTATAATAATGTATGGTCCTGTCTAGAGAAAAGATATAAGGAGATTTAAGAGTGCCCCATACCCTACACCTGTCGTTTTATACAAACAATATTTTTCTTAAGCTTTATGGTCTTAGTAAAAGAGTGACAGCGATGAAGAAAATCAGGCGTGTTTATTGATTATTTATCTAAATTATAAAGGTTAAAAAAAGTATACAACTTAAAAATTGTCACCACAAGAAAATATTACAAAAAAAACATATTTTTTTCGTGTTTTATATATTTTTTTGTGTGTTATATTTTGGAAATATTTTCTTTCTTTTTAATTATGCGTTATTCTCTCAAGGAGCCAAGTTTTGATAAGGTGAATAGTTTTTGATAATATATGAAAACAAACTGAAGCTACTTAATTAATTAAATTTCTTGAAAACAGTTTTTCCATATGATGATAAGGATGCAGCATCCATTCTTCTGGGCTTGTAGACCATGGTCCAGTATTTCTTCTCAGAAGGCTGCTTTTTTCTTCTTAGAAGGCTGCTGTCATTGAACTTAGAAGTCAGTCACAAGTTCACTGACGAAACGTAGCAGCCTTCTAAGAAGAAAAAAGCAGCCTTCTGAGAAGAAATACTGGATCACGGTCTACAATCCTGGAAGAATGGATGTTGCATCCTCATCTTCATCATCTAAAGCCGGCCATGAAAGCCTAAAAACACTTATAGTTTTTTCATATTTCGCGTCTTAAGTCACCTTATAGGAAAGCAGATTTCTCCTATCGCAAATAATTGAGAATCTCCATTCCAGACAGGACCTAATAAACACATAATTAACAATTATATTCATTTAAATACTTACTTCATAATCAATAAAATTGTTGGTTTCAAAAAGAATTACCCAGGGAAAATGGCAGTAATTTCTTATATAATAGTCTTGATCGTATCGTTAAAGATTTGGCAGGTAAACTTTATAAACATCCTTCACATGCAATGACATGAAATGTCTGATTTATTTGACTGGAAAGTGCAGATTTGTATTTGATCCTCGGTGTACAATTAAAGTGTTGGATTCATCGTCAACGTAAAGTTGACAGATATCTTAGATATGCAAGAACCTTTAAGTAAGCATTTCCAAATTACCAAAGAACTGCACGATTTGCCTTTTGCACACGGCCATATGACAATCTTTATGAGTTTTTTGTAGCTTAGGCCCAGTATTTTCAAATACAGTATTGTTTTAGTTAACTATCTGTGGTGACAGTGAACGTACCCGTCAGCAAGGGAAGCAAACGCCGCCACGGGGGAATGTGCACGCAGCCAGTTGCGTGACAGACACCGAGGGATGAACACGTGTGAGTCAGTGCGAGTGAACCAGGTTTACAGTTTATATGTTAAATTCTGCGACACACTATCATTTTCAATTTACTCAAGATAATATTGTGTGAGTTAACTAAAAAAATAACAGACCCAAAGTGACTAGCACCGTTCCAAATATTAGAAATGATTGCAATGCCATTCAACAGCTTTAAAACAAACAAACTGGTCATGAAAAACAGATGCATAACAGCCATAAAGCTGGAAAACGACACAAAAAATGTTCCTTTGCCAGCAATTTAACTGTATCCTCAAAAACAGCTGCTGTCAGTGACTAGGCGACGCCATCTTGAAAATAGTAATGTTACTAAAATATATTTACTAGCCAAATTTGGTAAGTAAAATATTTACTAAAATGTTACTAGATTTGCATCTCAGTTAACTTAAGTAATTGTATTGATTGTAGAGGCATTTACTTTGTAATCATTCATTTTGATAGATAAAATAAAAAACAATTTTGTATTCGATTACAGCGAGTAGGTATATTATAATTCCACGACCGGTTAATTCCGAATCTGAACAATTTAGTATTTATTTAGCCACCTGACGATGCAAACGGATTGTTCGCCAAACCAGTCGTGGAATTAGGACATACTCGCCGTACCTAATCTAATACAAAATTGTTTTTATTTTATCTAACTTTACTGAACTTGAAAATATTGGGTCTTATTGAAATGCTTCCATTTGGATGAGAATCCAGGAGGTTATGTTCTGGTTTTATCTGAAGTACTTGAGGGCAGAGACCAGCAGGAACTTCTCGATGAAGAGATCGGAGTCTAGAGCCGCAATGTGGGCGGCGCGGCCGATGAGAGCGTTGGCCGTGTTGGGGAGAGCGTGCTGGGCGTCGTAGCGCGCCACGGTCATGTTGCCGCGGGACACCAGAGGAGACACCATGTTATGCACCTGAGGATGGTAAGAAAACATATCGACGGTTAAAAGGCAGTAGGGCATAAGCGACATAAACTAAATTGTTCAGGAGAGCAGTTTAAAGTTTGAGATTGCAGAAAAATGCCATAACTTTTTTATTTTTTATCATATCGTTAAAATCAAAACGATAAAAAAAGAAAGAAAAAACAAAAGAAAATCAAGTCAAGAAATTAACCATTGGAGATCAAGGTGAGTCCTGTCTTAATTTCGTGATTCCCATCCCTTGTTCCTCATGGTTGGCTGTTCTGGCAGATTTGCCTGATCAGTTCGTTCAAAAGCATAATATATAATTGAGAACCAGCAGCATCTCATAATCCCTCCCCACACCCATGGTGGAGCCAAACTTGGCATCACCGTAATTTTGGTGAGCTGTGAACAGCAGGTACCTCGGTGGTTGGAGCGCTGGGGGCAGTGCAATCAAGAGACAACTAGAGAAGAATCATTGCTTCCATGAGGGTCAGAAACCTCAGAAATGAGTAATAAAATGTAAAAAACTGTAAGTGTAATGAAAAGCAGCTGTCACCATTTCCCTGTAGGCGGCGCCCAGCGCGCTCTGGTCCCTGGCCGCGGCCTTGCAGAGCTCCAGCCTGGCAGAGTGCAGCGGCACGTAGCGGTCCTGCCCACTGCCACACAGCAGCAGGTGGCGGAAGTGCTGCAGGGCGGAGCGCTGGGACAGCCGGTACAGGAAGCTCTGGCGAGGGTCCGCGGAGTCCCGCAGGCACAGCTGCAGCAGCGAGCCCGAGCGCTTCCACTTCTGCATGAACCACATACCTGCAACACAAACAATGAGAGACAGATAAACCAAGGGTTGGATTTGGATTTAAGCGAAGATTTGTGATTATTTATGTAAATCTACTTAAAGAAACTGAATTGTTTTGGTTACAATTTAGGTTTATTGACTTAAAAATTAAACTTCTCCTTTGGGAAGGAAGAGTTCACTGAATAGTAAGTGTAAAGCTGGCTTCCTTGCCCATGAAAACACAAATGTTCCTCACACATGTAGGTCAATCCTCTCAAAGAGGTCCGCAGAGAGAGCAGGATATAATGTATGATAACACTGACCAGCATTGACGAGCCCACTGGAGTTGTAGAGAGTGCCCAGGTGGGGCCCACTCAGGGACAGGAAGGTGTGCAGGCGAGGCAGCAGGGAGCGCAGCTGCGGCCGGGCCAGCGCAGACCTGACTATGATGGTGCCCAGCGAGTGCCCCACAAAGCTGATGCGCGCCGGCTCCGTGCGGAGAGTCTCCAGGTGAGCCAGGATCTCCTGGACCAGTCTGGAACACAAGAAAACCTCGTGAAGGTGTTAATTATGAGCAGGAGGCTCTTGATTCCAGATAATCTAAAAGTGTACACTTGTTAGTGTCGCAGAGGTGTGGGTGTTAGTGATGTGACGGTTGATATCCTGATCCTTTGTAGCAGGGCCGCTAGCTGCGTATTATTGAGTTGTGAGTTGTACTTCCTTTGTTTTACGACACTGAAAGGAAGTTGCAATTATTATTGGTTTTAAATAGACTGGGATTAAATTTGAGTGTGAAAATTTATACCGGTAACTCATTCCATAAGTGGGCAGTTTGGCAAAAGAATGAGTCGGAAAACACCAAACTCTCAAAGTTGGGATGTGGATTGTTTACAAAAGGGTTGTTTACAAGAAAATGACTGGTTGCAACTTATCTAATGATTTGACGAGTAATTTTTACACAATTACAACTATATTTGATGACACCGGATGTCAAAATTTATAGAATCCTATTCTTCTCTACACCATCATCATCATCAACAATAATTGGGACTCCACTTTTTGATAATTCACTTTGGGTGATGTCACATAGCCCAGGGATATTTGGAATAAGAGTTTTATACTTTTACGGTCGACTGATAATGCTGGAGAGATGTTGACCGGGATCTGTTGCTGTGGTCTGTTGGAGCTGGAGCTTCCGGACATTTCTCCCATGTCTACGATGGACTTTTTGAGGGTGAAAGTGTAATGATGATATTTGTAATGATCTTACAATAGCACCATGCTCTCGCTGATCAACAAATACGCTCCTCTCAAAACAACCATCAGGAGACAGAGAAGATCTGAGTGCTGGTTTGATGAGGAATGCAGATGTGGCAAAGCAGAGATGAGACGCCTTGAGAGGAGGTATCGACGGTGTCGCACAGAAACTGCACGTGCAACCTGGATGAATGCCCAGACCATCTATTGGACTTTGATAAGGAGGAAAAGGTCGTCCTACTGGACCAGAAAAATGGAGACCGAAGCCAAGAACCCCAGGGCGCTGTGGAAGTCGATGAGCTTTGTCCTGGGAAAAAGTTCTACTCAGCATCCGGAGCTTCCTGCAAGTGAATTCTCTCGTCACTTTTCAGAGAAGTTACGAAGAATAAGAGAATCCAGTGCAGCGACCATTTTTAATCCCCCAGAGTCAAACAATTGTTGCAATGTTATTTTTTCATTTAAGCCTGTCTTGTTGAATGATGTTGTTAAGCTTGTACTCACATGTCCAAACAAGCAATGTAAACTAGATCCAATTCCAACATGGCTGGTCAAAAGATGCTTAAGTGAGGTGGCACCTATTCTGTCAGCATTGGTCAACAAGTCTCTCACTACAGAGTGTATTTTTCCCACGGAACTTAAAAAATCAATTGTTACACCAATTCTCAAAAAATCAAGCCTTCCAGCTGATTCTGTGGAAAATTATAGACCTGTGTCGTCCGTTCCTTTTATATCGAAAATTATTGAGAAGGCCGTTGTTTGGCAACTCACTCAGCACATGGAGCGAGGCGGATATCTGTCTAAGTTTCAGTCAGCATATAGAAAAGCTCATTCCACTGAGACTGCCTTACTTCGCATTGTGAATGATGTGATAGCTGCGGTTGGGGACGGTGCTCTTGCCATGGTGGCAGTACTTGACATGAGCGCTGCCTTCGACACTGTTGATCACAGTATACTCATCACTAAGCTTGATAGGTTGTACGGAGTCCGAGGAGGAGTATCTAAATTGCTATCTTCATATCTGAAAGGCAGATGTCAGACTGTGGATGTTGATGGTGAGTCATCAGGTATGCCCATGGACTGTGGTGTGCCTCAGGGATCTGTGCTCGGGCCTTTACTTTTTACCCTGTACACAAATGATCTTGAGAGCACTGTACTGATGAACGGCACCAGCTACTATTCTTATGCTGATGATATTCTACTTTGTCGTTTCTGTCAGCCATCTATGACAGATGCCTGTAGTCTTGAGATGGTCCGGTGCATTGAAGTGGTGGCTGAGTGGATGGCAAGGTGTCGCCTTAGAATGAATCCAGACAAGACAGAATTCATCTGGATGTCGTCTCCTGGTAGGAAACACTTGCTTGGCTCTTCACCAATTAAAGTAATGGGCCTGGATGTATATCCATCTAGCTCAATTAAGTTTCTTGGGGTCCATCTTGACAACACTCTCTCCATGAGTACGCAAATAAGCTCGACTGTGAGCTCCTGTTTTTTTCACCTGAGGCAGTTGAGATGGGTCAGAAACTGTTTGACATCCGAAGCTGCTAAGATTCTCATTGCGTCCTTTGTTGTGTCGAGACTGGATTATTGCAATGGTCTGTTCTGGGGTCTTCCAAGGTTTCAGCAGTCTAGACTGCAGTCCGTCTTTAATGCTGCAGCCAAATTACTTTTAGGAGGACGAAAAACTGACCATGTCTCTCCTCTGTTGCGGCGCCTTCATTGGCTGCGAGTCCCAGAGAGGATTGAGTACAAAATATGTGTTTCTGTTTTTAATGCCCTCAGAGGAGTTGCCCCATCGTACTTGTGTGAATTGTGCAGAGTCGACCAGATAGGTGGAAAACGATGCACTCTTCGTTCTGCACAGAGTGACGCCGTAAACAGGCTTCAACTGCCTCTTCGACGGAACAGAACTGGTTTCGGAGACAGGGCTTTTAGTTCGGCTGGTCCATCCTGCTGGAATAGTCTACCTCTGGAGTTGAGAACAGAGACCAGTGTTGGCAGTTTCAGGAAGTTGCTTAAGACACATTTGTTTAACAGAAGCTTCAACACATAAAAGCGCCCTTGGGGTGGCTAGTGCCACTAAACGGCGCTGTATACAAATTGTCCAATTATTATTATTATTATTTTGGAATGTTTGTAGTCGATTCCGATTTGAAACCATTGAGATGCCCACCTGTCGGTCATGGTATCGAAGTCTGAGAAGGTGTCTCCCTGGTTCCTCTCCGACATGAGGAAGTCCAGGTGAGCCCCGGGTAGCCCCAGCTCCAGGTAAGTCTTCACCAGCCGCAGGTCTGCAGAGTTCCCGTCTAACCCGTGCACACATATCACGAGGTGCAGGCCTGGAAACAGAACGGCACAAACACAGTTAACACGTGAATCATTAAATCTCATTCCATTTCTTTTTAAATTATTGACTATGTAATTTGCACATTCAAAGTACCTCTTGGCTTAGAAACGTCGCAGGTTGTCACTCATAGGCTCGTACAACGTGGTAAGAGTTGCACTTATGCTCAGTTTAGTTGGGAGTTGAGATATCAGTGTTATTTTGACTTCAACCGTTCTTCAATCGTTCTACCAACTGAGCTATCAATGCCTTTCTATATTTAGTTTCATAGGTGTATTAGGTATATTGTTAGGATTTGATTTAAATTTAGTTTCACAAAATCTCTTCACTCTTTGCTTACAGATCTTCCCATCACAATAGTCAAAGACACTTTGATCTGTCCCACAGAATCTTTGCTCGTATTTATATGTGCGACAGGGACGATTCTTGCATGTTCCAGAACATGGTAGATGGTACTAGAGCATTGTTCCACACTATACCAGAGACGTCACACACATTAAACAGCGTGCCTAGGCTCACGTACACACAAACTCATATGTTTGCAACACTTCCATAATGGATTATGCAAGAGGCAGAAACACACACCAGCAAGCTACGTGTTCAGGTTCACGCCCCCACAAACTTATACATTTGTAACAGTATAATATGGTGCTAACCATCAGGGTTGAACATTCTGTACTCGTCGCTGATGTGGAAGTAGGGCAGGGAGGCCTCACTGCTGGGGAAGTCGGAGTACAGCAGGCCGGGGTACTTCACGCTGCGCCGGAACTCCTCGCGGCACTTCAGGAACAGCTGCTCCGACTCTGCCAGCCCCACCATGGAAGCCAGGCTGGTGGCACGGTCTGGGAACACAGTCAATTGCAACTTAGATCATGATGATGGTGGGATCTTTGGAGTCATAATAAAAAAAAACATTAAGGGCCTGTTGCACCAAACTCCGATCAGACAAAAATCAAAATTAAGTGACGACAAGAGTTGCAGAGCTTATGTTCATTTGAGATTGGGTTTTATATTGTAGGTTCACATGTAGCATGTTTAAG
The DNA here is from genome assembly GCA_951799405.1 of Agapetus fuscipes. Lineage (NCBI taxonomy): Eukaryota > Metazoa > Arthropoda > Insecta > Trichoptera > Glossosomatidae > Agapetus > Agapetus fuscipes. The sequence goes on from OX637339.1 coordinate 452,387, forward strand.
TGCAAACAAACGTGTCTGCTTGTGGGAATACATTTTATATAAATCTTAAGTATAATACATCTTTGCACCTTAGTCCTTAGATTATCTATAATCTATAATCTATAATCTAAGTTGCAAGGATATATTCATTTAAAGCTCTCAGATGTATGCCCACAAACCAACAAGTGTAGTTCGCGCTTACAAATGCTGAATGTGTACTTACAAATAAAATCCAAACCTCAAATGAACATAAGCCCCACAACTTTTGCCGACCTTCCCTGAAACAGGGGTGACATTGGCAAAGTGAACCATTTTTTACAGTATGGGTGGTCAGCCTCATACCAACCTATAAGTCAAGGAATATGAATAATAAATTACATTTAAATATAAAAAAGAACAAAACCTTACAAAGAAATCTATACAAAAAAAGTCAAAAATTTCCTATGCAAAAAATGCAGCAAATGAATACACCAACATTAGAAATCAACATTGCAGATTAGCCGCCACTTCTTCCTGTCCTTGCATACTTCTTTCATTTCATCCAGAGTCATAACCTTTTTCATACAAGTTCTCCTTTTATTATGACTCTGGATATCCCATTCATTCGCTATTTCAGAGATTTGATCCTTCCATACTTTTCTCGGTCTTCCTCTACCACGACATCCATCTATTCTAGCAACATATACTTTCTTCGTCAATCTTTCATCACTCATTCTCTCCAAATGCCCGAACCATCTTAACATACTTCTTTTAATCTTCACTTTCACACTTTCCCTTACACCACATTCTTCTCTTACAAAATCATTCCTCACCCTGTCACTTCGTTTTTTCCCAATCATACTTCTTAGATAGTCCATTTCTACTGTATGGACTTTACTAATTTCCCTTTCACTCACCGTCCAGGCTTCACTTCCATACATCAAGATATATAAGATATAATTATAGATTATAGAAATGTGATTTCTTCCATCAAATCAAAATTTTGGTTGCATATATGTAAGTCAGCTGATGTACATCATCTTTCCTGTTCAAATTCCATTATATTATTACCCACTTCCGAGAAATATTTAACCGAGGTCCTTACCAGAATTAAGCCATCCAATATTGATTGGAGGTTAGTGCAACAGGTCCTAGCCTTCGCTAAATTGGACCGGTCAGTAATCTAGTGGTAGCGCTTCAGATTCGTAAATGGAAGGTTGTGGGTTTGAATACCGGCGGAGCACAAAAAAATACCGTTTATGTTTTCATATATACTCTTCGCCGGGATGAAAAATACATTTTACATTTCACCAAAGACCGGTCTTCAAAGGTCCATCCAGCTTTACAGAAACTGGGTCTTGCTTGAGGTGTGATTCCCATAAAAACTGCACACATATTATTCATCTTATATTATTTGCTGCAGAAAGAGAAGGTATTTCTGAGCTCATCAGCATGATTTTAAACCTGCAAGCTCCATGTCAATATTTTAAATTTAGAACAATGACACGGCATTCCAAATTTAAAATAAACAGCTGACAGCAAGCAGCATGTGTAGGTATTCACTTATTCAAATATAGAAACTCATCATTGGAGTAAATTTAGACAATACTCCCACCACGACAAACAGGCAACAAAAAAGTCTTTCTTTCTTTAGTTTCAATGCCATTCTCAAGATACATCTTTTTCTTCTTTTGCCTGTTCAGTAAAGATTGCCAAACATCATAACTATTATAACTAGGGGCGTTGCCCCTGGCTGCTACGCAGCCCAACCCCTTAACATTTGGTGAATGTGTATATTGCGCATAGTTTCCTCGCGTTAAAATTCGGAAAACATGTAAAATAAAAACATGCAGCCTTTGTAAAAGAAAATCGACCACCCATAGTTTAAAAAATGGTTCACTTTGAAGATTTCAGCTGTGTTTCAGGGAAGATTGGCAAGAGTTGCAGGGCTTATATTAATTTGAGATTGGGTTTTTATGTTGTAAGTCAACATGCATTATGTGTAAGCGCGAACTTATAAATGTCTGCTTGTGGGAATGCATTTAATATGAATCTCGATTGGTATGTATCTTTGCAACTTAGATTATAGAACTTAATAAAATAATTTCCTTGACTTATAGGTTAGTATGTGGCTGACCACCCATACTGTAAGAATGGTTTACCATGAAAATTTTATCTCTGTTTGAGGAAAAGTCGGCAAGAGTTGCAGGGCTTATGTTCATTTGAGATTAGTTTTTTATTTTATAAGTCCACATGGGGCATTTGTAAGCGCGAACTTATACCTGTCTGCTTGTGGGAATGCATTTAATATGAATCTCAAATGGTATGTATCTTTGCAACTTAGATTATAGAACTTAATAAAATAATTTCCTTGACTTATAGGTTAGTATGTGGCTGACCACCCATACTGTAAGAATGGTTTACAATGAAAATTTTATCTCTGTTTGAGGAAAAGTCGGCAAAAGTTGGAGGGCTTATGTTCCTTTGAGATTAGTTTTTTATTTTATAAGTCCACATGGGGCATTTGTAAGCGCGAACTTATACCTGTCTGCTTGTGGGAATGCATTTAATATGAATCTCAAATGGTATGTATCTTTGCAACTTAGATTAAAGAACTAAACAAAATAATTTCCTTGACTAAAAGGTTAGTATGTGGCTGACCACCCATACTGTAAGCAATGGTTCACAATGCAAATTTTATCTCTGTTTGAGGAAAAGTCGGCAAGAGTTGCAGGGCTTATGTTCATTTGAGATTAGTTTTTTTTATTTTGCAAGTCCACATTGGGCATTTGTAAGCGTGAACTTGTACCTGTCTGCTTGTGGGAATGCATTTAATATGAATCTCAAATAGTATGTATCTTTGGAACTTAGATTATAGAACTAAACAAAATAATTTCCTTGACTAAAAGGTTAGTATGTGGCTGACCACCCATACTGTAAGCAATGGTTTACCATGCAAATTTTATCTCTGTTTGAGGAAAAGTCGGCAAAAGTTGCAGGGCTTATGTTCATTTGAGATAAGTTTTTTTTATTTTGCAAGTCCACATTGGGCATTTGTAAGCGTGAACTTGTACCTGTCTGCGTGTGGGAATGCATTTAATATGAATCTCAAATGGTATGTATCTTTGCAACTTAGATTATAGAACTTAATAAAATAATTTCCTTGACTTATAGGTTAGTATGTGGCTGACCACCCATACTGTAAGAATGGTTTACAATGAAAATTTTATCTCTGTTTGAGGAAAAGTCGGCAAGAGTTGCAGGGCTTATGTTCATTTGAGATTAGTTTTATATTTTATAAGTCCACATGGGGCATTTGTAAGCGCGAACTTATACCTGTCTGCTTGTGGGAATGCATTTAATATGAATCTCAAATGGTATGTATCTTTGCAACTTAGATTATAGAACTTAATAAAATAATTTCCTTGACTTATAGGTTAGTATGTGGCTGACCACCCATACTGTAAGAATGGTTTACAATGAAAATTTTATCTCTGTTTGAGGAAAAGTCGGCAAGAGTTGCAGGGCTTATGTTCATTTGAGATTAGTTTTTTATTTTATAAGTCCACATGAGGCATTTGTAAGCGCGAACTTATACCTGTCTGCTTGTGGGAATGCATTTAATATGAATCTCAAATGGTATGTATCTTTGCAACTTAGATTAATGAACTAAACAAAATAATTTCCTTGACTAAAAGGTTAGTATGTGGCTGACCACCCATACTGTAAGCAATGGTTCACAATGCAAATTTTATCTCTGTTTGAGGAAAAGTCGGCAAGAGTTGCAGGGCTTATGTTCATTTGAGATTAGTTTTTTTTATTTTGCAAGTCCACATTGGGCATTTGTAAGCGTGAACTTGTACCTGTCTGCTTGTGGGAATGCATTTAATATGAATCTCAAATGGTATGTATCTTTGCAACTTAGATTAATGAACTAAACAAAATAAATTCCTTGACTAAAAGGTTAGTATTTGGCTGACCACCCATACTGTAAGCAATGGTTTACCATGCAAATTTTATCTCTGTTTGAGGAAAAGTCGGCAAAAGTTGCAGGGCTTATGTTCATTTGAGATTAGTTTTTTTATTTTGCAAGTCCACATTGGGCATTTGTAAGCGTGAACTTGTACCTGTCTGCGTGTGGGAATGCATTTAATATGAATCTTAAATGGTATGTATCTTTGCAACTTAGATTATGTAAAGAAATACACAAAATAATTTTCTTGACTTATAGGTTGGTATGAGGCTGACCACCCATACTTTAAAAAATGGTTTACTTTGCAAATTCACCTTTGTTTCAGGGAAGGTTGGCAAGAGTTGCAGGGCTTATGTTCATTTGGAATGGGCTGTTATGTTGTAAGTACACATGCAGCATATGTAAGCGGGAACTTATACATATCTGCTTGTGGGAATGCATTTAATATAAATCTTAAATGATATATATCTTTGCAGCTTAGATTAGATTAGATAAGAACTTATACATGTCTGCTCGTAAGAATGCATGTAATATGAATCTCAAATGTTATATATGTTTGCAACTTAGATTACAGATTGAAATCCATTTTTATATGGCTTTTTTTTTATTTTTAATTTGCATGAAATAAAAGAAAATGTAAAAAAAACTTTTAAGTTTTGCCGCTAGATGTCAATATTGTTCCATACATTTTTAGTATGAACAAACAGATTAATTCCTAAAAGATTTCATACATTTGTAAACACACACGCGTAAGCTCGCCGCATTGCAGCATATATACAAAAATTAATTTGCTATAGAGCATGAATGTGTTTCATCTGCTGTGATGGCATTGATTTTGAAAATCGAAACTCGACGACGAATGACGACGACGAAGGGCAATATAATAAAGGATAATATTAGCGGAATTTATTTGGTAAGCCCTGTTTTTGTGTGAATCACACCTCAAGAGCCCTCTGCAAGTTTGGTCGTCGCTATAGAAAGCCCCAATTCTCAAGCAAGACCCAGTTGCTGTAAGGCTGGATGAACGTTTGGTGACGGATCTTTGGTAAAGGTATATTAATTTTACAGGAGGCCTATGTTACCTGCATCAGGGTTGTTGTGTTTGGCCAGCTCCCCCGTGCTCTGTGACTTGGTCATGCCGCTGGAGCTGATGGAGCTGGCCCTCCTCTGCCTCCTCTCCAGGGCTCCTTCGTACACGTGGTACAGCGGGTTGTCCAGCTGCAGGGGGACCATGGAGTGCGGGGGATCCTGCAATACACAAGCATATTCAGATATCTTCAGTAGGTTCACCAGTTCTGGTCTAATCTCTATCATCTAGGACTACTGATGCATTACATCAAATGACAAACAAAACTTTATCGGTTATATTTATTACATGGGTTCAATCACAACCAGTACTATTTTTTTCTCTTGAAATGATGACTTTACACTGGATTAAAAATTGAAATCTTGAAGCACTGTTGAATAAATAGTATAGGTACCTAGAGCCAATATTGTAAGCAATAGGTGCTGTGCATTGGACTCCATTTTATCTACACATTGATTCAGAAGAATCAAGACTTAAGTTTTTCTATGTCGGCGATAGCGCAATTCGGAAGCAACCATTAAAAAAGTTGTTGTTTTTAATCAAGATATAAGTAACGTATGTAGGTATACAGGGTGTACCTATCCCTTGTCAAAAATATGAAAAAGTGATTTTTTTCATCGTAAGTGGAGATAACGGAGAGAAAGTGTTTGTAATACTGTAACTTGGTCCATGGTGTAACTAGATAAATACACAAAATTGGATTCATACCCTGAACGCGTCTGGTGGAGGAGGAACATCTCTGAATTGCTGCGGAGGTGGCAGCCTCAGGTCTTCATACGGAGAGTCTGCTGCCACATGTGTCAGGTCCACCTCAGACCTGCATTTCTCCCCTCGACCTTTCCCCGACCCAGCTGCCTCGCTCATCATCTGGTTTCTCCGAGCCTGCTTGGCCTCCTTGCACAACCTGTCCATCGTCAAAGACCTGATCTCTGCAGCCAGCAGCTTATCCGTATACTCAATCCGCTCTTTCAACGATGACTTCTCCAAGGTCTGCGCTTTGGCTTGCGTCGCTGCGTTCTTCGGAGGAATTTTTGGTGGCAGCTCTTTTCTGATGTACGGATGGAGTCCATCATCTACTTTTGTCTTGACTATGGGCGCATCCTTGATCATACCGTTGATGAAGCACGCGTTGTGTTTAGTGTTTACTGAATCCACAGTGTTGAAGGAGTTGTGTCTGGGGCCCAGCTGAGGTTTCTTGGGCGGGCTGCGGAACTCGCTAAGCATCTTGCTTGGCAGCATGATATCCTGGATGTTGGAGCACTTGGATGGGATGACTGGGTTGCCGTTTGCTGTTGTCATGATGATTCCTCCGCTTGTACTCGTCACCGGCATGGGAGAACAGCAGGAACACATTTCGTAAGCCAGGGTTGTGTTTGTGTTGCAACAGCATTCCAGATTTCTACTGTTGGCAACTTTCACAGCCAACTTCAACAGTTTTTCTCGCAACTGATCTCCGTTGAGCACAGTTCTTCTAACTTCACTTGGTGTGTTCGAGCTGGGTTGATTTGTAGATGGTTTTGACTGCAACGTATTGGTGTGCAATGAATCTGTAGTTGATTTTGGAACCGACACTGATTTGGACCGACCCGAGCTGGATTTTTTGAACCTTGTTATCTCAGGACTTGATGGATCAGAGCTGCGTCTACTAGAGACCCAACCACTCTGTTCACTGAGACTAGAAGTTGATCCTCCGCTCATCCGCTTCCTCAACAAGTCATCATCATTTTTAAATATATCAGGAGGTAGTATTTTGAAATCCATGTCAGCAATATCTAAAGCGGGTGAATCAAAAGCCGGTGGGGGAGCGAGATTGGGTAAAGACTCGGAGAACAGACTTCCATTCATGCTGGGCTCATCCAAAACTGATGCGGCACTTCTGCAATGCCTGAGAATCTCTTGGCTGTGATCTAGCTTGTATGGAACACTTGTGGAAGACTCTAACCTCTTGAGACCCTGTGGTAAGCTCTCATTGCTGGAGCTCGTGCTCGCCTCAGAGATTTGCTGGGTCATCTTCTCCGATGCCTTGTACTTGCCGCAGCTCACCGAGCGCTTCTCAGATCTTGGCGTTGACCTGTCAGTCTTGCTGTCTCTGGATCTGCTAGAGTGATGGCTGCTAGAAAGAGAATCCTTACTAGAGTTGTTAGCTCTAGACAGCTCTTTAGCACTGTGATGCAGCTTGGTTTGCTCTTTGGTTTTAGTCTTTTTGTGTTTCTGTGTTGATTGTCCCGACTGAGAGGACGGTGATTTGCTTAACGGATAATTATTCTTTGGCGTAGGAGGCTGCTCCTTGAAGTTCATAAGCAATTCCATGTCGTTGGAAAGGGGATACTTGGATCCGTTTTGGCACAAAGCTACACAGTCATTGCAGCTGCTGTTGTAAGGGATTTTCGATTGGTGCATGTCATTGTTCCGCATGTTTTGTTGGTAGTTTCTTGAGTCCATGTAGCACCGCTGGTTAAACACATTGGTGGAGTTGGAGCGGTGGATGTTTTTGCTGGACATGAGGACTGCGGGTTCGGAGGCAGGTTGTCCCTTGTTGCTGACGGGGGGATAGGAGTTCCTGGGGGGCAACATGGGACGGGAGAGGTTGGGGTTGTACACTCTCTGCAGCTCCAGGGGATTATGTACAAAGTTATCTAACTGCCGACTAGAGTTACCCTGATTGTTATTATTGTACAAATAGTAGAACGGATACGTAAGATTATTAGCTACACCATTACTCAGTAGATTGTTCTGTTTATATTCTAGGCTATTGTAATGTTCGACGGCCGAGTTGCGGCCATTCATATCACCGCCGCACGGATTCTTATACTTCTCTCTAAACTCGTTAATATTTCTTCTATACTCTTCTCCCTTCCCTTTATAATTAGTTATGGCACTTTGACTCCCAGATCTGGGCTGCATCTCAAACTTAAGCCCAGCGTTGGGATCCCCGTTTCTTGAGTTGTGAAAGTTTGTGACCGTCAAGTTTCTGGGGAGTGTTGTAGGTTTTTGTGGCACATACGAGACAGGGCACTGATTCGGTCCTGTGGTTATCCTTGCTCCGTGAGGATGTGGCTGGTTGTGACCTGGAGTTAGCGACAACGGGGAAACCTTCAATTGATCCAGCGACTTGCTGTGTCTTGCTGGAAGGGTACTGACTCCACTGATGTTATTATTCTTCACAAAACCAGCCTGCAGATCTCCGTTTCTTTGCTTGTTGATATTTTTCTTTTGATTGAAGCCTCCATTTCTGTCACTGGCTTCTATGTCTAGCAACGTAGAGGCGGAATATCTTGAGTGCACTTTGCTGTCTTGTATTCCAGCGGATGAGAAGGCGTTGAGGGGTGTGGCAGGGTTGGTGATCTGGATCTCGCTGATCTGGTTGTTCTGCACGATGTACCGGCTGTGAGCCAGCACCAGGTCCTGCTTCTTGACCTTGGTCTCCTTGACTGTCTGCTTGACCACGGCTCTCTTGGGGGAGCCGCTGTTGGCCTGCTGTGGTGCCAGGGTCAGCGTGGCCTGCACCACGCTCTGCTGATGGGGATCCAGCTTGTCGGCGATGACCTTGGGCAAGGACATGGAGACCTTGGAAGCTTCTGATGAAGGTCGCCGGGAATCCAAGAGGGAGACCACGCCGCAGGAACAATCGTCAGCCACTGATTCCGTACATAACAACGGCTCTGGAAATTAAGAAATAAAAATGAAAACCTGGCTTGTTAGGTTGTATTTACATAACTGTTATTAGGTGTTATATTTACCGCTCCCTGATTTTGATGCGGCGGCATTGAGAACTCCAGATCGCCGACGGGCAAACTCAGCAGTGTCTTGGTACCTGCACAATGAATGATTATAACTATATTTTTATGGTTTGTGTATTAACACAGTGAAAAATTGTTATTAAAAAAAATTGTGTTCAAATTTTAAATCACCCGCCATTTCTTTCGACCGTTGCATACTTCTTTCATTTCACTCCGAGTCATAACCTTTTTCATACATTTTCTCCTTTTGTTGAAAACAACCAAATTCAACTCGCTCCACTCTGAATATTCTTAGTTGGATATCGCTAGCTTACAAGTAAAACTGAATAAGTACTGATTCACTGATTTGAGAAATCATGGATAAAACATTTTATTTGGGGTAATTTCTCATAGTAAGTGAACTAATTATAAGGAAGTGCTCATGACAAACATCAATTTTCACACTTTTGTAGAAAATAGGAAAAAATGTGCATTTATCTGAGAAACCCATGTTAGCGTAACACGTCACTTATTCAGTTTTACCTTTAAGGTATTGATATAATAAGTCACCACGTTTGCCAGACCAGTCGGTGACTACCTTTTGGTCCATAAAAATGTCAAACTGGCCGACCTGTCCTCGAAGATGATGGGCATGATGTGCGGGTCCCCGTCCAGCGCGATGCAGTGCACGGGCAGCGGGGGCAGCAGCGCCAGGTAGCGCGACCTCCTCGTCAGCTCGCTGATGCTCTGGTAGGACTGGTAGTTGGCGTCGTAGCAGCCCGCCAGCGAGGGCCGCGGGTTGTCCAGCACGAAGAAGCACTCGGAGAAGCGCTTCACCCTGGAAATTGGAGCAAGACGGGAGCTATGAAGATGTTGTTACGAATATGCAGGATGTTGTGTAGTTGTGTTTGGTTTGCCTGTGTTAGTGTAATAATAAGTCTCTTCAATATGAAAGATTGAGAGGAGCCGTAAGAGATAGTCGAGTCTTCCGTGGCCCTGATATAGGCAGTGACCACTATCTCTTATGTGCTCAAATAATGCTTGGTGAAGTAAAAAAGAAGAAGCGTAAGAGGAAAGTAAGAACGCCTAGAATAAAAGTTGAAGAATTAAATGATGATAATGTGAAAGAGAGGTACGTATCAGAGCTCCAAAAAATTTTAAGCGTGAATGAACTAGAGAAGAATGTGAAAGAAGAAAATATTGAGAAATTGTGGGAGTACATGAAAGGGGGAATAATTGCATGTGCTAGGAAAAAAGTGTGGAGAAACAAATGTAGGAAGACTGAAAGGGGATGCATGGTGGAATGATAAAGTGAAAGAGAAGAAAAAATGCTATGAAAAATGGTTGAATGACAGGAATGATAGAAAACTAGAGAACGAATATAAGGTAGCAAAAGGAATGGCAAAAAGTGTAATTTATGAAAGTAAGTTGAATGAAGAAAGTAAGAGGGATGAAAGAATCAATAAAAATTTCACTGAGAGCAAAAAAGAATTCTGGAGGTGGATCAACACTAACAGGAATAAAAAGTCTATGTTGATCACCCCAGGAGTCAAAAATGCTGCCGGTGAGATGTTGTGGGAGAATGAAGATGTATGCAAGAGATGGAAGGATTATTTTGAAGAGATCTCTGGTCAGGGTGAAAGAAGAAGCTATGCTAAAATGAACGACGAGAATAAACTAAGAATTATGAAAGAAGAATTGAATGTCTGTATTAGAAGTCTGAAAAACGGGAAATCAGCTGGGATCGATGGCATAAATGGTGAAATGATGAAAGTAGGAGGGGAATGCGTGTTAGAATGGATGTTTGCATTGTGTGAAAGCTGGAGTGGTACCGATGGACTGGAGGAAGGCAGTCATTGTCCCTATTTACAAAGGTAAGGGGTACAGAAAAGACTGTCAGAACTTCAGACCAATCAGTCTACTCAGTATACCAGTAGGGATTGCAATTGCTGGATCCCTCATCCAGCAATCCAGCTGGATCCAGCGCATTTTTGGGCCTGCTGGATCCAGCACCGGATGCTGGATCCAGCGCTGCGGATCCGCAAGTCATTAACTAACCAAATAATTACACAAAGTCTAGCTTGCCAGCATTGACGCTTTGCTAGATGCTCTTACAGCTCGACGGGAGCGATTTTGCCTGCCTATTATGATGATGGAAGACCCAGACACCAATGAAGGCTTAGTAGTAGTGATTGAACAAACACCAGCTCAACATGAAGTGATTCCGCGATACAGCGAACTTCTTAATAAAATGCGAAAAGTTGTAAAGACTTTAAAAATATCACTTTAACCAAAGATGATATGTTTTTGCAAAAATATAAAAAGGAAGCAAAGGGCAAAGAATTGAGTTTAATTCTTGACTGCTGCACTGGGTGGAACAGTTTGCCCAGCATGCTGGATCGTTTCCATAGTTTAAAAGTTTGCATCGATAAAACCTTCATAGACACTGGCTCAGAAACTAAATTCTCAGCGGACGAGTGGTCACTAATCAGTGAGTGGATCGCCAGGACGCCGGTCTTCAACCCGTCAAACTGGCCGTTGACGTTCTCTCCAGAAGAGAGCCGAGTTTGATAACTGCTGACCCAACCCTAAAATTTGTCTTAGACAAACTAAAAAGCCAGGACACAATCTTGAGTGCAGATCTTTCTGAGACACTTCCCAAAAGAATCGGAGAACGGCATCTTACCGAGGTCACAGGCATGTAGATTTATCTACAGAACCCGAAGAAGCATGACCCATGAAGCAAGAAATTTCCTATTACCAAAAAAATATGCAAATTCATCAGGAAATGAAAATACGCCGAATCGTGTAAGCGCATATGTAGTGGAACCATCAACAGTGCAAGAGCAAGAAGATATAATGGAAGTAGAAAACGATGGACAGGATAAACCGAATTCCCTGAATTTCACATTGAAACAAAAACTGGAGATTAAACTAAAATGAGAGAAAGAAAATTTCATGAAATCGAAAGAAACAAGAACTGAGAATGATTATGATAAGACGTTAAAAAAGGAAATGACTGTTAATGAAAGTGAAGGAGCAAGAGGGGAAAACCTAACTTTAATTTACGATTATATGGATATGACCCTGATAATATATGCCAGGACATATATGCAGTTCATTAAGAACCCGGTTGGGAGACAACACCATTAATACCATTTGTTTCTTGAGATCATACAACCAGAAAAAAAGATAAATTTTGTTTTAAAAAAAAGTCAAGAAAATACTTATTATTTGTATAACTTTTACTCTGTCTGTCTACTCTATCTCTAAAAAGTAAAATAATTTTGATTTTTGTAATTGGTTAAAATGTTTAATTAAAAACGTTTCTTTTATTATAACAAAAAAAAGTTTAATTTCTACGAAAATCAATAAATTGCTGGATCCGCGCTGGATCCAGCTGGAATAATGTTGATCCAGCAAAAATCCAGCTGGATTGAAAATGCTGCTGGATTGCAATCCCTATATACCAGGGAAAGTTTTTTGTAAGGTGATAATTAAGAATGTGATTCTGACTACTGGTGGAAGAGTTTCCGATATACAGTCCGGTTTTATGACCGGTAGAGGCTGTGTTGACCAGATTTTCACTCTACGACAACTTGTTGAAAAACAGCTGTCGATGAGGGGAAGACTGTTCACGGCCTTTGTAGATCTAGAGAAGGCTTTCGACTCAGTGGACAGAGGTATGTTGTGGGATGTTCTGAAAGAATATGGAGTGAATGGGGCTCTCCTAAATGCGGTGCATGCAAACTATGAAAATAGTATGGCATGTGTTCGTATTGATGGCGAGTACAGTGAATGGTTTGAAGTTTTTAAGGGTGTAAGGCAAGGATGTGTGATGAGTCCATGGTTATTTAACATAGTCATGGACAAGTGTGTCCGAGATGCTAGGCTTGATGATTGTGGATTAATGATAGGAGAGAGCAAAGTGAGTGTTCTACTGTATGCAGACGATGCGGTCCTTGTCTCTGACTCAGCAGTGGAACTACAAACAATGCTCTCTAGACTGAACGAAGCTTTGAAAGATAATCATCTGAAATTGAATGCAAGTAAGACGAAAGTTCTGATTTTTGAAAGAGATGATGAAAATATGAACTATGAGTTTAAAATAAATGGAATGAATGTCGGAATTGTCGAGGAATTTGTATATCTGGGAAGTAAGTTTGAAAAAGATGGAAGAATGACAGGTGAATTTGAAAGAAGAATAATGAAGGGAAGGTGTGTACTGGGTGCCACCGCTGGTATAGCCAAAAACCAAAACTTATCGAAAAATGTTCGATTGGCGGTACACGGTGGTATACTAGTGCCCACTTTGATGTACGGAAGTGAAGCTTGGACGATGAATGAGAGTGAAATTAGTAAAGTCCATACGGTCGAAATGGACTTTCTAAGAAGTATGATTGGAAAAAAACGGAAAGATAGGGTGAGGAATGAATCAGTGAGAGAAGAATGTGGTGCAAGGGAAAGTATAAAAGTAAAAATCAAAAGGGGTTTGTTAAAATGGTTTGGACATATGGAAAGAATGAATGACGAAAGACTGACGAAGAGAGTGTACGCTGCAACTATGAATGGAAGCCGTGGTAGGGGAAGACCGAGGAAAGTATGGATGGATCAAATTTCCGAAATAGCGAATGAATGGGATATTCAGAGTCATAACAAAAGGAGAGAGTGCATGAAAAAGATTATGACTCTGAATGAAATGAAAGAAGTGTGGTGAACATACTTACAACACATTTCGTTCTATGTAGTCTGATTACAGTTGCAGTCCATGCGTCACATACAATGTGACGTCATCATCGTTGGACGGTGAAATTCATTACCATATATGGTCACAGAGAGTGCAATTCATTACCATATATGGTCACGAAGAAAGACCACTCGCTGTCGCCATCTTGGGAATGACCACCGCCCGACACGCACTGCACTCCGCGATCGACTGTCAACTCGTTAAGACGCATCCCCGTCGTTGTCACATTCTCCACGCTCGAATCCACTCAGTTATAATATTCTTAATAATATTCAACTCTATTATAATATATTCTCAATAATATTTTATAATACAATACTGTGTAATCTCTGCTAAATATTAAAAATCAAGTTTGTACGTCAAGTGTTTTTATTTACCTCCACAACAACCAAGGAGTGGTGTTGGATGCTAGCTACCTTCAGTAGAACTCGCTACCGACATCACTCCTTACAGTGGTGACCCCGACGTGATTTGGAAGGTGAATAGAACCCCAAACTTGAACAGTGATCGAGTGTGGAGTGTGACAAAGAGTGAATCGCGAGTCATTCAACCAGTGCCAACGACGGTAAAGGTACAGAAACAGTCAGCGTTATTTGTCTTGTCGCGCATTCCTCAGTGCACCGCGTCATCCGCTTGCATCGGTGTACTTTCCCCCGCGCGACTGCAACCGCCTCTGTTCCTCACCGCGCGCGTGACGTCAGCGAACCGTTATCGCACAGCGACGCGTCATCAGCCGCTTATCGCGTCGTTTGCAATACGACACGCCCGTTGCAAAAATCAGCTGATTTCTTATCGTAAGAACCAGCTGAGGCATACACACGTCGCGCAACACACATCCCGTGACCTACAAACACAATGCAACGCCTGACAGTGAGGTGCTCGAAGAAGATGAGTACCTAGACTTTGCACCCTCAGCCGCACCTGCACCTGCACATGCGCCTGCACCTACAGTCACACGTCCGCCTGTAAACAACCAGCTGCAGAGGACATCGATCGACAGGGTCGCTGTCCGAGTGCCAATCTTCTGCCCTCAGGACCCCGAGATGTGGTTCTGCATGGCAGAACGGAGCTTTGAAGCAGCTGGAGTGACAGCTGAACAAACAAAATTCGGCTATATACTGAGCGCCCTGGATCCCAAATACGCCACCGAGGTGAGAGACATAATTCTTAATCCGCCGGAGAAAGGAGCCTATCAGTTGCTGAAGAGGGAGCTGACAAAACGACTTAGTTCGACTCAAGAACAGAAGACGCGACGGCTGTTGGAACACGAAGAGGTAGGAGATCGGAAACCTTCGCAATTTCTCAGACACCTGAGGATGCTTGCGGGGACTGCAGTGGGAGACGAAGTCCTGAGGACGCTCTGGATGAGTCGCTTGCCGCAGTCTATGCAGGTTGTTCTTGCTACACAGAAGAGCGTAGAGCTCGACAGGGTTGCCGACCTAGCAGACGCCATGTCTGACTCCACCGCTAACACGCCGTCCATTCACGAAACATCCGTGGAGACCTCCTTAACTGCTGTCATAAAAAACATGGAGACAGCCCTCCGTGCGGAGATTGCTGAGATCCGCAGGGAGTTTTCAGGCAAGCATGCTTCAAGACCAGCAACAGCTACTGCAAGATTTCCTCGGGGGAGATCCAGGAGCAGATCGTCGGGACGCCCCCAAAACTCTGGCTACAGTCCATCCGGTTCCTGTTGGTATCACGCCAAATTTGGCTCAAGGGCTAAGAAATGCAGACAACCCTGTAGCTACCAGGGAAACGACATGGACACTCGCTAGATGCGGCCAGCGAAGCATGCCCGATGTCAAGCCGTCTTTTCATCACCGATCACTCAACTAAAACGAAATTTCTCATAGACACGGGAGCGGACCTGTGTGTCTACCCCCGGCTAAAAATCCAAGGACGCCCAGCCAAGTCTTCATATGAACTGTCAGCAGCAAATGGGACAACCATAGCCACGTATGGTACCGTTACACTGACGCTAAATCTGGGATTGAGACGGGATTTCACATGGAAATTCGTGATCGCGGATGTAACCAAACCTATCATCGGAGTGGACTTCCTAGGCCACTTCGGTTTACTGGTAGACGTCAAACACGGAAAACTTCTCGACCGAACTACGCAGCTCACTACTTCTGGACATCGCAGCAACGTGCATGTTGAAACCATCAAAACTGTTGCTGGTAAGTCACCATTCCATGCACTTCTTCAGCAGTTCCCTGACCTCACACGTCCAGATGGTACATCGAGAGAAGTTTGCCACGGCACACGACATCACATCAAAACAACCCCCGGACCACCAGTTTCTGCAAGACCAAGACGACTTGCACCTGACAAACTTTTGATAGCTAAAAAGGAATTTCAGAAGATGGCACAACTAGGGATCATCCAACCATCGGAGAGTTGCTGGTCATCACCTCTTCATCTCGTCCCGAAATCTGACGAGCAATGGCGACCTTGTGGCGATTATCGAGGTTTAAATGCTAGGACAGTACCTGATCGGTATCCAGTTCGACACATTCAAGATTTTGCTCAAGCTCTGCAAGGACGAACAATTTTCTCAACCATCGATCTTGTTCGAGCCTACAACCAAATTCCAGTCGTTGAAGATGACATCCCGAAGACAGCCATCACAACGCCGTTCGGACTATATGAATTTAAATTCATGTCGTTCGGTCTTCGAAACGCCGCTCAAACTTTTCAACGTTTCATTGACGAAATCCTACTAGGACTTGACTTCTGCTACGCATATATTGATGACATACTCGTCGCATCAACTTCAGAAGAAGAGCACCTACAGCATCTCAAAATTTTGTTCAAGAAACTTCAAGACTACGGAATCGTAGTCAACTCCCGAAAATGTTTCTTTGGTCAAGAGGAAGTAAAATTTCTAGGTTATCTTGTCACCGGTGAAGGCACGCGTCCACTACCTGACAAAGTCGAAGCCATCAAGAAATACACTCGCCCCACAACAATCAAAGATCTACGCAGATTTCTGGGTATAATCAATTTCTATAGAAGATTCATACCTAAAGCCGCGCAGATCCAAGCACCATTAAACGCCCTACTGACGAACAACGCCAAAGGAAAACAACCGATTATCTGGACTTCAGAAGCTATCGTCGCCTTTGACGCCTGCAAGGAGAGTCTGGCCGACGCTACGTTGATATCTCATCCTAGAAGCGATGATACTCAACTAGCTATCATCAGTGACGCCTCCGACACAGCAGTAGGTGCAGCACTCCAACAACTCGTAAATGGAAAATGGGAACCACTGGCGTTCTTTTCGAAAAAGTTGAGCGCCGCTGAACGCAAGTACGGAGCTTATGATCGAGAATTGCTAGCTATATACCTAGCGATCAAGTACTTCAAATATATGGTAGAAGCGCGAAATTTTATCATATTCACTGATCATAAGCCGATCACATTCGCTTTCAAACAAAAAGCGGAAAAATGTACACCACGACAATTCAGACATCTCGATTATATAGGTCAGTTTTCAACGGACATACGACATGTATCCGGAAAAGACAACATCGTCGCTGACGCACTATCCAGGATTGAAGCCATCGACACTACTACAGTAGATTTCAACGCACTAGCTAAGGATCAAGAAAGCGATCCGGAAATGCAAACATTCTTACAGGAAGAATCTGTATTAAAACTTAAGAAGATTCAGATTCCGAATACTGAGGTAACCGTTTTCTGTGACATCTCAACACCAAACGCAAGACCGTTTGTCACCACAAAGCACAGACGCGCAGTATTCAACTCCATCCACAGGCTATCACATCCAGGAATCAGAGCGACAACCAAGCTTATCACAGAACGATACGTTTGGCCGTCTATCAAGAAAGATTGCAAGAACTGGACCCAAAACTGTATTCAATGCCAGAAAAACAAAGTAACTCGACACGTTTCAGCACCATTAGGAACATTTCTGCCACCATCTGCCAGATTCGAGCATGTCCACATAGACATCATCATTCTACCTATGTCCGAAGGAAATAGGTACTGTCTGACATGCGTGGATCGGTTCACCAGATGGCCAGAAGCATTTCCTATCGAAGACCAAGAAGCTAATACCGTAGCACGAGTATTCTACGATGGCTGGATCACAAGATTTGGAGCCCCTCGTAGAATCACCACAGACCAAGGAAAGCAATTCGAATCAAACCTGTTCAGGCAACTGAATAACCTGACTGGTACAACTCGAATTCACACAACCGCCTACCATCCAGCAGCAAATGGCATGGTAGAGCGTCTTCATCGACAACTCAAGGCAGCAATAAAATGTCATGAAAATGAGCGATGGACACAGACACTCCCAACAGTGCTCATGGGTATTCGAGCAGCATGGAGAGAAGATCTACAAGCAACGCCAGCAGAACTTGTGTATGGCACACCTCTACGCCTACCCGGCGACTTCCTTGGCTCTGACAGCAAACAACAAGAAAATGCTCACGGTTTCGCACACATCCTGCGACAGCACTTTGAAAACGTACGCCCAGTACCCGGAACGCACCACGGGGAAAAGAAGAGTTTCATTTTCAAAAACCTTACTACAACCACACATGTTTTCCTACGTGACGACACTGTGAAAAAGCCTCTACAATCGCCTTATGAAGGACCTTATGAAGTGATTAAGCGCAACAACAGAACTTTCGTCATACGGAAAAACGGCAAAGATATTACAGTCACTGTTGATAGACTCAAACCCGCCTACATCACAACGGGCGAGGAAGCACGAGTAATCACAACACCAACAAGCCCCAGCACGGAAAAACCAGCCAACCTTCCAGAACAAACCTCCAAGAAAATCGTAACCACAAAATCTGGAAGAAGAGTAAAATTTCCTGACAGGCTTGATGGGTAAACAACGCATACATACATATTTCATCATTTTATTACTGTTGACAACCCCTGCAAAAGGCACAAAATACAAAGACAACATCAGGTCACTCACCAAGAGTCCAAAGTCGATATTTTCGCAACATGCAACATCAGCTTAAATGAAACACTCATCAGCCAACTCAATTGCACAATCCAAAATATCGCAAACTGATCATAGTGACGCATCACATAATGACTCAAATAATTGTCAATGTGTCAGTTCACTAGCAGTCTTCAACAAATCAACATGGGATCAACATCCAGCAAAGAAGAGCTAGTCATCGCACAGACCGCAGCCGGAGCAGCTGAAACCAGCGCTCACAGGACAACGCATCGTTTAACCCTTTCAATATTAATCATAATATGTATTTTGTGCTTCAGCATTGGTGTTTACCTAGTGTGGAGGAAATGCCGGAGACAAGTGAAAAACGATGTCCTGACACAGCTCCGGATCCTGGAGAAAACCCAGCAGCCTCTACCGAAGATCCGTCAATGAGGATCGGGACAAGCAGGCCAGCTAAGAGGAAGGACAACGACTCGGAGACAATCACAATAACCATTTTCATCATCGTGGTTATCCTCCTCACCATCTTCATGACCCATGGACTACGAGAATTTGGCAGAAGTCTGATCATCCAACCAGACGCATACTGCTGACGAGACAAATTCCCATCTATGTATCTCTACCTTTATCGCGATCTGAATCGCTGGGAAGGGGGTACCTGTGGTGAACATACTTACAACACATTTCGTTCTATGTAGTCTGATTACAGTTGCAGTCCATGCGTCACATACAATGTGACGTCATCATCGTTGGACGGTGAAATTCATTACCATATATGGTCACAGAGAGTGCAATTCATTACCATATATGGTCACGAAGAAAGACCACTCGCTGTCGCCATCTTGGGAATGACCACCGCCCGACACGCACTGCACTCCGCGATCGACTGTCAACTCGTTAAGACGCATCCCCGTCGTTGTCACATTCTCCACGCTCGAATCCACTCAGTTATAATATTCTTAATAATATTCAACTCTATTATAATATATTCTCAATAATATTTTATAATACAATACTGTGTAATCTCTGCTAAATATTAAAAATCAAGTTTGTACGTCAAGTGTTTTTATTTACCTCCACAACAACCAAGGAGTGGTGTTGGATGCTAGCTACCTTCAGTAGAACTCGCTACCGACATCACCCCTTACAGAAGTATGTAAGGCTCAGTTTAGACACACGAAAATTTTTTGAAAAAGTTTCGATAGTGACGTCAGACAGCGATTTTTAGCGGCAACTATCGGTTTTCCGTCTCCACACACATTTGAACAAAATATTTTTTGAACAAAACAGAATCTTTTTCTTCTAATGGCATTTAGCTGTTGCGGTTTATTCAAACATCGAATGGGATTAAAATAATGTGGGAATTAAATTATTTTAATACGTGTTAAGTTTAACTATGCGTCGGTAAAAAAAAAGAATCATACAGATAATTTAAAATTCATCGCGGTGTTGTACAAACTGGCTGAATATTCCAATGTTAGTTGTGAAAATATATTACGGGTTCTTAACCTCAAAAATATTTTTATGAAACAGAATGCAATATTGCAATTGTGTCATTAATATTGCATTGGTATTTTATATTGTGTTCACATTATATTGTCTCATTGTTTTTGGCGCTTATTTGCCGAGACCAACATTAAATTTAAAACTTCCCTTACGACTGAAATTATTTACGACTTATAAAAATAGTTGATTAACATGTTTCTTCCGTGAAAATTTTCACGGAATCATTTCATAATTAAAACGTTGCAATGGAAAAAAAACACCGTCGTGAAATAAAATTGTTTTTAATCCAAAAGTAAGAACAAACTCAATTTAATTATTACCTACTTTCTTTTTCTTTTCAAGGGGTTAACAATTATTTTATATTTTCCAAATTGTTTTTAGTTTTCACAGAAAATAAAGGTTTTCGAGTTTTAAATTAACAAAAAAATTTAAAATATCTACCAAAATTGTCGAGTCCGTGTCGAGTCCATAGCATTATTGTCTTTGACTTTTCAGACATTTTAACTCCGAAGTGGAAATGTCTGACAACTCAGTCTGACCAACATTACGAAATAAGCGGGTCATGCGGCATTTTTTAAAAATCATCATAATATCAAAATTGCCAGCATCTGTCACTGCGGAGCGGCCATCTTGCTTGACGTCACTATCGAAACTTTTTCAAAAAAATTTCGTGTGTCTAAACTGAGCCTAAGGACCGAAAGGAATGGCGGTTGATTTGCAACAATGGCGGCTAGGGCATTAATTCTAAGTGTAATATTAAGTTTAATTTTAATTTTACTTTATTTTAATTTTAATTTGTAATGTGTCTCATTATGAATTTCTGTAAATCATTTATAATTTTTTGTGCTCCTTGACTGATAGGTTGGTACGAGGCTGACCACCCGTGCTGTAAAAATCGGTTCACTTTTGCCAATGCCACCCCGGTTCAGGGAACGGCGGCAGGAGTTGCAAGGTTTATGTCCATGTGAGGTTTTCTTTATTTGTATGCACACATGCAGAATGTGTAGGCGCGAACCTACATGTGCCTGTCTGTAGGCATGCATTTCATATGAGCCTTAAATGCTTACATATCCTTGCAGCTTAGATTATAGATTATAGATAATAATTTGTATTTGTTCAAAATTGGTTGAATCAAATGTTCTGCTAAAATTTTGGAAGTAGCGATTCGCCATGATTCGAGAATGACCTTAATTTTGTGTATAAATTAAGGACCGAAAGTTCAAGTAGCTTCAGAAAACAATTAACCGTTGAACCGTTAAGTTCCATGACAAATCGGTCATAGACAACTCCTTCACAGACAATTTTGACCTTCACACCAAGTTGTCGTAACACGGTTGTAATGCGCCCTTGAGGCTATGTTTCACAATATAGCGCTACATATTTTTAAAAATAAATGGACAGACAGTCGTGGCTGCGGCTGATCAACGAGGCTAAGACACACCCCGGTCAGTTGATGATGGAGATAAGAGTTATTGTGTGTATTTACCTCAGAGCATAGTGTACAGCGGCCAGAGCTTGATGGGCGTGGGGCTTCACAGACACCGCCCTCAGGAGACTGGCACCCTGCAGAGCCACCTGGATACATGTGCTTACCTCAGAGCATGGTGTACAGCGGCCAGAGCTTGATGGGCGTGGGGCTTCCCCGACACCGCCCTCAGGAGACTGGCCCACTGCAGGGTCACCTGGATACAACAACACAGATCAAATCATTAATCATGGCTGATTAAAAGGAAATGGAATGTACTCGGCAGTGGCAAAGGGTGCCATACAAATCGATTCCCATCGGCTTCCCTTTTAAAATGAGGCAACAAAGTAGTTATAAAATATAGGCACAAAGTAAAAAAATACATTTAAAACCCAAGAAACAATACATATTTTTCCCCCATTGACACCATGCTTGTCTTGTCTTGTCTTGTATCCTGCCGCCTTTCCTCTAGGGGTGGCCAGTACCTCCACACAAGTGCCTCCACTTGACTCTGTCCTTGCATACTTCTTTCATCTCATCTAATTTCATCACTCTTTTCATGCATGCTCTTCTCTTGTTTCCACTCTGTAAATTCCATTCATTCGCAATCTCATTTATCTGATCAATCCATTTTTTCCTAGGTCTTCCCCTTCCACGCTTACCTGTTACATTCCCTTTATACACTCTTTTTGTCAGTCGGTCTTCATTCATCCTTCAATATGTCCAAACCATCGCATCACACTTCTTTGAACTTTCACTTTCACGCTTTCTTTTACTCCGCATTCATTTAGAACCCATTCGTTTCTCACTCTATCTTTCAGTGTTTTTCCTGTCATACTTCTCAGATGGGCCATTTCTAAGGTGCATACCTTATTTACTTCTCTTTCATTCAACGTCCATGACTCGCTTCCATACATCAGGGTCGGCAACAAAATACAATTGTGTACCGCCATTTTCATTTTCTTTGGTATCCTTTTATTCTTCGCTATTCTACCAAACGCTCCTATCACGCATCTTCCTTTGCTGGCACGCTTCTCTAATTCTTTCGTCATCTTACCATTCGCCTCAAACTTACTTCCTAAATAGTCAAACTCATTCACTACTTCAACTTTTATTCCATTCAAATTAATTGTAAGTTCCTCACATACTTCATTCCTGTCAGAAACTAATACTTTTGTCTTATTCGCATTTACTTTCAAGCTATTCTTACAAAATGCATCATTTAGTTTGGTTAACATCGTTTGGAGTTCCTCCGCCGAGTCAGCTAAAACTATAGCATCATCAGCATAAAGAAGTACTCCAACTCTTGTTTCACCCACTTTCACTCCGTTCTCTGATATTCCAGCTTCTTTTATGCAACTGTCCATGATTATATTAAACAACCATGGACTCATCACGCAAATGCAGTCTACTTTATTATCATTTTTGCCTCATTTTAAAAGGGAAACCGATGGAAATCGAATTGTATGGCACCCTTCGCCACTGGTACTCGGTACAATCGAAACACATGAATGGAAAACACCAAAACATAAATGATCTGATTGGTTTTTATTCCGTGCAGTTTCTCCCATAGACTTCGATGGGCATTATCAACGGTTAACCAGGCGCTTTGAAGCAATGGCGGTCTGATTTCTTATTGTCAATACAGAAAAGACAACAACACTAACTCAAAGACCAGCGCCGGTTTAAGTACACCAGAACCTCTGGGAAGATCGAAGAGCCTGGCTAATAATAATAATAATAATTCTACACTTTTTTATAGCGCCATTTCGTAACCGATGTCACTTCAAAGGCGCTTCGTAGGAGTGTCCAAACAGAAATGTTTTTAATTGTTTTCTAAACCGCTCCTCAACGTGTTGTTCTCTGAGGGTCACTGGGAGGGCATTCCAAGCCATCGGAGCTGCGACACAAAAAGCTCGGTCACCGAACAACGTCCTTGTGGATCTGCCTGGGACCTGGAGCAGACTCGCATTAGCGTCTCGGGACCTAAGTGTGCGTCCGCGAGTTGAAATCTCCTTCCTTCCAATCATGTCCACAAGGTAAAGCGGCGCCATTCCATGTAATGTCTTGTAGGTAACCGTTGATAATGCCCATCGAAGCCTATGGGTGAAACTAAATAGAATAAAAACCAACTAGACCTCGGCTACACAGCCCGGAAAAGAAGTTATTATGTCAACTAGCGGCCGTGAAAGCTTTAATCTACAATTAAAACAATGAATCACATGTTTACCTCTGCGCACAGTCTGGCGATGTCTTGGGCCGCGCTGCAGGCAAAGTCCTCCTCACTGTCTCCACACTGGAAGACAAATAAAAGGTTCATTTAGCAATGTCGAGGAAACACATTTGTGTAAGTATTCTTACTCACAAGTAAGATTGTCTCACAAGTGTAAATTAAGTCATGATCTATATTTTACGTATCCCCCTTTCCCATAATGATGTCATGGGAAAGGATAATAATAATTGGACAGTTTTATATAGCGCCATTTAGTGGCACTAACCACCCCAAGGGAGCTTAACATGTCTTAAATCAAAGAATCTATAACCTAAGTTGCAAAGATATTTTGACATTCAAAACTCATATCAAATGCAAACCCACCAACTGACAGACACGTGTAAGTTTGCGCTTACAAATGCTGAATGTGTACTAACAAATTAAAAGACAAGCCTCTAATCAAATACGCTGGAAAGATGAGCTACTTTACTCCCTCGGCCCTAACACTGATATTTAGAATTTCCTAGAGATCTCTTCAAAGAGTTCCTTCCAGCTTGTTTTAATGACTGTGTGAGGGTGCACAAGGGAAGCAAAATGCCGGCAGCTCGTTACCTTGGCCAGATCGCTGAGCTCGCTCATCCTCTGCGCCACGTCCCCGACCAGGGAGTTGGAGGAGTTGTTGGAGCTGCTGGTGGGAGTGGGAGGCCTGGCGGAGCCGCACAGCTGCAGCGCGCCCTGCAGGCCCTCCAGGGAGCCCAGCAGGATGCCGCACACCTCCGCGTGCACCTGCCTGCAACACACACAGCGGAACTCATCACCCAAACTGGTTAGAATAGCAAACAATTAACCGGTTACGATTTATGGGTTCAATTTTTTTTTCTAAGAAATCCTGTGCGGGAGACTCCCTAGATTTCAGAGGCTCTAGGGGTCTATGCCACTTTTTGTAGTGCGGCAGAGGTGTTGTTTACGAGCTTGATTGTCGCTACAAAGCGCCAATTTTCAAGCAAGACCCAATTGCTGTAAGGCCTTTGGTAAAGGTTTTATGATTTTTTTAACCCAGCGAAGAGCATATTTGAAAATATAAATGGTATATTTTTTGTGCTCCGCCGGGACTGAAACCCGCAATCTTCCATTTATGAGTCCAATGTGTTACCAGTGGACTACGGACCAGTCAGGCAGACAATTAACTAAAAAGTAAAGCCAGGTCATTAATTAGTGAGACTTTGCGATAGTCTGCAAAATGTTCTCCCACCTCTGACCCCTCCCTGTATATCCATCCCATCCGGGGATGTGTCACAGGACTCGCATGCAAAACATTATATAGATGCAAGTGGCAGCAGGCCCTCCTGTGAGGCTAACACTCTCTCCAGTGTAAAACAAGACAAGGGAGCTCAGAGCACAAGCAAGCAATGATAGCCATGAGTGAAAGAATTTAATGGCTCGATGATTTTAAATTACACCCTGATGCAAGTCTGGAACAGCATTTGGTGAGTGTGCTTTTTGTTGGCGGCTCCAAGGGCATGGAGCCGACTGCCACCTTCATTACTTTTTTATCACTTAGTCAAAACATGACATGACAATGGCACACTAGAAATTAATTATGACAGACAGGAAGTCAGGTATGTATAGACAATGGAGATTACTGGTAGTGCTGTGACAGACAAAACATTTTGTTGTATATAAGAGACCTGTTCACTGAATCTTTCAGGGCTTGAAAATGGCCCCAATCAAAAAGTCAACCGATTCATCATTAAAGGGTTCCAAAGGGCAAATTGGTTTGAAACCTACCCTGAATGCTCCAGCATTTCAACTTCTAGACATGATAGCCTAAATCATGAAGGTAATTCAAGTGTAATAAGTATTGTTTGGTTACTTGGCATGCGCTATCCTATGTGAGGCGCTCCCTCCTCCGCACTTGGTCATGGATCCTCCAAACAGCACACTCTCCAGGGCTCCTCCACCACCGCCTCCGCTTCTCACCAGCTTACCCCACTGCTTGCTGGAGCGAGGAGTGCTGGAACAAAAGCCAGAGCATGTCTGTCAATGAAACATTTTAAAATTACAACAAACATTTGATGGTGTACAACAGGGCTCCATACTGAGACCATGACTATTCAATTTAATAATGAGTCATTGTATAAAATACAATGCTTCTCCCACAGCTTCCAAGAGTGAGGAGTACTAGAACAAGTTTAGAATAAGGTTGGACAATTCTTGCATCTTTTTGAGGCAAAAAAAAATAGCCAGGGTTCCATAATGAGCCCATGGTTTTCACTTTCATCCTTGATTGAAAAATGTTGAATTCTGGATTCTGTCAAGAGGAATAGCCTTTCCTACAAATATAATTATAAGACCTACAGCCATCGGATCTTGGTATAAAATAAAAAACTGTGTGTGGATTAAATGGTTCTTACCAGCTCTGCACATAGTGCAGAATGCTCTTCCTGACAGACATGGAAACGTAACAAACATTTAGAAATATTATCAGAAATGGAATGATTGAAAACAAATAATATTGTTACTTTATGAGAAAAGTCTCCAAACATCAGCCAGCGGACCAAATTAAGCCCATTAGTATCATCACTCATAAAAAAAACAAAAAAGGAAGGCCTGCTCATTGACATACACCTAACCACCTTCCATCATTCACGTGATTGAACCATATATTGAGTATGAAGACTAGTGCATGATTACTTCATGTAGGGCTGGTGCAGCGCCACCAGGGCCGCGTGTATGGTGACGGAGACAGCGGCCAGGTGGAAGTAGTCGAAGAGCACGGGCAGGCTGTAGTGCAGGCCGTGCTGGGGCTGGAAGTGCAGGCGCAGCACGCGGCACGACACTGGAGCCAGCGTGTGCGCGCCCTCCCCGCACCACAGCTCCACGCCCAGGCTCCACTCCGCGCGCTCCAGGCTGCTGCGCAGGTTCCTGCTGTCCACTGCAACACAAGGATGTCATGTCACTGAAGGTATCCTCCCTCCAAGCCCATCAAAGGCCAAAGGCACAAAGCGAAGAAGATACAACTCTAAACTATACAAATGTACCTACCAGTGGCGAAGTGTGCCATACAAGCCGATTCCCATAGGTTTCCCGTTTAAAATGATAATAAAGTAGACTGCGTGGTTTTAATGGGGGGAAAAATACGTATTGTTTCTTTGGTTTTAAATGTATTTTTTTACTTTGTGCCTATATTTTTTAACTACTTTGTTACATTATTTTAAAAGGGAAGCCGATGGGAACCAGCTTGTATCGCACGCTTCCCCACTGGTACCTACCAATATTTGGTTACATCAGGCAAATAGACCATCGAAGTCTGGAAAAAATGGTTGTGATGAAGACAGACTCTGCTACTCTTTCTGCTGTTTCCTCAAATAGGGGTGACATTGCGTCCCCCCAGTGCTTGTTTGGCTTATCCACTATTTGATTCAAAGATAACCTTTCAAGATGACCCGAATCAAGACAAGAGCTGACATCTGAGATGAAAACACTCCGCGCCATTGCTGCAAAAACACTGAGAGACCGATTGAGGAACTCAGATATCAGAAGTATGTGCAATACTGAAGACATCGTCAGATGAAGCAGGAAGATACCATATAGACCGAAATGAACGACAGAAGGATAACTCGAGTCATGGCACAGGAGATACCGGACGGCCAGCGTCTACCAGGTCGCCATCCCAAAAGATGGAAGAACAGCTGGTCTTCTGCATCACAGGAGGGAGTTCCACAATAAACAGATCATAGATCTGTAGCAAGAGGAAGAATAAAACATTAAATAAACCAGCCCTAAGGGGACGATTGGCATTGAACCAGTTTTTACAGTAAATTTTATAACTCAAAGTACACGAAATGGATTACTGTGGCCTGAAAAACTTGGTTGTTGAGATGGAGCAAAAGGGACGCAGGGCTGGAAGTCTCATCACCACGGTAATTACCTATTACCCATACTGTAAAAAATGGTTCACTTTGCCAATGTCACCCCTGTTTCAGGGAATGTCGGCAAAAGTTGGAGGGCTTATGTTCATTTGAGGTTTGGATTTTATTTGTAAGTACACAATCAGCATTTGTAAGCGCGAACTACACGTGTTTGTTGGTGGGCATACATCTGAGAGCTTTGAATGAATATATCTTTGCAACTTAGATTATAGATTATAGACCTATCGAATATCCGTAATATTTGTATGAAGACCTGTCAATCCAAGATGGCCGCAACTGAACAGCTGATTAATCTTCATACAAATGTTACCGATATTCGGTAGGTAAGAATTACCGTGGTGATGAAACTTCCAGCCCAGGACAGTGGAAAGCCTTAGATTAAGGTGGCTGGATGGAGTGGTGGCAGGAGGATGGGACTGGAGGAAGAAGGAGTTGAAGAGACATGATCTCTCACCGAGCAGATGCGCCCTGAACTGGATGACGTCCCTCAGCGTGACCTCCTCGTTCCTGTAGAGGATGTGGAAGGCGCGGGAGGCGCCCAGGCCGCCCGCCAACGAGGCGCCCTGGCTCCTGGCCCCGGGGGCGGCTCCGCCCACCATGGCCTCGATCTGCACCGGCACCTTGGGGGCGACGCGCAGCCCCACGCGCACCTGGTACAGCCTGCAACGTCCAAAACATATCAATGTAACAATTTATCAGACGTATGTTCGGAACTGAAGACATCGTCAGATGGAGTAGGAAGAGGAGACGGTTCTCGAGAGACCATGAAAGTAGATTATCCCGAATAGCTCCTTGACTGATAAATTGGTATGATGCTAGCCCCCGTGCTGTAAAAATAGGTTCACTTATGCCAATGTCACCCCGGTTTCAGGGAAAGGCGGCAGGAGTTGCAAGGTTTATGTTTATGTAAGATTTTTTTATTTGTATGCGCCCATGCAGAATGTGAAGGCGCGAACCTACATGTGCCTGTCTGCGCGCGGGCATTCATTTAATATGCGCCTTAAATGTTAACATATATTTGCAACTTAGATTATATACGAGTATTATAACAACACAGAAAATACCAGACGGCCAGCGCAGCGTCTACCAGGCGTGGAAGTCTCATCACCACGGTAATTCTTACCTACGGAATATCGGCCATATTTGTATGAAAACTAATCAGCTGTTCACTTGCGGCCATCTTGGATTGACAGGTCTTCATACAAATATTACCTTGGTCTTCAACATGACAGGAGGGAGTTCCACAATAAGCCGATTTTAAATCGAATAGAAGAAGAAGAACAGGTAGAAGTATTCATTAGATGGTGGCTTTTGTAGGCAACTTATACCTCTTTTTTTCTTCGCAAGGGCAACTCACAGAACGTCTTCATTCACCCTTTCAGTGTCTCAAAACAAAGACAACACAACACAACTCTACGCAGCTAACAGCCCTGCTACAAAGGATCAGTACTTTGAGTACGAATTGCAAAACTTGAGTAAAGTAAAGTTTACGGAAATTATAAAATAGTGATTTTCCCCAAAATCTGCCGTTTTGGTTTCTTACACTTTATGGTCTTAGCAAAAGAGTTACAGTGATGAAGAAAATCAAGTTCAAACAAACAAAAACGGCAGATTTTGGGGAAAACCGCTCTTTAAAATACTTTCCATACACTTAACTTTTTGTTCAAGTTTTGCAACTCGTACTCAGAGTACAGGACATCAAACGCCACATCACTAACACCTCTGCGGCACTACAACGAGTATCATAGACTTCTAGATTATTTTTAATGTAGGAAGTTTTTCCTTGACTTATAGGTTGGTATGAGGCTGACCACCCATACTGTAAAAAATGGTTCACTTTGCCAATGTCACCCCTGTTTCAGGGAAGGTCGGCAAAAGTTGTGGGGCTTATGTTCATTTGAGGTTTGGATTTTATTTGTAAGTACACATTCAGCATTTGTAAGCGCGAACTACACTTGTTGGTTTGTGGGCATACATCTGAGAGCTTTAAATGAATATATCCTTGCAACTTAGATTATAGATTATAGATTATTATATTATTATTATTATAGATTATAGAAGTCTCCCGCACAGAATTCATTTAAAAAAAAAATCCTTTGTATTTCCAGTTATTTTCTTTTGACATTTTTTTTATTTTTGAAGGGACCTTGGCATGAAAAGTTAATGAGAGGATTGGACGAGAATAAATGGCGCCAATTAGCCATAAAAAGGCGCACCTGAAGAGTTAGCACGCTTTTATTCGGCGTGGTGTGTAAACACCTAAAAGTGACAGGAAATAATTTAATTAACACATTTCGACCCCCCAGTGCTTGTTTGGCTTATCCATACCATTTTCATTGGCACGAAGTAGTAAGAAGCGCATCTCGATGACATTGCTCCGAGTCAGTATCTAATATTATAATCTAAGTTGCAAAGATATGTTACATTGGAGATTCACATTATATGCATTCTCACAAGCAGACACGTACAAGTTCACTCTTTCACATAAATAAATAATATTAGGATGATTTATTTGGTGAGCGCTGTTTTTGTGTGCATCACACCTCAAGAGCCCTCTGCGAGCTTGGTCGTCGCTGTAGAAAGCGCCAGTTCTCAAGCAAGACCCAGTTGGTGTAAGGTTGGATGGACCTTTCAGTGACCGGTCTTTCTAATCTAATCTAATCTAATCTAATCTAAGCTGCAAAGATATATATCATTTAAGATTTATACTAAATGCATTCCCACAAGCAGATATGTATAATTTCGCGCTAACACATGCCGCATGTGGACCTACAATATAAAAACCCAACCTCAAATGAACATAAGCCTTGCAACTCTTGCCGTCCTTCCCTGAAAC
The DNA here is from genome assembly GCA_951799405.1 of Agapetus fuscipes. Taxonomy (NCBI): domain Eukaryota; kingdom Metazoa; phylum Arthropoda; class Insecta; order Trichoptera; family Glossosomatidae; genus Agapetus; species Agapetus fuscipes. Next base: position 482,779 of record OX637339.1, read on the forward strand.
AGGGGTGACATTGGCAAAGTGGTCTTTGGTAAAGGTTTATGAATTTTTCAACTCAGCGAAGAGCACATTCGAAATATAAATGGTATATTTTTTGTGCTCCGCCGAGATCCGAATCCACAACCTTCCATTTACGAGTCCGAAGTGTTGCCACTGGACTACGGACCGGTCCAAGATGCCAACGACACGAGGTGTACCTGAGCGGTAGCCCATCCAAGTACCATCCGCGCCCAATGTTGCTTAATTTCGGTGATCTTTCAACATGGTAACGTCGTTGACTAAATACATATCGCATGTGAACCTACAACATGAAAACCCAAATCTCAAATGGACATACAAAGAGAGACAAACCGGCAATTTCTTGCCGTCCTTCCCTAAAACAGGGGTGACATTGGCAAACAGAACCATTTTTCCAGCATGGGTGGTCAGCCGCATACCAACCTATAAGTCAAGGAACATCAGGACAAGTTAAATTTAAAAAAAAACTTATTACATTCGAAACTTCGGGTTTTTGCTGTTTTGTCTAGTAGACAAACAGGTAAATCTAGAATCACTGCTGGGTCGGGTCACGACCATCGGGAAGGCCTTCCGCCACAAGAAAATATAGCATTCCAGAGTCATAATAAAAGGAGGACTTGTATGAAAAAGGTTATGACTCTGGATGAAATGAAAGAAGTATGCAAGGACAGGAAGAAGTGGCGGCTAATCTGCAATGTTGATTTCTAATGTTGGTGTATTCATTTGCTACATTTTTTGCATAGGAAATTTTTGACTTTTTTTGTATAGATTTCTTTGTAAGGTTTTGTTCTTTTTACTTTCTTGCTATAGCCGAAGGCTATAAAAGAAAGTTATGATTTGGTGTGAAAAAAAAATTTCGAGGTTTTCATGGAAATGAGTTGTCCTGGTGCAGGACATGCCAAAAAACACTATCTTTCAAAAACGTCCGTCTGTATGTATGTATGTATGTATGTATGTATGTATGTATGTATGTATGTATGTATGTATGTGTGTGTGTCACTTTCCAAAGTATAAGACCTAGAGATACCAAATTTTGGCTACATCAACTTTTTTGGACATGTATTAAGTATGCATAACATGGCATTACACCAACTTGAAAATTCAAGATGGCTGCGATACAAAAAAAACATAAAATTGCACTTTTCTCAAAAACGGCTCCAAGAATTTTTCTTAAATTTTCAGAGTTGCCACTAATTAATTTTTAACTTAATAAATTAGTTATGGCAACACTCTTACTAATCTGTGTCTATGGGCTGCGATATGAAAAAAACAAACGATTGTGATTTTCTCGAAAGTTAAGGGGTCAACAAAAATATAATGTTCTACAATATTATGGACAACATAAATTTCTACAAGTTAACAAAAAAAAAAATTTGAAAAAATAAATATAAAGCACCGTTTACACGACCTGAAATTTTAAATCGAAAATATTACAAAAACCTATTAAAATGCAAGATATTTAAATTTGTTTTAGATTTGATAGAAAGAACAAACTTATCACTTTAATTCGTAACCATTTTTTTTTTACTTTTTTGAAAATTCAAGATGGCTTTCCAAGAGCTGAAAATTTAAAATGCGATTTTCTCAAAAACGGCTCCGACGATTTTTCTTAAATTTTTTGTGAATCCATTTATATAATAGTGCTATCTAATAATTATAATCATTTCTTCATCATAATCTCGGTTTAGGGAGTTGCCATATAAAAGAAAAAAATAATGGAAAAATCCTCGGCAATTAGAGGGTTAATAAAAAAATAATGTACTGCAAATGTAAAACAATAATAATAACCTATATATTGCCATCATTATTTTTTCCAAAAAATGAATCAAAAGTATAGCCGCGATACAAAGTGAAAATTTTCCATACAAAATGTATTAGCAATTTTCTTGGTAGTCAAAGGGTTAAAAATAGATAAAAGGCTGCGATTCTTAAAATTTTATAAATACCAATAATAATCAATCGTTACTTTTTCAAAATATAACTAAAAAGTTTACCCACCATACAAAGTCCTAGTTTGCATACAGAAGGGTTCAATGACCATCTATAATAATCTAGAATATAAGTTGCAATGAAATATAAACATTCAAAACTAATATGAAATGCATGCCCACAAACAGGTACGTGTAAGTTCGCGCTTACGAATGCTGAATTTGTACTTACAAATTAAAACCAAATCTCAAATGAACATAAAACCTGCAACTCTTGCCGACCTTCCTTGAAACAGGGGTGACATTAACAAAGTGAATTATTTTTTACACTTTGGGAGGACTGAGAAATGCGAGAAAATTGAGATAAGACTGAATGAAAAAAGAGTGGAGGTCGTGAAAGAATTTGATTATCTGGGAAGCAAGTTTGAGTCGAATGCGAAATTGACGAAATAATTGGAAAAGCGCGCTAGTAGAGGAAGAAGTGTAATGGAAACGATTGGAAGCATTACAAGGAATAGGAAACTTACGAAGAATATGAGATCGGCGGTCCACAATGGCATATTGGTTGGTGGAAGTGAGGCTTAATGAATGTGAGCTGAGTAAAGTATGTAAGTACCTACGGTTGAAATGGCTTACCTGAGAGCAATGGCTGGAAAGACACTGAGTGATAGAGTACGTAATGCTTGAGTGATGAACGAGTGTGGTATAAAAGAGAATATGAGAATGAAAGTACAAAAAAGTACGATGAGATGGTTCAGACATCTTGAAAGAATGGATGATGAACAACTAACGAAGAAAGTGTACAAAGGAAATGTTAGAGGAAAGCGCGGAAGGGGAAGGCTGACGAAAGAATGGTTAGACCAAATAGGTGAGATTGCGAAAGAATGGATCCTGCAGAGTGAGAATAAGAGAAGAGTATGTATGAAAAAGGTGATGACAGCAAAAAGTGGAGGCGCATCTGCGGAGGTACCGGCCACCCCTAATGAAACGGTGGCAGGATACAGTACAGTACAGAGGTCAGCTTCATACCAACCTATGAGTCGAGGATCTTTCTTGTGTAATTGGCGCTTTTTCCAGAGAAGACCAACCTCGCAGAGGGCTCTTGAGGTGTGATTCACACAAAACGGCGCTCACCAAATAAATCATCCAAATATTTTTTATTCACTTAAGAATTTAGATGGCTATTTCCATATTCGCACGGGTATGCAGGTACACACCGCGGTGGAATAAAATTGATTTATTATCGATATATTATATTTTCATTGAAACTGCAAAAGCTGGTAGGTGATTATAGCTTTACAGTCATACAGTGGGTTAATTTTTGCAAGAAAGTCGAGTGCAGATTCTGTGAAATTTTTTATATTTAAATGTAATTTATTATTCATATTCCTTGACTTATAGGTTGGTATGAGGCTGACCACCCATACTGTAAAAAATGGTTCACTTTGCCAATGTCACCCCTGTTTCAGGGAAGGTCGGCAAAAGTTGTGGGGCTTATGTTCATTTGAGGTTTGGATTTTATTTGTACACTTTTTATTTTTATTTTATTTGTATTGATATTTATAAGTACACAATCAGCATTTGTAAGCGCGAACTACACTTGTTGGTTTGTGGGCATACATCTGAGAGCTTTAAATGAACATATCCTTGCAACTTAGATTATAGATTATTTATTATTATAGATGAGCGTTCTGTGATACGCTTCCCCGGATGGAAGTGTACAATCGAAATGGGTATGAGAGGTGGGTTTTCGCAATGATTCAAATATGACCTTTCAATGAATTTGTCTTGAGAATCACATTCTACACAATCTGAGACAAGAAAAAAACGTAAAACATGATAATGTGAGAGTTGTTTTGAGTATTTTTAAAATCAATTTCCAGTTTTCATAAGACACATTGGTCCAGTACACATACAAACATTGCTCATGTGAAATTATCTCTGATGGACATACGACAAACATGCACTTCAAAATAATTAGCATCTACTGTTTTCAAATGAGCATATTTCAATTTGAGAAAAGTAATTTGAATTTTCCGAACATATTACAAAACTACGTGAATTATCTGTCGTGTTTCACTACGCTATTTGGGCGTGTGAAATCAGTTTATTTCCACAGCTAAGGAAAGATGCGTTTCTTAAAACAGGGCCAAAAAATGCTTGCGGTCCGATCAACATCAATCTTTACACGATCTACTTCAAGAGTATTCTACACGTATTTCGGCAACAGTTGATAAGAATTTCAATTTGAAGAAAAATACTTTTATTATTTAAATATTTACAAGGAAACATTTCATATTAAAAACGAAATTTGTAAAAAAGTTTGCATTCTGATCGTCATCTAACTTCACAGGAACCATTCCAAGAATATTTTACACGTTTCTGAAAAATCTTATAACAATCGGTTGTATGGCTAAGTAGTCCATAGAGAACATAAGAGTAGTAAATTAATTTAATTTTATGTATTAAGATTTAACCTATCTAATTCTAGGAAATATTCTAGATCGCCGCTTTTGGTTCTGTACGATTCAGTTAACACCCACTTTACAGTTAACCCCAGCGTTTTGGGAGAAAACTCCTGTCTTCTCCTTTATCTATGCATTCGAGTATAAAAGTGAATCCCCTCTTTACAGTATCCAGAGTAAAAAATACTGCGTAAACTCATCTCAGTTGCATAAATCGAAAATGTATGCAATTTACGCCAGCGCTCCTTGAGAGTGAGTTAGTTTGTATACATTTTATCGATTTACGCAATCGAGGTGAGTTTACGCAGTTTTATGATAGTACTCGGGAAGTAGGGAATCCTTCCTTATTGGAGTTTGAATCCTATCCCGACTCCTTTCTATGGGGGATTTAGCTGTATTCGCACGTGTGTATGTATGCAAATTTATATATATCGCCGGTTCCATGATAAAACGACAGTGACAAAACGATACGTGACAAAACGACACATGAGAGAGCGATACATCAAATAACGACACATCGTCGCCTTAGTGCGTGGGTGTCTTAAGTCCATCAGAAGTAATTACACATGAGCAATTTTTGTATGTGTACTAAAACGACACATGACATAACGACACATGACAGAACGATACATGACATAACGACACATGACAGAATGATACATGATAGAACGACACATGACAGAACGACACATGACAGAATGACACATGACAGAACGACACATGACATAACGACACATGATAGAACGACACATGACAGAACGACACATGACAGAATGACACATGACAGAACGACACATGACATAACGACACATGACAGAATGACACATGATAGAACGACACATGACAGAATGACACATGACAGAAGGACACATAACATAACGACACATGACAGAATGACACATGACAGAACGACAAGAACGACACATGACAGAACGACACATGACAGAACGACACATGACAGAATGACACATGACAGAACGACACATGATAATTTTTCATAATTCATAAGGTCTTTATTGTTTTTTATCAATATGTACAAAATATTACAATAAAAATAAATTTAAGAAATCTAATTACAATAAATACTCCCCAAAGTAAGCATAGCTTGTGTTTTGGGGAGGATTCCAACTTATCTTAACTTAAAATTAATCACTTAATAGATAAAAATCGCAAAAAAAACAATATATACACCATTTAGTCATTTATTTAGCAAAAACAGGAATATAAAAAATAAAATAAAATAAAATAACATAAAGAGGTAACATGATAGAACGATACAGACAAAAAATCATAATGACAGCAGATCACATGACAAAACATCACTATGAAAAAATTACACAGAAAATATATCATTATGATTCATGTGCCGTTTATAGTGTGTACTGTTTTAGGTACCTATATGATATTTTGTCGTGAGATGTTTTGTCATAGTGACGTATTTTCTGTTTTTTTGTCATAGTAATGTTTTGTCATTTGATGTACGGTCATTGGGATGTTCTGTCATATTATGTCGTGTTTACAACCAAAAATAAAATATAAGCAACGTTTGTTCAGCCTTCACAAGAAATGAGCATCAGCCCCTTAAAGCCGACCCCGTTAACTGTACAAATAAATAGGTTTGCACGCCACCTGCGACCCCTACGGAGAGAAAACGGCAAGAAGTTACATTATATCACGGATGTGCATCCCATACCATATTTCTCGGAAAAGGGTGATAATATGATGGAATTTGAACAGAAAATGTGATTTACATGAGCTGATTTACGTATATGCAACCAAATTTTTGATTTGAAAGGGATATTCGAGGTACCCTCCAACTATACGCAGACGATACCATCATTTTTTATCATTCGCAAACGAGAGAAGAACTTGAAGATTTAATGCAAAGAGATGTTTCACATCTTACTAAATGGTTAAGGTTAAATAAATTAAGTTTGAATGTCAAGAAAACGTCATATATGCTGTTTGGAAAATCGAGAAATATGTCCTTTAATATTACTATTGGATCGAATAATATTGATAAAGTCAGCTTTGTTAGATATCTTGGTTTATATATTGATCCACAACTTTCTTGGAATTACCAATTTGACCATGTTAAATCAAAAATAGTGCCAATTACTGGCGTTCTGTACAGACTAAGGGATTTACTTCCAAAGTCAACATTACTCGCTATTTACTATGCCATGATCCATTCCCACCTTTCGTATCTTACTTGCATATGGGGGGTTGCCACCAAAAAACAAATATCGGAGCTGCAAGTTGTGCAAAACAGAGCTTTGAGAAACATTCTTGGCATACCATGGGATACATGCGTGAAGGATATTTATCGACAGAGCAATGTTCTTCCATTCAAGGTCCTACCATTGTACGACATCACTGTCACCATCATTAAAATTCTAAAATCCTCAATTCACACAAATTTAGAGTACCATTATAATAATGATTTTCATAATTATAATACTCGAAGCTCAGAAAATCTACATATTAAAGGTTTTCGATCGACAAAGTTTGGAAGGAGGTCTCTTTCAAATGTTGCACAGTCCCTATACAATGGACTTCCGATAAAAATAAAGAGGGATATGAAAAATAAACAACAAAATGATGCAATAAAGTCTTATTTCTTAGAGTCCTTTTACAATGATGCTGTACCAGTGGGATGATTTTGTTTTATTTTGGGTATGAGACGCTAATTCTCTTCTGTCTTTGTTTGCTTCAGTAATTGTTATTTTATTAATATTTTTTTAATTATATTGTATGGCTAGTTTTAAGTATTATGTAAGAGTATAAGTACCAAGTCCCAAATGAGTTTATGTAACTCCTGGGAAATGTAACTTGTTATATTATTTCAATAAAAAAAAAAAAAAAAAAAAAAAATATCAAACTTAATTTTAATTTTTGTCTGATTAAAGTTTCGTGTAAAGGCGCTTAGTAAAAATATATGGAGAGCATCTCACCCTCTCTGGAACAGGTCGACATTGTAAAACTTGTACAGCTCCACCGAGAACTCAAATGTAGCCTGCAGATCACTCATGGTGCATGGTCGCGAAGTGGCACGTCACCCCGCCGGGGCAGCCATCGCCACTGTCTGCCTTACACCAACCGGCCAACTCACAAACAACGACACTTCATTGTACTACTCCTATACAGTCAGTACATGACCTGGGAGAACAATACTGTTTTCTGTAAAAATCTGTTTTAGGGAACCAGAGGCATTTTCAGTTTTATATAATAATATTAGTATGATTTATTTAGTGAGCGCTGTTTTTGTGTGAATCACACTTCAAGAGCCCTCTGCGAGCTTGGTCGTCGCTATAGAAAGCGCCAATTCTCAAGCAAGATCCAGTTGTTGTAAGGTTGGATGGACCTTTCAGTGACCGGTCTTTGGTAAAGGTTTATGAAATTTTCAACTCAGCGAAGAGCACATTCGAAATATAAATGGTATGTTTTTTGTGCTCCGCCGGGATCCGAATCCACAACCTTCCATTTACGAGTCCGAAGTGTTGCCACTGGACTACGGACCGGTCCAAGTTTAATATAATAATATTAGGATGATTTATTTAGTGAGCGCTGTTTTTGCGTGAATCACACTTCAAGAGTCCTCTACGAGCTCGATCATTGCCATATTCTCAAGCAAGACCCAATTGCTGTAAGGCTGGATGAACTTTACATTGATCTGTCTTTGGTAATAAAATTTTCACCCTTATTTTTTGTGCTGTGCCGAGATTTAAGCCCGCAACGTTCCATTAACGACTCAGAAATGTTGACCACTAGACTGCGGAACGTTCCAAAAGCTTATTATGTATAAACTACCATATTTCAAATAATATTAATTGCAAATTTACCTATTATTTTAACGTTTAAAGTTCAAATTAAATGCATGCCCGCATGAAGCGTGTGTAAACGCGTTCTTACATGTTCCAAAAAATTAAAAATAACAAAACTCAAATAAACATACGCCTCTTGTAATTGCTGCCCATTTTCCCTGAGATAGGGTTGATATTTGTGATGTGAACCGATTTTTACAGTATGGTTTATTAGCTTTATACGAGTAGCAACCTATAAATTGTGGTTAATTGATTTAAAAAAATACAATGGATGTATTTCTTTCCTATATTGTTTATTGTATTTAGTTTAATGCAATCTAATCTAATCTAATCTAAGCTGCAAAGATATATATCATTTAAGATTTATATCAAATGCATTCCCACAAGCAGATATGTATAATTTCGCGCTAACACATGCCGCATGTGGACCTACAATATAAAAACCCAATCTCAAATGAACATAAGCCTTGCAACTCTTGCCGTCCTTCCCTGAAACAGGGGTGACATTGGCAAAGTGAACCAATTTTTTATATTATGGGAGGTCAGCCGCATAACAATGCAATGCAAGTTTATTATTATTTTTGTTTCTTTATTTGTCAGTTGGTATGAGGCTGACTACCCATACGGAAAATATTGATTCACTTTGCCAATGCTACCACTATTTCAGGGAAGGGTGAAAATGAGTTTCAGGATTGATGTTCATTGAATATTTCCATTTATTTAATTATCTAATTCCACATGCAGCATGTCTGCTTATGGGCGTGCACTAAATATGAATCTAAAATGTTTAAATATCCAAACGAATAAGATTACAGAGTCCATATTTTATGAATCATACGTTAAAAAATACAATAAAACGCATCGGTTCCCTAAATCAAGATTTGACGTAATTTTTCAAATATTTCACTGTATAATATAAAACATCAAATGAATATTGTTAATTTTATGTAGTTAATTAACTGGGCTTATATGTTTTGAATTGATTAGCCGATTAATTATTACATTAAAACACTAATTTTCATTAATATCAAATCACAGAATCAACTGCATCCTTACACTTTCACCAACCTTTGACACTTCAACGAAACTCACTTTTTTACGTAATCAACTTTTGCTAATTTTCACTTTCATTTATTTTTACAAAAAAAAAATAACAACAGACTTCAAAGAAAAGCCACTGATTATTCATCAATGCCAAAATACTCTACGCAATCTAATTTAGTCCGAAGCACAGTGACACACATTCCTCCTGCATCAAACCACGGAACACATTTGACATTTCCAACTTGACATTTCAATCCGAATTCAAATGTCAAATTCACATCACACCTTCACACTGAAAATCTACTGAAAAATATGCAGCTTTGTAGACTGTGTCTAGTCAGGACGGTGCTTTTAGCTTTTCAGTTTTATCTGTCAGATTTAGCTGAGTGTTTTTTTGGTCAGGTTTCTTGCTGTGATTTAGTTGTCCTGCTTTTGTTGTCTTGTCTGTTGGTTGGTTGGTTTGGCAGACAGTTAGTTTGTTGACGTTTCGTCGGAGCTGTCTGTCACTTCACGCCCAATTTGGGGGCAGCTCTCGCACGTCAGCCGCGTCCACAGGAGACCCGTTTTCCTTCTGTCTGCTGGGCGCATGCGCGGCTACATGCGGCGCGCGTAGGTACTTATATATACTGGGCACAACAGTGTCTAGCCGGGTTTTCCTTTGGCAGCGCTGAACGCAGAAAAGTGAAGGAGTGTGCGTGAAAAACGCAGGGGCGGAGTGAGGCTGAAATTTTTAATTTGTTATTAATGAATTTGCAAAGATGTTATTTTATGGTTAAAGAATTATATCAAATGCATGCATACATGCGGCATGTGTACACAAAATTAAAAAAATCAAAACCCAAATAAGCATACGGCTCTTGACACTCAAGCCGATATTTCCTGAGATAGGGTTTACATTTATAAAGTGATCCGAGTTTTACAGTTGCTTACAGCTTAATATGTTGTTAATGTTGTTTGTTGTTAATAAGGTTAATTGATGAAAATTCTTCGGTTAACGTATATTTTACTTTTAGAAAAGCTGGCAATTGCTTTTATTGCGGGTTTGGACTTCGTAACTCGTAAATGGAATACTTCTTGCTTCCTGCCCCGTTATTTCCGAAGAGTTTCGCATGTGGCGAGTGGAGCCTATTTATTTATTTATTATTTTTACAGGTCAGGAGGCCGGCCTTGCGCCAATCCCTTCAGTTAAAGTGAAGGTTTCCCAGCTCCCGAGGAGGCTGGTATTATTTTTTTTGTGAAGGCTGAGTACCCCTTACCGGTATTTTATTTAAAATAAACACCGAAACCAAAATCATTTCTCACACCCTTGGTGGGTGCTCTGCACTCTACGAACTGAGCCATCGACCGGAATTTTTACGAGCTTGGTCGTCGCTACAAAGCGCCAATTCTCAAGCAAGACCCAGTTGCTATAAGGCTGGATGGACCTTTAGTGACCGGTCTTTGGTAAAGGAATATGAATTTTTCACCCAGCGAAGAGCACATTTGAAAATCTAAATGGTATATTTTTTGCGCTCCGCCGAGGTTCGAATCCACAACCGTCCATTTACGAGTCTGAAGCGTTACCACTTGATCACGGACCGATCATATAGTAACCTATTATTTTATTTTTATTTTTTACAAATTTCCTTTCATGTCCTAAGTACGCGCCTGTTGCACGCACACCACTGCAGCTTTGTGTGTGTGTGTGTGTGAGTATGCTAGCTAAATGTATTCTCGTATACAGTACAAGATGTGTCTGTATGCTGGCCGGGTTGCCTGTGTTTCCCCACAGGCGCCGGGCGGACCACCGCACCGCGGCGCTTTCCCCTATCCCTACAATTTTCCCTTGCGCTAAGCTGTAATGCTGATTTGCAATGTTGGCAGTTTGTTCTTTCATAATTTTATGCTTATTTGTATAGATTTCATTCTAAGGTTCCGGTCCGTAGTCCAGTGTCAACACTTTGGACTCGTAAATGGAAGGTTGTGGGTTCGAATCCCAGCGGATCACAAAAATATACCATTTATATTTTACAATTTGCTCTTCGCTGTGTTGAAAAATTCATAAACCTTAACCAAAGACCGGTCATCAAAAGGTCCATCCAGCCTTACAGCAACTGGATCTTGCTTGAGAATTGGCGCTTTCTACAGCGACGACCAAACTCGCAGAGGGCCTTGAGGTGGGATACACACAAAAACAGCGCTCACCAAATAAATCAGCCTCATTTAATTTTTAATTTTTAACCAACTCGTGAAGAAAAACTGTGTTTTATTTTTACATTATTTACTTAAATGTTATTTATTATTTGTAATCCTTGACTTGTAGGTTGGTATGTAGCTGACCAAGCAAACTGTTCAAAATAGTTCACTTTGCCAATGTCACCCCTGTTTCAGGGAAGGCAGGCAAAAGTTGCAGGGTGAATGTTCATTTGTGGTTTGGATTTTAATTTGTACGTATGTACACATGCAGCATTTGTGAGCGCAACTTACACGTGCCTGTTTGTGGGCATGCATTTTATATGAATATAAAATGTTAATATTTCTTTGCAACTTACATTATACATAGAAAAGATCACAAAGCGCTGTTTGGGGAAAAGTGTCTCTAAAAGGACACTAGTGTCATAAACGGCTGAATGAAACCAAACAGGCAGATAGCTCTTGAGGTGTTTTTCACACAATAGTCCGTATTGTAGTGGTAAGCGCTTAAGATTCTTAACTGGAAGGTCGTGGGCTCGTATTACAGCAGAGCACTAAAAATTTACTGTTTATATTTTCAAATATCGCACGTTTTAATAATAAAGAGCAATAACTCAAAAAACAAGATTGTTGGGAAATCACGTTTGAAGTTCAGACAACCAGTACAACTTGTATGGGATGAAAAAGGCGACCGATGTTTTATCTCGGTCATATTCGTCCAAATTGAACGGCTGTCGCATTTTACCTATTCTTCTCGCATTGTTCTTGCGTTTTATTACAAAATCTCGATTTTCCCAATTTTCGAGTTATTTCTCTTTAGTATTAAGCGTGCGATATGTTCTTCGATGGGTTGATATATTCATAAACCTTTACCACCGGTCCCCAAAAGCCCATCCAGCCTTACAGCAACTGGGTCTTGCTTGAGAATTGACGCTTTCTATAGCGAAGACCAAGATCGCAGAGGGTCCTAAGGTATGATTCACACAAAAACAGCGCTCACCAAATAAGTCATCCTAATTTATGTATTATAAGAACAAATAATAACTTTCACAGGAAAATGTGATTTTCCCTTTTTTTTAAATTCTAGTCCATGGCTCAGTCGTTAGAGTGCTTGCATTCCATGCCGAGAGCTCGGGTTCAATTCTTAGCGCAGGTGTCAGAAATGATTTTCTGTTTCAGTGTTTACTTCAAACGCAAAATAAAATACCGGCAAGGCTTAATCAGCCTTCACAAGAAATAAGAACCAGTCTCTTAGGGAGCTGGGAATTACCTCCACTTCAACTGCAGAGGTTGGCCGGCCCCCTTACCTGTAAAAAATATGTTCCACTCACCACATGCGACCTCTTCGTGGAGAACGCGGCATAAAGTTACACTATATGTGTAGCTTATTTGCGTTTTTACAGGAATTCAGTCATTTTCTTGACGAATATACACTACTGCTAGTAAAACCCGGGCAAACTGAAGTTACTACGATAATCTAAGTCGCAAAGACGATTTCTATCAAATTTACGATTCGTTCCTTGACTTATAGGTTGGTATGCGGCTGACCACCCATGCTGTAGAAAAAGGTTCACTTTGCCAATGTTACCACTGTTTCATTAAAGGTCGGCAGGAGTTGCAGGGTGTATGTCCATTTGAGATTTGGTTTTTATGTTGTAGGTTCACATGCGGCATGCTTAAGCGCGAACTTGTACGTGTATGCTTGTGAGAATGCATGTAATGTTAATCCCCAATGTTACATATCTTTGCAACTTAGATTAGATTAGATGTCAAATGTATGCCCACAAGCAGACAGCTTTGCTTAACGCGAATGTTTTCCTTTGCAAATGATCCAATCTCAAGTGAACATGAATCTTGCAACTCTTGCCGACCTTCCCTGAAACCTTCTTATGTATGTAGTAAATATCGCAACGTAATACGCAACAAGCTGCAAAAATAGTGCAACATTTTCACCGCGTTGTACCCGAAGGGGAAAGACAATATCCATCTTTTGTTCTTCAATTTCTATCTTTTTACAATCTAAGCTGCAAAGACATCGATACCTTAAAGTTAAAACTAAATAAGTTACATATTATTAAGATAACATAGGTTTCTCAGATAAATACACTTTTTTCCTATTTTCTACGAGAGAAAACACTACATAAGTGTAAAAATCCTGTAGTCTGCATGTTTTCCATGAATATTTTCTTATAATTAGTTCATTTACTTAAAATAAATCTGAGTATCAACCTAAAATGGCTTTTTTTACCATATATTGCCTACCTATTAGGCACATGTGCCTGTATGCGATGCACGCCCCTGATATCTACGTAGTTTACTCTAACCAGGTTCCTTGACTTATAGGTTGGTATGCGGCTGACCACCCATGCTGTAAAAATGGTTCACTTTGCCAATGTCACCCCTGTCTCAGGGAAGGACGGCAAGAGTTGCAGGGTGTATGTCCATTTGAGATTTGGTTTTTATGTTGTAGGTTCACATGAGGCATGTGCAAGCGCGAACTTGTACGTGTCTGGTTGTGAGAATGCATGTAATGTGAATCTCCAATGTAACATATCTTTGCAACTTAGATTAGATTAGATTAGATTAGATTAGGTCAACATGTTTACTTGATGTTTGTAATCAGGGCCTCTCTTTAATCTGGTTACAGAGTTATCGATTATAAAGTTTAAAATGCAATCTCTCACCCCTGCAGCTCCTAAGGGCGTAACATAGACGGGCTGAATAGCGTAAGCTATTTATTTACACAGGTGTATTTGAAGGTTGTATGAAGAAGGTTATGACTCTGGAGGAAATGTATGAAGAAGGCTATGACTCTAGAGGAAATGAAAGAAGTATGTAAGGACAGAAAGAAATGGCGGTCGATCTGTAATATTGGCGGCTAGGGTTTATTAAATTGGAACTTGTTTTCTGTTTTAGTTTTGATGTCCATACGTGTTATTATCTTTTATTGATTTTAAAAAATGTAATAATTTGTCGTGTATGTTCCTTGACTTATAGGTTGGTATGCGGCTGACCACCCATGCTGTAAAAATGGTTCACTTTGCCAATGTCACCTTCGTTTCAGGGTAGGGCGGCAAGAGTTGCATGGGTTTTTGCATTTGAGATACACGGAGTATGCTGGAGGACACGCATTAATTATAAACATTAAAAGTAAACACATATTTGCAATTTAAATTATATAATATTAATAATGTGTACTTAATTGTGTGTCTGTGATATCTCTAGATGTAGATACTTCAATATTTGTATTTGTTTGTGATTATGTGAGTGCTTACTCGAATATTCTAAGTAGAATGCTCTGGTGAAATCTCTCATGTGCCAGTTCTCAATAATTCGAGAATAACCTTTATTCTTACCGATAAATAGTGACCGAGATGCTCTGTATGCAGACTAATGTCTAAGCCGTCGAGCTTTACAGTTCAACTGTGTGTAGGTACAAGCTGTATCTTTAAATAAATTGTACAAAACAACTGCATTCTTAAATTGAACCTGGTAAAATCAAATATTAAAATATTATACAAGCAATACCCCACTTCAACTGAAAGTGGTTGGTGTGAGATCGTCCCCTTACCCGTAAAAATAAATAGGCCCCGAATCGCCACATGCGACTCCATCGGCGATAACGCAGGCAAGAAGTTACACTATATGTGCAGTTACACTATAGTTGCGTAATACAATCGCAAAGAAGGAAGATTTCCTTTTGGCATTTAAAAAGTAAATTGCCATCTTCGTTACGATTATAAAAGTTTCTCTTGCCTGCTTACTTCGCCCTGGGCGCCAATTCTCTCATTCATTTCCACCGATTGCCTCCACTACTCGCAGATTTAATATGAGAGAACAGCTGCGAGACGCAGCGAGCATGGCGGCAGTCTGTGAAATCAGCGACAACAGTCAACACACGCGGTCAAAACGCTCTAAAACAACAATAACAACGCTAAAACAACACACGAAAACGAACCAATAAACTCTGACAGCTTGCAGAATAGTGACAGCTGTCATAGACAATAAAAAACAAGTGAAAACAAACAGAGCAAAGTGACAGTTCGAAATTTGAAAAAAGAATTTTAAATCTGTGTTTTCAAACGCCGGGTCAATGTCATATCCATCTAAAAATGCATGTTGCTAACCTACCTTAAGAAAATCAGTGCAACATTGATTGTAAAGTGACAGATAAAAGTAAGGTTAGTTTTTTATAAGTTTGATTGATTGAAAGTTTGTTGTTATAACAGAGTGAGTGTCAAGGAATTGTAGAAAATGTTTTCTAGTGGTGGCAGCAGTTTGCCTGGTGTCCTTTTGGCATCACTTATCCTCCTAACTTCAGGACAAAGGACAAACACCAAGGATCAAGGTAAGAAGATTATATTTAAAAAGTTGTAAGTGATGTCCTTAGGTAGGTTTAATTTTTAAGGGATGCAAAATTTATCTTTGTTGTTTAGTCAGAAATTGTTGTCCACTACTGAAGATACCGCTAATAAGCTATAAATGTAGTATAACTGCTTGTCGCGTTTTTCCCGAGGGATAACAGGTAAGTGGGGGTGTCCCAGCTCCCGAAGGGACTGATACTCATTTCTTGTAGGTACCTACAGGCTGGAATTACTAAACCTTGCCGGTATTTAATTTTTGGGTTTGAAATACACGTTGAAACGGGGATTCATTTCTGACACCTTCGGATAAATTCGAACTTAAGCTCTCTCGACATGGAATGCAAGCACTCTACCAACTGAGCTATCGACCGGGTCTCCCCAAGAATCTCTATCCTGGGCATTTTGTATCCAGTCCCCAGCAATTCTTTTAAGATCATCTGTCCTTCATGTTTCCTATATTTCTTCGAGACCGGAAACCCGGTCCGTAGTCTAGTGGTAACGCTTCGGACTCGTAAATGGAAGGTTGTAGGTTCGAATCGCGGGAGAGCACCAAAAATATACCATTCATGTTTTAAATATGCCTTTTGCTGGGTTCAAAAATTCATATACCTTTACAAAAGACCGGTTAATTTACCAGTCACCTTCCAGCAATTGGGTCTTGCTTGAGAATTGGCTCTGAGCAGCGACGACCAAGCTCGTAAAAAATATTGTCGATGGCTCAGGCGAATGCTTGTATTACATGCCGAGAGCAATAGTTTTATCCCCACCAAGGGTGTCAGAAATGACTTTAAGGTGTACTCACTACTCAGCCTTCAAAAGAAATGAGAACCAGCCCCCCTAACCTCCGGAAGCTGGGAACCCCGGATTGTAGGAAAGAGTCACTGAAGTCAGTTGCGTTGCATTTATTAATTAGCAATTAGAGAATAAGTAAATATGCAGAGGTCACATGAAGATAGCATTGGATTTATGAATATATTATGTTGATATTTTATCACATTATCATCTATCTCATTGTATATAACGATCTAAGATGTTAAAATGTAATTATGCCTCCTGATGGCTTCACCTATTAGTATAGTTACCTATTCTATACTTAGGTGACATTTTGACATTTAATGTTGAATTTATATTATTATGTAATATTTATGCAAATATAGTTAAATGTAGGTAGGTACTTATATAGCTACCTGCACACAGACACACTGACGAGAACCATTGGTATGTTACGAATGTATGACTTTATGTCTGTGTATGTTTAGTTATGATTATGTGTCTGGGTGTTTTTACTTACTTGTATACGTGTATCTAGAAGTATTTAGATGGTTGTACCTACTCGTATTTACTCGAAGCTTCTGCTCGAGACCATTCTAGCATGGTCTGGTAAATGCTAAAATAACCCTTAGCCACCTATAAACACGGATTGCAGTGCTTTAGAGGTGATCAGTATCCAATAAGTACCGTGACCGTTTAGTGCGAAGTACAAACGTGTAAACTGTGAACCAAATGTGAGGAAATTCTAAAGTAGCCGCCACCTAATGATAATTTTCCATCCAATAAAAACGCTGATCCATTGATCGGCTACGGATCAAACGTGCTGTGTATGGCCCTGTTTAAAATCGGAGTTCCAATATTCTTGAATCTTTAGCTAGCGTCCTATTGCGAATGACACAACACTAGTTAAATAGTACTGTTGTATGCTTAGACGATAAGTGATATAACACACAGATTTGCCTGCTAATCGAGATGAACACATTCGGAATGTGTTATTTAGTGAAAGTTGGGCTGACCGACATTCCATAGACAAATATTACCGAAAAATACATAAATTATAGCATTATTATTGATTAGCATAATTTCTTTTGATTATTTAATTCTTAATTCATTAGACCTCTTAAAATAATCGTCATTTTTTGTCTCCTCATACACAATATAACAAAGCGATCCAAAATGGCCGCATGTAAACAGCTGTTTTTCCTTCCTTCCTCCCTCAGACTTTCTCAGTCCACTCCTGGACGTAGGCCTCCTCCAACCTTCTCCATGTTTGTCTATCAGCTGCTGTGTTCAGCCATCCTCTGCCTGCAGTTGTCTTGATGTCGTCCAGCCACCTCAGTTGGGGTCTCCCCACTTTCTTTCATCTGACATTCTGGGCCAGCATAAGACGATCCATTTTGGCGTGACCAGCCCAGCGCCACTTTAAGCAGGCCACTCGATGCATGCCATCAGTGACACCAGTGCGTCTACGGATCTCCTGTTTTGGAACCCTGTCTCTGAGACTGATTCCCAGCATTCTCTTTTCAATGGCTCTTTGGCACGTCCTCAGTCTGTTGGCGCTATACTGAGTGAGCCCTTTTGTTTCCAAGCCATAGGTGGATACTGGAAGCACGCATGACTCGTAACTGATTTTAAAGTGAACAATTTGAATGGACTTTCTGAACTTGTGAAGTTATCTAGTATCTAATGATGTGTACCCTTAGTACTAGTTGCAAAACTTGAGTAATGTAAAGTTTACGGCAATTACTATTAAAGAGTGATTTTCTCCAAAATCGGCCGTTTTTGTTTGTTTGAACTTGGTTTCCTTTGTCACTGTAACTCTTTTGCTAAGACCATAAAGTGTAAGAAACAAAAAACGGCGGATTTTGGGAGAAATCACTCTTTAATATTTTCCGTACACTTTACTTCCTGTACCTCAGACTTATCGTTAGATAAATAACGTTGTGGCACCCAGAGGATTGTTGCCTAGTAGGAACATAAAGGAACTTAATGTGTATTATTTGATGGGTTGTTTAAAAAAGGGAGCTATGGGGCCGTCCATAAATTACGTCATCGATTTTGGCCGATTTTCGACCCCCCCCCCCCTTACAATCATCCTATAGTCATTATCTAATGACCCCCCCTCCCCCTCTTGCTGTAATAATGGATGAGCTTAATAATTAATAATGTTATATTACTTACATAATATTTTGTTTATTTTGTAGAAATTGGTATTTACAAGAACGACATCACTTTTAGTACTCGTACATCATTTGCCATCATCCGCAGACCAGACTCTAAATCTAAATCTAAGCTGCAAAGATATGTATAATTTGAGATTCATATTAAATGCATTCCCATAAGCAGACATGCATAATTTCGCGCTTACACATGCCGCATGTGGACCTACAATATAAAAAACCCAATCTCAAATGAACATAAGCCCTGCAGCTCTTGCCGACCTTCCCTGAAACAGGGGTGACATTGGCAAAGTGAACCAATTTTTTATAGTATGGGTGGTCAGCCGCATAACAACCTATAAGTCAAGGAACCCTATTAAAGGTTTAATTCACGATTTCTTAAATCAGTGAATCAGTACTTATTCCGTTTTACCTTTTTAAGGTGTCCGGTCGATAGCTCAGTTGGTAGAATGCTTGCATTCCATGCCGTGAGCTCGGGTTCGAATCCCACTGCGGGTGTCAGAAATGATTTCCCGTTCACCTCCCCCCCCCCTTAATGCGATTGACGTAATATATGGACAGCCCCTATGTAAAAAAGCGGCCAAAAAAGATAGGAGCACGAGTATGAGTAAAAATCAGGTAAGAATATTTATCAGACTTCTGTACAACAATCAACAGAGTAACTGGCGACGCGTTCTTTTCCTCCACACATTTTGACACAAATTTTCGTTTTTCCTGTACGTGTTTTTTTAAATTTCCGAAAGCATACTTCAAGTTTTTAATTTTACAAATAACCTACAAGAAATTTACTTTTCTTTATTTTAAACATTGCTTTATTTTTACTATCATTATGGTTGAGCGGCGCTCGAATTTGCGTTTTTGAAACAATCGTAAGTTCAAAACCCGCCTGTCCCGTGTCCAATCGACAATAACCCTGGTTCAACAGATGCCATTGAGTAATTATTTGTTAATAATTCACTAAAATAAAATAAAATAAACAATTCATTATTAATTGATTATTTTAAAACCTCTTCTGAACAGTCAAAATAGTTTGGCAAATCGCAATCCATCTATAATCTAAGCTGCAAAGGTACGTCAACATTAAAGGCTTATATGAAATGCATGCCCACAGACAGGCACATGCAGGTTCGCGCCTACACATTCTGCATGGGTACATACAAATAAAGAAAACCTCTCATGGACATAAACCTTGCAACTCCTGCCGCCGTTCCCTGAACCGGGGTGGCATTGGCAAAAGTAAACCGATATTTACAGCATAGCTGGTCAGCCTCATACCAACCTATCAGTCAAGGAGCCTCTTCCTCTTCTTCTTCACAAATCTATTTAAAAAGTAAATACAAATTACAGACGTTTTCGTCTTTAGACCTTCATCAGGTAAACGAAACTTCAACACAAAACAAATATCATTCAGATGTTAAATCGATTTTAGAGGACTTGGCCTATGTATTGTTACGTTTCTTCCGAGGGTCCTTAATTAAAACACAAGTTCAACGCAAGTTAGCCATACAGTTTATTTACACAGACTTTCTTACAATAGATTTATTTTAACAGACTTATTTTAACAGATTTATTTTAACACACTTATTTATTTCGTACAGATTACAGTTATTTTACACCATATTGGTCGCCCTAGTAACTAGATATTCCTCTGTGTGAGTGCTTTGAGAGACTTCTCGCTCCAGCCGATTGTCACCCTTCTTATAGCGGAACCTAGGGGCCATTCCAGCCGGCCCTAGAAAGTTCCACCACCACACTTGTATAGACGATTCTGGACATATTTATTTCTTGAAGAGTCCATTTTCTACCCACATACACACCTTACAACTACAATCGTCTGGGCCAGAACATTCTCTCAAAACACACGTACACCAATAAGCATCTACCAGTGTATTTCGTTACAGTATTTATGTTGTTCACCAAACTGCATGATCTCTAAAGAATGTTCTCAATTAAAGCAAATGTGTACTCACAGTTGACCGAAATACCTGAGCATGTGCTACAGCTTCAAGGTGTCCCACAATAATGAACGACCTCTGTTTTTTTGTCGCTGATGGAGCCGCCCCAGTTACATGAGGATTTCTGTTCTGCTGTAACAAGTATCTGCCTAATACATTATGTGATATTGTATCAGAAATACATATGCCAGGCTGCTTCTTTTACTTATTCGTGTATTTGTCTGGTCTCCCTTACTATGATGATCTAATCTAATCTAAGTTGCAAAGATATGTTGCATTGGAGATTCACATTACATGCATTTACAAAGCCAGACATGTAGATTTTGTAGGGTTTGTGTATTCACACAGTGAAAATTCATTTTATTTAAAATAAAATTATTTTTTCTTAAACGTAGTTTAATTTTCACAAATAATATTTTATATCTCGAGCACTTTTGACCGTTTTTGTTTGTTTGAACTTGATTTTCTTCATCACTGTAACTCTTTTGCTAAGAACATAAAGTGGAAGAAACAATTTGGCAGATTTTGGGGAAAATCACTCTTTAATACTTTCCGTAAACTTTACTTTACTCAAGTTTTGCTACTCATACTAAGGATATTTTCATTAAGATGACCTTTAAGGTCCGAGTCATACATGTACTACACAATAAAACAGACCACACACAGCACTCCACTTTTTTCTCTGGCGAAGGCTGCTCCCAATCATAAACAAGTGAATCGAATCTCAGATTATTTGATTGCTTTGATTACTGCCTTCTCAGGGATTCTGTGTTTGTCTATTGATCAAACCCAATTAATGCATAGGTACCTAAATACATGAATGCCTTTACAAATGGGCACGCAATATCATTCGACATAGTTAAATTAGTTCTATGTATGTCAGAGAGGATATTGTTTACAACAAATATACAGTGTACATACCAACAAAACAATCTGTTACCGTATTTTTTTTTAAGAAATCCTGTCCGGGAGACTCCTTAGATTTCTGAGACTCTAAGGGTCTCTGACACTTCTTTATTCCAACTTTCCTTCTGTGCTCGAGATAATGTAGGTTGACTGTAAAAATAGGATCACAAACCAGCTTTACAACACCTTCTCTCAGTATCAGTCTGCCCTTCACTGACCCACACCCTGTGTATCCATCCCATCCGGGGATGTGTCACAGGACTCGCATGCTAAAGTTATGTGAGATGTGAGTGGGAGAAGGCCCTCCCGTGAAGCTACACTTTCCCAAGTGTTTCCACAAAGCAAAGGAAGCTCAGAAATCACTGAACGATTATGGTCGTGAGGGTTTAGGGCTCGAGGATTTTAAATTTACAAACTAAAATGCAAAGTGATTCTGAGCGTCTTGACATATGAGTTCGCCTAGAATTCGAAATGCTACTACTGAGACTGCTAGAGGGACGCTCTCCTGGCTAAGTGGCCAATCACCTAGAGGTGGAAAATAATAAAGAAAAATAGAAAAAATGTCGGTCTACATAATTGGACTGACGAGTTCTCGGCATAGCTGGTACAAAACTTTGAAAAAGCCTCAAAGCTGGATTTGTTGGCCACAAAGTCCGCGTATCCGATCGGGCCGATGGCCGGTCTAACAGCGTTGAAGAGCGCCTCACGACCAGGCTGCAAGGCTTCGCAGTCCCACAGGACGTGTCGCATGTCCTGCAGCGTCGCTCCGCACTCGCAACCCGACCCCCTTGAGAGGCCAAGCTGGAAGAGCCATCAATCAGCTTTACAGCTCTTCAGCTCTTCTTTGCATATAATCAAGTTGGCCACGCAGCCTCTGAACGCTGAGTAAGCCTTGCAGGAATTTTGGGCTTGGAATAAACACCGAAACAGTAAATCATTTCTGACACTTTCGGTAGGATTTAAGCCCGAGCTGTCTATGCCGGCATGGAATGCAAGCACTCTAGAAACTTAGTTGCGTTTGTTTGTTGTTCTTTTTTTCATGTTCCCTGTTGCAATATTGCATGTATCTCCATCAGATGAGCTGGGCGTGGTTGCTGGTCTGTGTTGAGCCTTGTCATCTCAGATATAATACATATAAACTGCACAGATGTCTCGCAATAAAACCCGCCGAACTTGTCCGCGAAAAGAAAGTTCACGCTGTTCCTCTCCCAAACACTGCCCCTCCACTCTTAGCGACTCACCTGAAACTGCGAATACCATTGAGTTATAACATAGGGGAGCGGAAACTAACATACTGAATTGATACATACTTGTTCCCACTTGCATTCCTCTGATGTCAAACGTTGCAGTGGTGCCCCCAATGTACGGCGGCAACAATTACAAATATGACGCATTAAATATCACAATGGTTATAATGAAATGAGTGATAAAATTAAAATATGAATATACACCTTGAAAATATGAAATACTGACACCAATTTTGGCGATCACAATATTAATAACGCGTGTTATCTGTCAACTCTAGCTATTTCCGGTCTAATCGGCAGCCATTATTTGCAATGGTACCTTGATATATATATATATTCTATATGATATATATTCCTTGACTTGTAGGCTGGTATGAGACTGACCACCCATACTGTAAAAAATGGTTCACTTTGCCAGTGTCACCCCTGTTTCAGGAAAAGGTCGGCAAGTGTTGCAGGGCTTATGTTCATTTGAGATTGGGTCCACATGCGCATGTGTGAGCGCGAAATTATGCGGGTCTGCTTGTGGGAATGCATTTAATATGAATCTCAAATGATACATATCTTTGCAACTTAGATTTAGATTTAGTACCAACATTCAAGATATTTTTTTTCGTTCTGCCGAGTTTTTTGTTCATATGGAAATGCAACTGTGAAGTTCTTTGTTCTCTTTCTAGCTAATGACCATTTTCGTAAGTAAGTTGAGACAGATATGTATATGTCTAGTTTATCTATAATCTATAATCTAAGTTGCAAGGATATATTCATTCAAAGCTCTCAGATGTATGCCCACAAACAAACACGTGTAGTTCGCGCTTACAAATGCTGATTGTGTACTTACAAATAAAATCCAAACCTCGTTAAAATAATTTCTTGTCCACAGATATTATAAGTCAATGGCGAATACCGTACTTGCCGCATCTGCCACCAGTACTGGCTCATTTCCATATATAATCATCTGCATAACTGCTTCTTGTGCAATCACATCGTTTCCATTTTTGCAAAAAGGAAGAAGGAGATATTTTGTTTGAAGATCTGTAAGGAATGTCGAATTTGCCGCCACAACAATTTAAAAAAATGTAATTTGTTGTGTACACTGCAGTAGCGAAGCGTGCCATACAACTCGATTCCCATCGGCTTCCCTTTTAAAATGAGGCAACAAAGTAGTTAAAAAATATAGGCAAAAAGGAAAAAAAATACATTTAAAAACAAAGAAAAAACACGTATTTTTTCCCCATTGAAACCATTTCTACTTTACTTTAATTTTTCTCCTTTTCATTCATTTTTCTATTTGTCTACTTTATTATCATTTTTGCCTCATTTTAAAAGGGAAAGCGATGGAAATCGAGTTCTATGTGCACCCTTCGCCACTGCTGTATAGGTATGTTCCTTGACTTATAGGTTGACCACCCATGCTGTAGAAAATGGTTCACTTTGCCAATGTCACCCCTGTTTCAGGGAAGGTTGGCAATAGTTGCAGGGTGTATGTCCATGTGAGATTCGGGTCTTTATATTGTAGGACCATAGGCGGCATGTTTAAGCGCGACCTTGTGCATGTCTGTTTGTGAAAGTGCATATGATGTGAATCTTCAATGTTACATATATTTTGCAACTTAGATTAGATTAGACTAGACGTCTCGAACTCCAGCATTGGACTCGTCAATGCTTTTTAGCGTTTCGAATGGTTGTGGGTTCGACTCACAAAAATATACTATTTATATTTTCAGATATTAGTCTTCGCTGGATTGAAAAATTCATATACTTTACCAAAGGTCCATCCAGCCTTACAGCGATTGGATCTTGCTTGAGAATTGGCGCTTTGTAGCGACGACCAAGCTCGTAAAATATCCGGTCGATGGCTTAGTCGGTTGAATGCTTGCATTCCATACCGTGAGCTCTGTTTCGGATCCCACCGAGAGATGGTGTTTTCTTCAATATCCAAAATAAAATACTAGCAAGGCTTACTCAGCCTTCGCAAGAAATGAGTATCAGCCTCTAATCTAATCTAATCTAATCTAAGTTGCAAAGATATGTTACATTGGAGATTCACATTACATGCATTCTCACAACCAGACACATATAAGTTCGCGCTTGCACATGCCTCATTTGAACCTACAACATTAAAACCAAATCTCAAATGGACAAACACCCTGCAACTCTTGCCGTCCTTGCCTGAGACAGGGGTGACATTGGCAAAGTGAACCATTTTTACAGCATGGGTGGTCAACCTATAAGTCAAATTACATTTTATACATCACTAAATAATAATATCTATGGACAACAAACAGAAAACAAATTCCAATTTAATAAACCCTAGCCGCCAACATTACAGATCAACCGCCATTTCTTTCTGTCCTTACATACTTCTTTCATTTCCTCCAGAGTCATAACCTTCTTCATACAGGCTCTTCTTTTATTATGACTCTGGATATTCCATTCATTCGCAATTTCGGATATTTGGTCCATCCATACCTTTCTTGGTCTTCCTCTACCACGACATCCAGCCTCCCCGGGAGCTAAGAAACCCTCACTTGAATTTAAGTGGTTGGCGTAAGGCTTGTACAACTAGTCTTAAAACTAGGCTCCACTCGCGTACTTACCGGGGATAACGCAGGCAAGAAGTTACACCATATGTGTAGGTTAGTTGCGTTGCACACATTTTTAGTAGTACATGACAATCATTATCACTGTATGAGAGCGGCTCCCTAATGACCCACTGCGGAAGTGATGTAACCCACAAGAGAAATTTTTGATATGAACATTCACCTATACACACATGTGTATCATTATGTATGTGTGTGTGTGTGTGTGACCACGTGAAATGAGTTATGCAACATGTAAGAACCGCTTATATATTTAAGTTGTTATTAGTGAGCTACTTACTTTATATTATTGTGACTTGGTAAGTGTGTATGTGCCACTTGTACAGCTGGGCAGACTTCAATCTGTGCTTAATGCTGCGGCACGTTTGATCTGTAATTTAAAAATTACTGAGCACATCACACCCTCACTCAGGGATCAGCTTCATTGGCTGAAAATAAAAGAGAGGGTGGAGTACAAGGTCTGCTTAACTGTATTTAAGTCCTCGCAGAACATTGCGCCACTGTATATCTCAGAGCTATGTGTGGGTGGACACAGTAGAGGGTAGGCGGGGTACCCTGAGGTCTGCATGCAATACTGCTGTGAATAGATTCAGGGTTCCCTGCAGAAGCAACATGGCGAATTATTTAGATCGTGCCTTTTGCATTGCTGGCCCTCTGCTGTGGAATGCCTTACCACACGAGCTGAGAGCTGTGGAGAGTACAAGTGCATTTAAGTCAGGATTGAAGACATGCTTGTTCAGGAGGGGCTATGGCTCTGCAGTGCCCTTGCAGTGAATTCACAAAACGGCACTAAAAATATTGTCAATTTATTATTATTTATTATTATTATATGCACATACCGGTATTCTTTCATTGATCATCATACAACAAGTAAGGAGAGTTCTACTTACCGTGGGAAACGTTATGTAATATAATATTATATCTAATGTAGTCTCACATCAGTGACTACTAACAATTCCTTGACTTATAGGTTGGTATAAGGCTGACCGGGTATACTGTAAAAAATGGTTCACTTAGCCAATGTCACCCCTGTTTCAAGAAAGGTCGGCCAGAGTTGAAGGACACAACTAACACAACGCGTTATCCCCGAGGGGTTTCGCATGTGGCGAGTGGAACCTATTTTGTTTTACAGGTAAGGTAAGATGCACCGGTCCGTAGCTCAGTGGACTCTGAATGGGAAGGTTGTTGGTTCGATTCCTGGCGGAGCACAAAAAATATACCATTTATATTTTCAAATTTGCTCTTCGCCGGGTTGAAAAATTCATAAAACCTTTACCAATGACCGGTCACCAAAGGTCCATCCAGCCTTACAGCAACTGGGTCTTGCTTGAGAATTGGCGCTTTGTAGCGACGACGATCAAGCTCGTAAAAAAAGGTCGATAGCTCAATTGGTAGAATGCTTGCATTCCATGCCGAGAGCAAGGGTTCGATCTCAAAGGTTTACTCAGCCTTCACAAGAAATGAGAACCAGCTCCCCCGAGAGCTGGGAAACCCCCACTTCAACTGAAAGTGGTTGGTGTGAGGCCGGCCCCCTTACCTGTAAAAATAAATAGGTCGCGAAGCGCCACATGCGACCCCTTCGGGGATAACGCAGGCAAGAAGTTAAACTATATGTGTAGCTTAGTTGCGTAGGTAAGGAGGCCGGCCTTACGCCACCCACTTCAGTTGAAATGGGGGTTTCCCAGCTCCCTAGGGGGCTGGTACTCATTTCTTGTGAAGGCTGAGTAAACCTTGTCCGTATTTTATTTTGGGGTTTGAAATAAACACCGAAACGGGAAATCATTTCTGACACCCTCGATGGGGATCGAACCCTTGCTCTCGGCATGGAATGCAAGCATTCTACCAACTAACCTATCGACTAGAATTTGTTTGAGCTCGGTCATCTCTACAAAGCGCCGATTCTCAAGGAAGAGCTGGTTGCTGTAAATCTGAATGGACCTTTGTCCGGTCTTGGGTAAACTTGTATGAATTTTTCAACCAAGCGAAGAGTATATTTGAAAATGTAAATGGTTTATTTTTTATACTCCGCCGGTATTCGAGCCCACAACCTTCCATTTACGAGTCCGAAGAGTTACCACTAGACTAAGGACCGGCCCGACGGTGCCATTATCAAAGATCCATTACAGCAACTGGATTTTGCTTCGTAATTGTCGCTTTCTACAGTAATGACAGAGCTTGCAGAGAGCTCTGAAAGTATGATTCACACTAAAAAAGGGCTCAATAAAAAAATCATCATAATAATGTTTACATTATAATATCACCAATGTCACCCCTGCTTCAAGGAAAGTCGGCAAGAGTTGCAGGGCTTATGTTCATTTGAGATTGGGTTTTTTTTATATTGTAGGTCCACATGCGGCATGAGTAAGCGCGAAATTATGCGTGTCTGCTTGTGGGAATGCATGTAATATGAGTCTTAAATGATACATATCTTTGCAGCTTAGATTTAGATTATAGCGATCACTCTCAAATATTAAAAACCTAACTAACAATTTTCAGCTCATTTTTTTTTCAATTAACTTTCGTTTAAATTTAAATTGCGTCCACTTCACCTGGGGCTGTTGGGGACTGGAATTAAAGGTCAGTAGCAGCATCTAGTATAATCGAGTTAGGGAATCATTTCCCTGTTGCAGGAGC
Source organism: Agapetus fuscipes (assembly GCA_951799405.1). Taxonomy (NCBI): domain Eukaryota; kingdom Metazoa; phylum Arthropoda; class Insecta; order Trichoptera; family Glossosomatidae; genus Agapetus; species Agapetus fuscipes. The sequence continues at coordinate 510,887 of OX637339.1, forward strand.
CGCGTACTGTGGGGTGGCTTAGTTTGTAGGTTAGATCACTGCCGGGCGGGCCCTCGCTCGCAGGGCTAACTTTATCGACTAATCAACCAACGTTAATGGGTTCTGTCTCCTCACACTTGAATTTGTATTTTAATCTAATCTAATCTAAGTTGCAAAGGTATGTAACATTAGGGATTCACATTATATGCATTTTCACAAGCAGGTTAATTGAAAGAGGATGTGAGAGTTAAGGTACAAAAGAACGTGATGAGATGGTTTGGGCATGTGGAAAGAATGAATGATGATAGACTGACAAAGTTTATATACAAAGAAAGTGTGAAAGGAAAAAGAGGGAAGGGACGACCGAGAAAAGTATGGAGGGATCAGATTGAGGAGATTGTGAAAGAATGGGATATACAAAGTGAGCGTAAAAGAAGAAAATGCATGAAAATGGTAATGTATATGAATGAATTGAAAGAGGTATGTCAGGATAGGAAAAAATGAAGGCAACTCCACACAGGCTCTGGCCATCTCTTACAGAATGGCGACAGAGTTACAGTTACAGGTAGTATAAGTTCGCGTTTAAACATGCCGCATGTGAACTTACAACGTACAAACCAAATCTCAAATGGACACACACTCTGCAACTCATCCTTGCAACATAGATTAGATTAGATTAGATTAGATTAGATTAGAAGCTATCAAAATTGGTGAATAGTACAACATTCAGGTTAAGAGTAGCGTCTCCGCACTTTCCATGTTCCACATAACATAACAAAACAAAACATAACATAACAAAACATAACGCAACAGAGACCACCACGTGACGTGATATAACAGAGAAATTACAAATTAGCATTCAGTGATGAAGTAATGGAGTTTCTCAAGCGCCAACATCAAGTCATTTACATTTACAATAATTACATTCTTATGTTCATACCTGCGTGTTGCTAGCTGTGCGGGAGATGTTGCCGGGAAACGGAAGTGCGACATGTCCTTAATGTGAGGTCAAAAAATCATGACGTCACACGGCCCGGTTGCTAGGGTAAAAGCAAAGGAATATCTGTTATTCTTTCATAATAGTAAAAATCTTATTAGGATGATTTATTTGGTTAGCGCTGTTTTTGTGTGAATCACACTTCTGCGAGCTTAGTCGTCGCTATTCTTCTTCTAATTTTTGTGCCACTTCTATCGAAGATCGGCGATCATCATGGCTATTTTGACTTTAGATGCTGCGGCTCGAAACAGGGGCTTGGTGCTTCTGCAGAACCACTGTCGCAGGTTTTTCAGCCACGATGTCCTTCAGCGTCCCTGAGATCTTCTCCCTTCAATCTTACCCTGAATGATAAGATGAAGGAGACGGTACTTCTCATTTCTCATAATGTGACCAAAGTGCATAAGCTTTCTTTGCTTAATGGTAGGCAGGAGCTCCTTTGTAGTGCGCATTCGTTGAAGGACTTCTTCATTGGTGACTCGATCACGCCAAGAGATCCGAAGTATTTTTCGGTAGAGACACATCTCGAATGCTTCAATTTGTCTCTCCAGTGCCTGCGTGAGAGTCCATCCCTCCATACCATACAGAGCGATTGGGAAAACGTAGCACCTCACTATGCGCTTCCGGAGTTCAAGGCTTAAATTTCGGCACAACAGTAATTTGCTCATTTTAGCGAAGACATTTCGGGCTTGCTCTAGTCTGCTTCTGACTTCTTGACACATGTCCCACTTTTCGTTGTCGTCGCTATAGAAAGCGCCAATTCATCCCTTTTGTGCTTGTTTGTCTTATGTTCATCAGGAGTAATTTCACATGAGCAATGTTTGTATGTGTACTGGACCAATGTGTCTAACGAAACCTGGAAATTTAATTTAAAAACATTTAAAACAACTCTCACACTATCGTGTTTTAATTGTTTTTATGAGCTCAGATTCCTTGACTTATAGGTTGGTATGTGGCTGACCATCCATGCTGTAGAAAATGGTTCACTTTGCCAATGCCATCCCTGTTTCAGGGAAGGTCAGCAAAAGTTGCAGGGTGTATGTCCATCTGAGATTCGGGTTTTTATATTGTAGGACCACATGCGGCATGTTTAAGCGCGAACTTGTGCATGTCTGTTTGTGAAAGTGCATATAATGTGAATCTTTAATGTGACATATATTTTGCAACTTAGATTATAGATTATAGATTATAGAGATTGTGTAGAATAAGATTCTTAGACACGTTCATTGAAATGTCATCTTTGAATCAAATGGTAGGTAAGCCAAACAAGCAGAATCGTTCAAACCACAACTATGAAATCTTATATCTGAAATGTAAACAGTCATTGCATAGAAGTTCTCTGCATTTTGTCTAATTATACTTTGCCAATGTCACCCCTGTTTTAGGGAACGTCGGCAAGAGTTACAGGGTGTGTGTCCATTTGAGATTTGTTTTTTTTTTATGGTGTAGGTCCACATGCGGCATGTGTGAGCGCGAAATTATGCGTGTCTGCTTGTGGGAATACGTCATTTAATATGAATCTCAAATAAAATATATCTTTGCAACTTAGATTAAGATATAGATAGTAATTTATCCAGTAGATGCAGGCACTTATACAATAATAAACAAAGTGACATTATACCTAATACTAGTTCTCGGTGCGCACTTGAAACATTGGCAGATTTATTACAGGCTAGAATACAAGGCAGTAATGTATTCTAGAACGACATTCATGGGATAGTTGAATAGTGTGCACATAAAAACGCAACTGAGCTACACATGCAGTGTAACTTCTTGCCGCTTTATCCCCGAAGGGTTCCGCATGTGGCAAGTGGAAGATTTTTTATTTTTACGGGCCGGCCTTCCGTTGAAGTGTGGATTTCTGGTACTCATATCTTGTGAGTTAATCTTTTCAATATTTTATTTTGGGTTTTGAAATAAACACTAATGGGGCTATTCTTAGACATTTTAGTCGTCGGTTGAGCCCACGCTTTGACAAACTAATGATGCCTGGCCTGAAAGTTTCATCACCACGGTCATTCTTACCTACCGAATTTAGGTAATATTTGTATGAAGACTAATCAGCTGTTCAATTGCGGCCATCTTGGATTGACAGTTCTTCATACAAATGCATCATTAGTTTGTCAAAACGGACGACTAAAATGTCTATGAATAGCACCGTAAAACGGGAATTTATTTCAGACACCCTCGCCTCGGTGGGATTCGAACCCGAGCTCTCGGCATGGAATGCAAACACTCTACCAACTGAACTGTTGACCGGACTAAATTAATGATATTATTTGTGCTTTACCGGGAATCGAACCTCTTTGATCACAAAAGTTAACCACTAGACTACGGACAGGTTAATGATAATTTGCAGTTCTAATAATCTATAATCTATCTATAATCTAAGTTGCAAGGATATATTCATTCAAAGCTCTCAGATGCATGCCCACAAACAAACACTTGTAGTCCATTGCATACAAATCCAACACACAAAGTTAGCGAACTCGCTTCTGCGACACTATCTGCAAAAATTGATAGTAATTTGTTTTTTCTTCTACGTTTTTGACATTATTTATTTATCTTTATTAGGATTTTGATATTGTATTTCACAAGACTTGCTTGTAGCTTTCAATTCTCAGTGGAGTGCACTAAGGTCCAGTCCCCAACAAGGTCATTCAAAACTAGCTCGCTCGTCTCTTTACATCCTCGACCATAAACTGCAAACCATTAACAGGTAACATAGATTAGGCAGCACCTGTAGATCGCGGCACAACAAATCGGTCCAAGATAACTAGTCCACTGAAAAATCGGTCACATGACAGTTGGTCCACATGGCTTTACGGTCAACGATATTTCATATATGGGTCCACAGACAGTTCCATCACAAAAAACTTGCTCTCGAAAAAAACATTTTAATTAATTTTATTTTCTGTGATCGAGTCGTCTGTGGATCATGTAATAATAATTATTATATTAGGCTGATTTATTTGTTGAACCACGCCTCAAGAGCCCTTTCGAGTAAACACAGTGCTTAAGTAAGCGCGCATTTGCAGTTGCTGGTCCTCTGGCCTGGAACCACCTGCCTCATCATGTGAGAGAGCTAGAGGACCATGGAAAGTTCCGGAATGCACTGAAAACAGGCAAATTTCTGGCATCACGTTCCTTGACTTATAGGTTGATGTGAAGCTCACCACCCATACGGTAAAAAATGGTTCACTTTTCCAATGTCACCCCTGTTTCAGGGGAGGTCGACAAAAGTTGCAGGGCTTATGTTTATTTGAGGATTTGTTTTAATTTATAAGTACATATTTAGAATTTGTAAGCGCGAACTACACGTGTTTGTTTGTGGGCATGCATTTGATATGAGCTTTAAATGTTAATATATCTTTGCAACTTAGATTATAGATTGTAGATTTATAGACATAAGGCTGGATTATTTGGTGAATCACACCTCGAGAGCCCTCTTGAGTAAACACAGTGCTTGGAGAACGTGCATTTGCAGTTGCTGGTCCTCTGGCCTGGAACCGCCTGCCTCATCATGTGAGAGAGCTAGAGGACCATGGAAAGTTCCGAAATCCACTGAACACAAGCAAATTTCTTGCATCACATGCACAAGCGCCCTTGGAGTGACTGCATCACGAAATGGCGCTATAAAGAAATCATCAACTCACCATCATCTTTGCGAGCTTGGTCGTCGCTGTATAAAGCCCCAGGTGGTTTTTATGTCCATGTATATATTGTAATTTTTATTCTTTGATTTAAAAAAATGTAATTTGTCATGTATGTTCCTTGACTTATAGGTTGTCATGCGGCTGACCACCCATAATATAAAAATTGGTTCACTTTGCCAATGTCACCCCTGTTTCAGGGAAGGACGGCAAGAGTTGCAAGGCTTATGTTCATTTGAGATTGGGTTTTTATATTGTAGGTCCACATGCGGCATGTGTTAGCGCGAAATTATACATGTCTGCTTGTGGGAATGCATTTAGTATGAATCTTAAGTGATATATATCTTTGGAGCTTAGATTTGATTAGATTAGATTAGGTATACAACTGGATAAACCTTTAGTGATCGATCCTTAGAAAAGATAGATTAATTTTTCAACCAGCGAAGAGCAAATTTGAAAAATTAAATATTATTCGTGCTCCGCCGGGATTCGAACCCTCTACCTTCCAATCACGAGTCCGAAGTGTTGACGAATAGACTACGCACCTATCATATATTGTATGTGACCGATTGGATCATGGACGAGCTGTCTTTCGACGGGTTGTCTGTGACCCAATTTGTCGTGGAGCTCCTGCAAATAGGAATCGCTGTATCTACTCGTAGTATCTGAACTATTCTCACGAGCATCTAGATCTGAATTCCTCAAGTTGTGTTTTTGCAGTTACTTATAGTACACGCTTTATTTATTTCTCACGATCCCTCGGCCAATACAGTTTTGTTAATAGTTCGCTAGTGAACTAAATATTTCATCTACTTGGTCTGTAGAGACCAAAGATTCGCTTAGTACCGGACAACCATGTTATTAGTGACCTAATCTGAATTAAAAAATTGCTTAGCCTTGTAGATACATTGCTTGTAAGCGTATATTTTAAGATCTACTCGAAGTTCTCGTTGCATCACTTATTATTTTGTTAGTACACTGTTGTTTGGTTCTTGACTGGAAGTCCACATTTTTTTTTTTTTAAGAAATCCTGTGCGGTAGACTCCCTAGATTCTAAAGACTCTAGGGGTCTATGACACTAGTTGTAGTGCCGCAGAGGTGTACGAGCTTGGTCATCGCTACAAAGCGCCAATACTCAAGCAAGAGCCAGTTGCTGTAAGGCTGGATGGACCTTTGGTGACCGGTCATTGGTAAAGGTTTATGAATTTTTCAACCCAGCGAAAAGCGCATTCGAAATATACATGGTATATTTTTGTGCTCCGCCGGGATCCGAATCCACAACCTTCCATTTACGAGTCCGAAGTGTTGCCACTACGGACTTCGGACCGGTCCAAGATGCCAACGACACGCGATGTACCTGAGCGGTTACCCATCCAAGCACTGACCACGCCCAATGTTGCTTAATATAAATGGTATACGGTAGAAACGCGTCCCTATTTAAGAGTGGCGAAGGGTGCCATACAACTCGATTCCCATCGGCTTCTAATCTAATCTAATCTAATCTAATCTAAGTTGCAAGGATATGTTACATTGAAGATTCACATTACATGCATTCTCACAACCAGACACATACAAGTTCGCGCTTGCACATGCCTCATGTGAACCTACAACATAAAAATCAAATCTCAAATGGACATACACCCTGCAACTCTTGCCGTCCTTCCCTGAGACAGGGGTGACATTGGCAAAGTGAACCATTTTTACAGCATGGGTGGTCAGCCGCATACCAACCTATAAGTCAAGGAACACACACACACGACAAATTACATTTTATACATCATTAAATAATAATATTCAAATACAAAATATCCATTTACAAACAAAAACAAATTCCAATTTAATAAACCCTATTCGCCAACATTACAGATCAACCGCCATTTCTTTCTGTCCTTACATACTTCTTTCATTTCCTCCAGAGTCATAACCTTCTTCATACAAGCTCTTCTTTTATTATGACTCTGGATATTCCATTCATTCGCAATTTCGGATATTTGGTCCATCCATACCTTTCTCGGTCTTCCTCTACCACGACATCCATCTATTCTACCAACATATACTTTCTTCGTCAGTCTTTCCTCATTCATTCTCTCCATATGCCCAAACCATCTTAACAAACTTCTTTTAATCTTCACTTTCACACTTTCTCTTGCACCACATTCTTCTCTTACAAAATCATTCCTCACCCTGTCACTCCGTTTTTTCCCAATCATACTTCTTAGAAAGTCCATTTCAACAGTATGGACTTTACTAATTTCACTTTCATTCACCGTCCAGGCCTCGCTTCCATACATCAAGGTGGGTAAAAGTATGCCACTGCGTACCGCCAATCGAGCATTTTTTGATATGTTTTGATTTTTGGCGATACAAGCTGTGGCACCCAGTACACACCTGCCCTTCATTACTCTTCTTTCAAATTCACCGGTCATTCTTCCATCTTTTTCAAACTTACTTCCCAGGTATACAAACTCATTTACGACATCAACATTCATTCCATTAATTTTAAATTCATAATTCATACTTTCATCATCTCTTTCAAAAATAGGCTTCCCTTTTAAAATGAGGCAACAAAGTAGTTAAACAATATAGGCACAAAGTACAAAAATACATATAAAACCAAAGAAACAATACGTATTTTTTCCCCATTAAAACCATGCAGTCTACTTTATTATCATTTTTGCCTCATTTTAAAAGGGAAACCGATGGGAATCGAGTTGTATGGCACCCTTCGCCACTGCTGAGTGAGTCCCTATTGATGTCGTTATTTATATGTATATTTTTTTATAATATTGTTAAGATTGTACTGGGGCTCACTTTAAATTATCCTGCAATTGTTTATTTTAACAGAATTTATTTTACACGGTTTAGTTCATAATTTACAATAATTGATAATCTCTGCGTATATTGGTCTTCACGGCGAAATGCTTGGAGCGACTAATTTCTCGATGACCTTTTCAGTCCGTATATATAGGTACAAAAGGAATCATTCTTGCATATTCCCGATACTTAGTTCGTAACAATATTTAATTTATTTTGGGTTTGAAATAGACACCGAAACGGGAAATCATTTCTGACACCCTCGTTGGGATTTGAACATGAGCTCTCGGCATGGAATGCAAGCATTCTACCAACTGAACTATCAACCGGACTTTTTACGAGATTGGTCGTTGATGCAAAGCGCCAATCCTCAAGCAAGATCCAATTGATGTATGGCCAAAATGAAAGAACACAAGAAAAAAAATATATATATATGAAATTTTTGAAAAAAAAGGAAATCCGTACAACTGATAGTCGTGAAAGTAAATATTATATTTTGTTGTTTTAGAATGGTTCATTATTGCAAGTACTCATGTTAATCAAGAGATTGGCTGAAGTGAAACCCGCAGATCCTGAGATAAGCCGAGCCTAGCTGGCTTCATTAGGCTGCAGTGCTGACTGCGGGATCTAGATTGCATGTTCTAATGCTCTAATGACTGTGTACGCACACAATCAGATAGTCGCGCATGTGCAGAGAGATGCAGTGCGGATAGGGAAACGGGCGGAGGTGCAGACGCGGCATTTGTAAATTAAACTATCCATATTATTATTTGTTTATATCTAGAATGTAATTTCTTGTGTATGTTCCTTGACTAATAGGTTGGTATGCGTCTGACCACCCATGCTGTAGAAAATAGTTCACTTTGCCGATGCCACCCCTGTTTCAGGAAAGGTCGGCAGGAGATGCAGGGTGTTTGTCCGTTTGAGATTTGGTTTTTATGTTGTAGGTTCACATTCAGCATGCGCAAGCGCAAACTTGTACGTGTCTGTTTGTGAGAATGCATGTAACTCCCCCAATGTTACATATCTTTGCAACTTAGATTAGATTAGTGTAACACTTATTCAGTTTTACCTCTAAGGTGGCGATATATTGTAACGAAATACACTGGTAGATGCTTATTGGTGTACGTGTGTTTTGAGAGAATGTTCTGGCCCAGACGATTGTAGTTGTAAGGTGTGTACGTGGGTAGAAAATGGACTCTTCAAGAAATAAATATGTCCAGAATCGTCTATACAAGTGTGGTGGTGGATCTTTCTAGGGCCTGCTGGAATGGCTCCTAGGTTCCGCTATAAGAAGGGTGACAATCGGCTGGAGGCGGGAGTCTTTCAAAGCACTCACACAGAGGAATATCTAGTTACTAGGGCGACCAATATGGTGTAAAATAACTGTAATCTGTACAAAATAAATAAGTGTGTTAAAATAAATCTGTTAAAATAAGTCTGTTAAAATAAATCTATTGTAAGAAAGTCTGTGTAAATAAACTGTATGGCTAACTTGTGTTGAACTTGTGTTTAAATTAAGAACCCTCAGGAGAAACGTAACAATATTTTATAAGGGCTCCGTTTTATTTGATAGAGTTTGCAGGTGTTTGAGGTACTTAGCTTAGCTGTGACATAACCTAGATTAGTATCCGACCACAGCCCCCAAGGTGTCGTGGATCATGATCTATAGATCTGTGAACAATAAATCCTTGTGTTACATGTACTGCAGGGACCGGCCGACTTACGTTACAACTCTCAAGGCGAGGGGATAGGAGACACTCTGTCTTGCTTATATCGGTCTATGAAAATAAGTACAACGATGTGCAAAAGTTGAACCAACGCACCGCAACTAAGCTACACATATAGTGTAACTTCTTGCCTGCGTTATCCCCGAAGGGCTCGCATGTGGCAATTTGGGGCCTATTTATTTTTACGGGTAAGGAGGCCGGCCTCACACCAACCACTTTCAGTTGAAGTGGGCGTTTCCCAGCTCCCGGGGGGGGCTGGTTCTCATTTTCTTTCGAAGTCTGAGTAAGCCTTGAGATCGAACTCTTGCTCTCGGCATGGAATGCAAGCATTCTAACAATTTAGCTATACATTTTTACGAGTTAGATCATCGTCGCTACAAAGCGCCAATTCTCAAGCAAGACCCAGTTGTTGTAAGGCTGGACGGACCTTTCAGTGATCGGTCTTTGGTAAAGGCTTATGAATTTTTCAACCCAGCGAAGAGCATATTTGAAAAATAAATGGTATATTTTTTGTGCTTCACCGGGGTCCAATCCCACGACCTTCCATGTACGAGTCCGAGGCGTTAACCACTAGACTACAGACTGGTCAAAAGCTATCTTCAATCCACGGACAACGTGTGACCATCATGGCTATTTTGACTTTAGATGCTGCGGCTCGAAACAGGGACTTGGTGCTTCTGCCGACCCACTGTCGCAGGTTTTTCAGCCACATTGTCCTTCGGCGTCTCTGAGATCTTCTCCCCTCAATCTTACCCTGAATTATAAGATGAAGGAGACGGTACCTACTTCTCATTTCTCATTATGTGACCGAAGTACATAAGCTTTCTCTGCTTAATGGTTGGCAGGAGCTCCTTTGTAGCTTGGATCACACCAAGAGATTCGAAGCATTTTTCGGTAGAGACACATCTCGAACGCTTCAATTCGTCTCTCCAGTGCCTGTGTGAGCGTCCATCCCTCCATAGCATATAGAGTGATTGGGAAAATAAAGCACCTCATTATCGCTTTATTCAAATCTTAACCAAGCTAAGTAGTTGTAGCGAAATGCATGCATGACGGATATTAGAGACAGAGAGTAATCATACACATAAGGATTGAGGGCTTTAATTAAAGATTTTAATAACTCTAATACCGTGCAAGTGCAACGCTCAACAGATATGATGTATGTCAGCATTTATGTCAAATGCATTTAGATGGAATGACTGAAATGTTCGTGTGTACAGCAGACTAAATACCAGAAAGCATTTAAGACAACTTCATTCATAATTACTGACCATTTATAACGACTTTACTGCTTAAGTAACGTCCTGCTTATGTTATTGCAATGGATGTAAAGAAAACTCATTTAAAATTTACTGGCGTCTGATCTGAAATGTTGGAGGCTGAATTTGAAATGTAATAAGATGTGTTATTGGTATGAGGCTAACCATCCATTCTTAATGTTAAATTTGTTCACTTTGCCAATGTCCCCTCCAGCTTTACAGCAACTGGGTCTCACTTGAGAATTTCGCACTTTGCAGCGACGATGTAATCTAAGTTGCAAAGATATGTTACATTGGAGATTCACATTACATGCATTCCCACAACCAGACACGTACAAGTTCGCGTTTGCACTGCCTCATGTGAACCTACAACATAAAAACAAATCTCAAATGGACATAGACCCTGCAACTCTTGCCGTCCTGCCCTGAGACAGGGGTGACATTGGCAAAATGAACCATTTTTACAGCATTTTTACGATCAATCTCGTAAAAAGTCCGGTCAATAGCTCAGTAGGTAGAATGCTTGCATTCCTTGCCGAGAGCAAGGGTTCGATCCCCTACCGAGGGTGTCAAAAATGATTTCCCGTTCTTGCGCTTATTTCAAATTCAAAATAAAATACGGCAAAGTTTACTCAGTCTTCCCAAGAAATGAGTACCACCCCTCCAGGGTAGAACAAGTACTTCAAGTGAAGTGGTTGGCGTAAAGGCGGCCTCCTTAGCTGTAAAAATAAATAGGTCAAAGCGCCACACACGACCCCTTGGGGGATAACGTAGACAAGAGGTTCCACTTTATGAGTAGCTTAGTTGCGCTACTAAATAATAATAATTGGCCAATTTGTATACAGCGCCGTTTAGTGGCACTAGCCACCCCAAGGGCGCTTTTATGTGTTGAATTAAAATTAAATTAAATTAGGCTGATTTATTTGGTGAGCGCTGTTTTTGTGTGTATCACACCTCAAGAGCCCTTTGCGAGCTTGGTCGTCGCTGTAGAAAGCGCCAATTCTCAAGCAAGACCCAGTTGTTGTAAGGCTGTATGGACCTTTTGATGACCGGTCTTGGGTAAAGGTTTATGAATTTTTCAACCCAACGAAGAGCAAATTTGAAAATATAAATGGTTTATTTTTTGTGCTCCGCCGGGATTCGAACCCACGACCTTCCAGTTACGAGTCCGAAGTGTTACCACCTGGACTACGGACCGGTCTAAGGTTGAAGCTTCTGTTTAACAAATGTGTCTTAAGCAACTTCCTGAAACTGCCAACACTGGTCTCTGTTCTCAACTCCAGAGGTTGACTATTCCAGCAGGATGGACCAGCCGAATTGCTACTAACATTGGAATGTATCCCGGTGAAGCGCAAGGCCGTATGTTTTTTACTATGTTTATCACTCACATTTTTATATTATTCAAATAAATCATTGTACTTCTCTATGATTAATTTCCGATTTATTATTTAAAATATTTTTAATTTATTTTAAAAGTTCAAGGATTAGAATACAACAAAAAGTCCCACATGTATCGATTAATTATACGTTTGAGAGCGTTGTTGTAGGCCCGCTGTGTTTGGCCACCTCTTGCAGGTCCGTATTAAGCCGAGCGGGGGCCCTGATGAGATAATCTCTTATGATGCTTTGTTACAAGATCATTAACGGCTTAATTGACAGCCCCACCCTGTTAACGAGTTTTAAGCTTTATGTGCCAGATGACTACGGCCGGGGGAAACGGCATGAACTTTTTCATGTACCGCTGTCCCGTACCGACGTCATGGCACAACATGCCTTAACTCGGAGTGTTATTCTGATTAACTCCGCTGGCATAGACATATTTTGCATTAATTTATAATCTTTCAAAGATCTGGTTAAAGAGTTCCTCCCAGCTTGTTAATGATTGTGTGAGGGTGCACTGTGATGAGGGAAACCTGTTGTGCACAAAAAATAATAGTAATAATAATAGACATGGGGCCTCCACCTCAATTTTTTGTTAAACCTACTTTTCGAGAACTATGAGGAACCTGAGTATTAACTACGTCGTTTATGAATTTTCCATATATCTTTTCAACTAAGCTACACATATATTATAGCGTAACTTCCTGCCACGTTTTCCCCAAAGGGGGGGCATGTGGTGAGTGGAACCCGTTTATTTTTACAGGTAAGGAGGACGGCTATACGTCAACCAATTCAGCTGAAGTAGGAGTTTCTCAGTTCCCGAGGGGGCTGGTACTAATTTCTTGTGAAGTGTTACACCGAAACAGGAAATCATTTGTACAAATAGTTGTACTCCAATAATCACTATATGTGTGGCTTATTTGCGTAAGGATTGATGTAAAGATACCTGCCCGAAAAACAACCCATCCACTGTCTCTTTCCAATTTTGAATTTTAATCTTTTGTTCATCAGCTGACCTCTGGAGGCGAATGAATTCAATCTAATAGCATTTAGGCATTTACACAAAAAATAAATGCGTATGATTCTCTATAATATATATTTTTAAATATCCTTGACTTATAGGTTGGTATGAGGCTGTCCACAAATACTGTAAATAATGGTTCAATTTGCCACCCTGCTCTACCCCTGTTGTAGGGAAGCTCAGCAAAAGTTGCAGGGCTTATGTTCATTTGAGGTCTGGATTTTAATTTGCAAGTACATATTCAGCGTTTGTAAGCGCGAACTAACACGTGTTTGTTTGTGGGCATGCATTTGAGAGCTTTAAATGAATATATCCTTGCAACTTAGATTATAGATTATTATAGATTATAGTATGAAAACAAATCAGCTGTTCACTTGCGTCCATCTTGGATTAACAGGTCTTCATACAAATGCATCATTAGTTTGTCAAAGCGTCGGCTCAACCGACGACCAAAATGTCTAAGAAAAGCCCCGTTAGATTATAGATTGTAAAGTTCTTGTTTTAAAGTCTTTGAGGCCCCCTGTTTTCAGAGGCCCTGGTGCGGGCACATAGCTCCCTGCCCCTTAATCCAGGCCTGCTTGCATTTACTCATGAGTGTTTGTTATTTCCCTTGTAAGTATTAACTATTGCGTTTGGGTGATTAGCGATTAGTGGAGCCTCAGAAAGGTCACTCTTTACTCTCTGCTGAGTGAGGCTGACCACCTTGAGATGCTTGGAATTCCGAAAAGTGGTACGTTTTCCCAAAGTCAGTTCAGATCACGACCGATAGAGAAATTTGCACCTGCAGTTTTAGTCCATTAAATATTTTATGTATCCATAAAATAAGTTAAGGATTCGTTTTAATTAAATAACAGTAGTATGGTTTATTTAATTGGCATTGATCTGATGTATGGAAGTGAGACATGGACGGTAAAACGTCCCCCTCAGTGCTTCTTTGACTTATTTTCCATTTGATTAAAATATGACCTTTCAATGAAATTGTCTTAAGAATCACATTCTACACAATCTGAACTACGAAAACTGGAAATTTATTTTTAAAAAATATAAAAATTTATAACTCTCACATTATCGTGTTTTGCATTTTTTCTTAGCTCAGATTGTGTAGAATGTGATTTTTAAGACAATTTCATTGAAATCTCATCTTTGAATTGAATGGCAGATAAGCCAAACAAGCACTGGGGGGAGGATCAATCGTTTCTTCGTCATATTTTCTTTCATTCTTAAAGTAAGCTCCCAACTTTCTTACGGCCGCTTTCTCTATGTTCATCGTTAAATTAGTTTTTAAAATTACATTTAATATCGAAAAGGTGATAAAATAAAAGGTGATAGGTTAGAACGGCACAGTCACAAAACGACACATAACAGAACGACGCATGACATAACGACACATGACAGAACGACACATGACAGAACAACACATGACAGAAAAACACACGATTAAACAATACATGGCAAAAAGACACGTATGACAAAACATCACATACCTAAAACAGAACATATTTGCTTTTTCATGAGCCTTATATGGTGTGATCTATTTTAGGCATGTGATGTTTTGTCTTGTGTTTTTTGTCATTGTGATGTTCTTTCCTGTGATGTTTTGTCATAGTGATGTTTTTTCATGTAATTTACTGTTTTGATGTTGTGTCATACGTTGTTCTGTCATATTCATTCGCTAGCCGAACGCTGCACAAGGCGGACGTGTTCACGCGGACGAAGTGCACATTTGTGTTTGTTTGGATTGTGAAACTAAAAAGAATCGCGCCCAGCAGGGCGAGATATTTTTGAAAAAAAAAAATGGATTCAATACTAAGTGATATAAAGGAGTGTATTAGTAAAATGACGGGATCAGTGAAGGAGACTAAAATAAAGCTTCAACTGGAGCAGAAGATCATGCTACTAGAAGAAGAGATGCATGCTGAAAGGGACTCCCTTCAGAAAAAGATCATAGAACTCCAAGAAACGGTAATAACAAACAGCAAGCATTACACTAAAAAGTTGGAAGAGTTTATCGAATCTGGCCACAAAACCTACGCGGCGGTGGCTGGGGAAGATAAAAATGTTAAAAAGAACAAAAACGCAGTGACAAATTACGCAATCATGGTAGAATCAAAAAACACATTAAGTGCCGAAGAAATAAAAAAAAAGATCCAAAAAGAAATCAACCCTACTGAACTAAAAATTGGTATATCGGGTATAAAAAAGACTGGTGAAAAAAAGATAACAATTACATGTACTGAGAAAACAAGCGCAGAAAAATTGAAAAAAGAAATTTCCAATACACTTGGAAAGGAACTGACGACAGAAGAAATGAAAAAGAAAAAACCATACATCATACTAAAGGGACTAGAAAAAAACCTCACAGAAAAAGAAATCATCATGGGCATCGTAAACCAAAATGAGGGTATTGAAGAAAAAGAAAAAGAGAACATAAAACTTATAAAAGAACTGAAAAGTATTAACCCAAGAGAAACTACCAACTATATCATACAAACAACAGGGAGACTTCGAAAAATTCTTTTAGAAAAAGGCAAAATTAATATAAAATATAATAGAGCATACGTAGAAGACTGTTACCCATTAGTACAGTGCTATCACTGCTTAAAATATGGCCATACAGCACAAAGATGCCTAGGAAGAACACAACCACCAAATTGTCCACACTGCGCTCAAGATCATACCTACGCGAAATGTAACAACTTAGAAAAAGATGCGATTTGCAGTAACTGTCACTTTTTAAATATTAAATACAAAACAAAAAACGACACTACCCACAAGACAACTAGCCCTCAATGTATTTACAGACAAAAAATGTATAAAATTGCCATAGATCGAATTGACTACGACTAAATTTACATATTTATGACTGACATAAACATAAGCTACATAGATTCTAAACTAAATATAAATGAACTAATATTCGACTCATTCTATGAAGCAAATCAAATATTAGTGAAGTGTGAAAACAGTTTAACAATCCTACATAATAACATACGGAGTATACAAAAAAATTTTGATGAATTTGTTATTTCAATAAAATTATTAAATTATTTACCGGACATTATTGTGTTAAGTGAAACCCACTCTGCCGGACAAATAGAGTATAATATTCCTGGGTTCACTTATTTAGCTGCAAGTACCAAAATTAACAAGAATAGCGGTGTGGCTATATTTATTTCGGATCGTAATATTATGATAAACGTAAATGAAATTAACACTGTACCTTACGTAAATATATTAAATCTTGAAATTAATAATAACAATAAAAATTATAATATATTTGCAATCTATCGTACTCATACATCAATTATATCACAATTTATAGAAGGATTAAAAAATATACTCGTAACTTGCACAAGTAAAAAAAACATTTTGGTTGGTGACATGAATTTAAATATTGCTGATAATAATTACACAAACGATAAAGATATCTACTTAAATATGCTGGCAGAATTGAATTATTTCTCCTGCATTAATTCATTTACAAGAAATATTAGAGGACAACAGCCATCATGTTTGGATCATATATTTACAAACATCCCCGACTTTCATAATATTACTTCCGCAGTCATTCACACATCTATAACAGATCACTTCTCATGTATATTTAACTATAAATACAATACTCCACAGATAGAGACAAAAAAAACAAATAAAGTATCAAAATATAATAAAATAAACCTAGATGGTTTAAAAGATAAATTAAATGTTGTGAACTGGTCCGATTTATATCTAATGAATAATGTAAATGAATGTTGTATAATGTTTGAAAATACAATGAAAAAACTTGTTGAAGAATCAACAAGTGTGCAACATAACATAAAACACAAATATAAGCCGATTAAACCATGGATCACACATGGGCTAGTAGTATCAATCCGACATAAAGAAACTCTGTATAAACAAACCCGTCAACAACCGAACAATCTAAAATTGCTCAAATATTTTGAAAAATTTAAAAAAAAGCTTACAAATTTAATAAAATCCACAAAAGAAAATTATTACAAACATAAATTAGAACAAACCAAAAATAACCCTAAAAATGTATGGTCTGTTATAAACGATTTTCTTGAAAAAAACAAAAACATGAAAAATGAAATAATAGCCATTAATCATGAAAACGAAACCACGTGCTGTAGAGAAAATCCCTCAAAAGCTGCTAATATTTTCAACAATTTCTTTTCAAGTGTTGGAAAAAATTTAGCTCAGCAAATACCTGGAAAAAGTACTTCTCCCGAATTAAAGTGCAATATAGAAGAGAAACACTTGATATATATATTTCAACCCACAACAAGGGAAGAAATAGAGACAGTAATTAGCAATCTGAAAAACGGTACGGCGCCTGGATATGATGCTCTTTCTGCTGAAACTTTAAAACATATTAAAGAACAAATATCGAAACCACTACAACATATAATTAATTTGAGTTTTGAAAGTGGAACGTTTCCTTCAAATTACAAAAAAACAATAATAACACCCATATTTAAGACAGGAAATCGGGAAAAAGTAAACAATTACCGACCCATTTCTGTTATATCTAACATAGCAAAAATTTTTGAAAAATTAGCAAAAATTAGGTTAATTAAATTTATAAAAGCCAACAATATAATACACGATAACCAATTCGGATTCATGGAAAATAGAAGTACTCAAGATGCCATCGCGAAAATAACGAACTTAATTCATAGCTCACTTGACCAATCTTTTAAATGTATCGGAATTTTCATTGATTTAAAAAAAGCATTTGATAGCATCTCTCACGAAAAACTAATTGTAAAACTGAATTCAATTGGGATAAAATTAAAAGCGTTACAATGGATAAAAAGTTACTTATATCAGAGATCTCAAATAGTTAAAATTAATAGTTCTTATAGTCAACCATCAACCGGTGAATTTGGTATCCCACAAGGTACTGTACTGGGTCCATTACTATTCATCTTATACACAAATGATATTTTCACTCTAAAACTCAATGGAAAAATAATATCTTATGCAGATGATACTGCCATTATATTGGAGGGACAAGATTGGCGCTCTATTAATGAACGAGCAAATCTTGACATGAATATACTGAAGGGGTGGTTCGATAGTAATATATTATCACTAAATATTAAAAAAACTCAATTCATTTCTTTCGCAATAAATAAATTTAATTCAGAGCCGCCAATTAAAATCATCATACACAGTCAGAATTGCAATGAAACTAAAAACTGTGAAAACACATGTTCAACACTAACTTCAACTAAAAATATAAAATACCTAGGCATTATTATAGATCAAAATATGAAGTGGAAAAATCACATAATGGAACTGGTCAAACGAATACGAAAATGTATATACATATTCATAAGACTCAGAAACATTCTTAAAATCGAACAATTAAAAATGGTATACTACTCAATTGTACAATCAATGTTACAATATGGCATAATTGGATGGGGGGGATCATATGATAATATTTTAAATTCAGTCAAAATAGCTCAGAGATTAATTATTAAAGTAATTCTAAAAAAGCCACCAACATTTTCAACAGAATCTTTATTCAAAATTTTTAAGGTACCAACTATAGAACAAATTTTCAAACTGTACTCTATTCTGGAAATAATAAAAATTGACAAAGCAAAACAATTTGAAAGAGCTATATCAAGGAGAAGACAAAATTTTATAACAATTCCTAAATTTAAAACAAAACAATTCGAGAATAATTTTATCTGTAGGGGAATAAAATACTATAACATATTGCCAAATGAAATCAAAATAATTAAGGATGTTAAAAAAATTAAGTTTAAAATAAAAAAATATATATATTCATAGTTCTACTTATTGATTGGTTGTTTCTAATTTTTGGTTTTTTTCATTTTTTATATTGTTAGTTTATTTTTTTATTTATTCTTGTGTATTACCTATATTTTTTTCCTTTAAGTATTATATTAAGTTTTTATCTCATTATATTATATAGAATATAATTTAAGAACATAATTTATTTAAGATAGCTGCGATTCCCTCACCAAGCACAAGAGCTTGGCTCTTCAATTGGTGAGGAAATAACAATTAAGTTTTTATTATTATTTAGAAATATTACTTGTTTTAAAATAAATTTGTATTTATATTTTGTTAAATAAAAAAAAAAAAATATTGTGTCGTTCTATTATGTGCCGTTTATGGTATGTTCTGTTTTAGGTTTGTGATGTTTTATTACGTTTTATTACGTGATATTTTGTCCTGTGACGTTTGTCAAAGCCGTTCTATCATGTGTCGTTATGTGTTGTGTCGTTCTATCATGTGTCGTTATGTCATGTGTCGTTTTGTCACTGTGTTGTTCTATCATGGAGCCGAATAAAATAACCTATTTGACGTGATCTCTAGTTCCGGTAACTTTCCTTTTCCCTCGGACATTCCTATCAGAATAGAGTATCAGATACATAGTCGTGACTTGCGCGCGTCCTTTGCGTGCGTCGTGCGGCACAGTGCGCTTTTGTGCGGCGCGGTGCAGGCTTCGTGCAGTCGTGCATGCATCCCTGCAGAATGCAGCGTCACGGCAAATCGGTCAGAGATAACTGGTCGACGGATAGCTCGGTCACACTGCAGTTTGTCATCACGATTTTTCGGTCACAGCTAAGAGCCCGTTCCCACTTGTCGGGTGTCGGATCCGCATACTTATCAGAGGTTCCAGTTGCAAGACATTTCGGACAAAATCGGTTTCCGACAAGTGTTAATAGCTCAGTACATAATGTTCTGCCACTGGAAGCTCCGATTAATATACGGATTCGACATCCGATAAGTAGGAACGGGCTCTAACCCCACTAACACATATTAACCACGGACAATTCGGTCGCATAACAGTTCGTCTTTTCTGTCAACGATATTTCGGTCAAAGACAATATATGTCCGGTCATCAGTCTAGTAAATGCGCACTGCAAAGGATCGCTTCTGCCAACCATTAAGCAGAGAAAACTGATGCACTTCGGTCACATTTTCAAAAATGATAAATTCTTCATCTTATCATACAGGCATAGCATACAGGGCAAGATTGAGGGGAGAAGATATCAGGGACGCCGAAGGACATCGTGGCTGAAACACCTGCAACTGTCGTTCGGCAGAAGCGCCAAGTCCCTGTTTCTAGCCGCAGCATCCAAAGTCAAAATAGCCAAAGTGAACCAAGATTTTACAGCATTGGGGGGTCAGCCTCATACAAATCTATTAGTTTTGGAACAAAAAAATTTCGGAACATGGAATAAATGTCGTTGAACGAAAAGTTGTGTGGATGAACTGTCGTGTTCCTGATTTGTCCATGGTCGAGTTGTCTGTAGACGGGGTTGTCTGTGACTGATTTGTCGTGCAGATTTATACAGTCGTGTGTTCCTATTTAGCTTACATAAGGTCCTTTGTTCCATTTAACTACATAATCATGACGGCAAAACCATTATTCATAGAGTTACAAGTAAACGGATTCACCTAATCTTATCTATCTAATCTAATCCAAGTTGCATTACAATTTAAAGTTCGTATTGTTTTTGCTGGGTTCTCTTTTTAATTAATATGCAATAATTCATTTTACACAATTTATTTTGCAAAATTTAGTTCACAACTTGACAATCCCTGTTTGGTCTTTCAAAGGTTCCTTGCTCTAAGCGACTGACTCTCCGTACCATTTCAGTCCCTTATATTTAATACTAAAGGGGTATTTCTCGTATTCTCTAGATTATTCTCCCACCAGAACGTTATGGACTAACACAATCACGGAGTACTTCCAGATGGTTCTACCTCACATGCATAGGTGCGCGTAGACACTTTGATTCCATAGTTTATCACACTACGAGCAGTGACGGCTCGTCGATTTTTCATCGAGCAGTGCATTTTTATTGTAGCCGTCATTGATTACCCCCCTAATTATAGGACTTGACACAAACGGTATTTTATGCGGAACAAGTTTGTAAGTATTGGATCGTGGCATTATTACTGGGGGTGCAATGCACCGATGCACCTTACCTGGAGCCGTCACTTTCTACGAGTATGTATACGTGTACAGTCGTACGTATTCAAGTTCGTGACAATATTAAATGCATGCCCACAAACAGACACGTGTAAGTTTGCGCTCGCAAGAATACTGCAAGTTAAACGGTGTTATGGCAGAGGGGTAGAGGCGCGTGTTCGACTAGCGTATTTGGAACATAATAAAGTTGGTTCGAATCTGCGTCTGGTCCACTTGACCATAACTTCGTCCCTGGTTCGTATGAATTTTAAATATTAATATATCGTTGCAACTTAGATTATAGATTATGATGATTTTGTGTCCACAGTAAATCCTTTTGATTGTAATTTGCACGAGAGGCTAGTTTCGCATCCCGGCATGACCCACATCTGTATGATATATTAGGTGCAAGTTACGCAAGGTGACAGGCGAAACTAGCTCTACTGTTCGCAGATATTAGTAACTGGAATAATATGCTATGCAAAATATGCATTTGTTTCTTATAGCAAGAGATTTATAGCTGAGGATGCATATTAATAAGACTTTGACTTGTAAGTCATTAGAGAAATATGTGTTTGCCTTACTAAAAATATCATACTATAAAATAAATAATTGCACACTTTTAGACAGATCGCACTAATTTTGGGTACCGTGCTTTCCGGATTGCGGAACCGAATTATTTTCAAATGCAATTTTCTTCTATTGTTACAAATTTATGAGTTTCTTTTGTTTGTATTTTTACTTATGATTGTATACTGTGTGTTTTTACTGACTTGTATATTTGTGTCTAGTCGTACGTATTTGGATAGTTGTACCTACTCGTGTTTGCTCGAAGCTTCTGCTTGAGAGAGTTTTAGCATAGTCTGGTGTACACTAGAATAGTCTTTCGTCACATATGATTACGGATTGCAGTGCTTTGAAGAGAGTGAGTACCCGATTAGTATTCGAGCCGTTAGGTGAGAAGTAGAAAAGTTTCTCTTCTTCTTCTTCCTCAGATTTTCTCAGTCCACTCATGGACGTAGGCCTCTTCCAATCCTCTCTATCTCTATCTATCGGCTGCTGTGTTCAGCCATCCTCTGCCTGCAGTTATTTTGATGTTGTCCAGCCACCCCAGTTGGGGTCTCCCCGCTTCCTGCTTGGACATCCTGGGCCGCCACTAGGCGATCCTTTTCGGCCACCTGTCATGGTCCTGCCTTGCGACGTGACCAGCCCAGCGCCACTTTAAGCAGGTCATTCGCTGTATGACATCAGTGGCACCAGTGCGTCTACGGATCTCCTGGTTTGGAACCCTGTCTCTGAGACTAATTCCCAGCATCTTCCTTTCAATGGCTCTTTGGCACATCCTCAGTCTGTTGAGCCTTTTTGTTTCCAAGCCATAGGTGGATACTGGAAGCACGCATGACACATAGACCCTGCGTTTCAGGTTAACATGCATTTTCGTGTCATTTCAGAATACAGCGTGACTATAACCAAAATTTCAAAAATCTAGATATTTTCCATGACTCATTAACAACCTTTCGCAATAAATTGAGATATTTTTCAACTCTGTCCCCTAACTCCCTCAATCAAGCTCCTTCACTTACGTAATAATCCCTCCTTTTCCTCATTCCTTTCCACTTTACTTTTACTTTTAATTTTATTTTTTTTACACCTTGTTTCTTTTTTTTCTTTTTTGTTGCTTGTCAACTTGTGTCTTTTTGTTTTTGTTTTTTGTTTTGCTCTCTTTTTCTTTTTATTTTCTTGTCTTCTCAATTTTCTATTATATGTCAATACTAGCTCAGCATACTGATCAAATTATTATTCTATCTCTATAATTTTAAATAGAAGAAACAATTTTGGCTTATATTAATTTTAAGAACACCATTGTAATTACTTTTTTATAAAGCTGTAGTTTCCTCAAATAAATAAATAAATAAATATAATAAATAAATAAATTTCGATTCATTATTATCATCCCAGTCAGTAGAACGCTTGCGTACACAACCAGAAGACCACGTTGTCAGATTAAATTTCGTAATAATTCCCTCCCTTCACTTTTGGCTGGAAAATTGGATTATTGTTACAAAGCGTTCACCGTAATTTTATTAACAATTTTCTTTGTGCATTTTTTCTTTAAATCATTTTTCCACTTTTACATAATTCAATATTATTCTCGCGCCCGTCCTAACACGCCATGAAATCTTAGGTACTTCTATAATCTATAATCTAAGTTGCAGAGGTATATTAACATTTAAAGCTCATATCAAATGCATGCCCACAAACAAACACATCGCACGCTTAATAATAAAGAGAAATAACTCGAAAATTGGGAAAATCGAGATTTTGTAATAAAACGCAAGAACAATGCGAGAAGAATAGGTAGAATGCGACAGCCGTTCAATTTGGACGAATATGACCGAGATAAAACATCGGCCGCCTTTTTCATCCCATACAAGTTGTACTGGTTGTCTGAACTTCAAACGTGATTTCCCAACATTCATGTTTTTTGAGTTATTGCTCTTTATTATTAAACGTGCGACATGTAGTTTGCGCTTACAAATGCTGAATGTGTACTTACAAATAAAATCCAAACCTCAAATGAACACAAGCCCTACAACTTTTGCCGACCTTCCCTGACACAGGGGTGAAATTGGCAAAGTGAACCTTTTTCTACAGTGTGGGTCTTCATGCTACTACAACTTCATACTTTATCTACAATATTATAAAAAGGGGAAAGCCTCTCCATACAAAATAAATGTTATTTACTGCAGAGAAAACTCAAGAACTACTGAACATATTATGCATATCATATTCCTTGACTTATAGGTTGGTATGAGGCTGACCACCCATACTGTACAAAAATATTCACTTTACCAATGTCACCCCTGTGTCAGGGAAGGTCGGCAAAAGCTGTAGGGCTTATGTTCATTTGAGGTTTGTATTTTATTTGTAGGTACACATTCAGCATTTGTAAGCGCGAACTGCACGTGTTTGTTTGTGGGCATAAGTACATCTGAGAGCTTTATATGAATATATCCTTGCAACTTAGACTATAGATTATAGATATTCACTACATATCTGTTTGTGGGTTGAAAATGAGTGCTCACACTCACACACACACACACACACACAGAGTGACTGGAGACCTATAAGAACAGGCAAGACCTAGTTTAGGCTCCAGCCCTCCAAAATAAAGTTTGTTCAATATATAGTTCAATGTATTTCACTTATTACAGAATTGTATTGTATTGTATTAATCTATAGAAAAAAAAAAATTATTACAGACATTATTTGGAACTATTATATTTATATTATTTATTATAGAACTACTATATTTCGTTGAATTTATCAATATGTTAACACACATTGGTTCTGGAAATCGAATATATGTTTAAAGCTTCATACACTTTGTCATGCTCTCCCAGTATAATCCGGGCAGTGAATTTTCCGAGCAAATCAAATTACCTACCATAGTTTATTCCTGAACAATTAAACATTGACAGAATTTCATTAATTTATTTGCATTTTAATCAAATTCCCTGTACAGTTTATTTCAAATTTATTTAAAAAAACTGTTCGTTTTATTATGAAGGAGGTCTCTTCCAAATGTTGCACAGTCCATATACAACGGACTTCCGATAAAAATAAAGAGGGATATGAAAAATAAACAACAAAATGATGCAATGAAGGCTTATTTCTTAGAGTCCTTTTTACAATGATGCTGAACAAGTGAGATGATTATCTAATCTAATCTAATCTAAGTTGCAAAGATATGTTACATTGGAAATTCACATTACATGCATTCTCACAACCAGACACGTACAAGTTTGCGCTTGCACATGCGTCATGTGAACCTACAACATAAAAACCAAATCCCAAATGGACATGCACCCTGCAACTCTTGCCGTCCTTCTCTGAGACAGGGGTGACATTGGCGATGTGAACCATTTTTACAGCATGGGAGGTCAGCCGCATACCAACCTATAAGTCAAGGAACATACACGACAAATTACATTTTATACATCACTAAATAATAATATCTTTAAATTATTTTGTTTTGGGTATGAGATGCTTATTCTCTTCTGTCTTTGTTTGTTTCAGTAATTGTAATTTTATTAATGTTTTTTAAATTATATGTTATATGGCTAGTTTTAAGTATTGTGTCAGAGTGAGTTTACGTATAACTCCTGGGAAATATAATTTTGTTATAAAATATTATTTTAATAAAAATCTATCTTATCTATCTTACATTTTTGTTCATGCTCTTGTTAGGTAGAAAATTTAATATTCTTTTACCAATGGTCGGAGAACCAAAGGTCCATTCAAGGACTTGCAAGAGCATTGGCGCTTTCTATAGCGACGACCAAGCTCACAGAAGGCTGGTTCTTGAGGTGTAAGTCACACAAAAACAGCGCTCACCATGTAAATCATCCTAATACGAGATATCTACAATCTGTAATCTAAGTTGCAAGGATGTATTAACATTGAGAATTCATAAATGCATGCCCACAAACAGACAAGTGAAAGATCGCGCTTACGAATGCTGCATAATATGTACTCACAGTTTACAATCCTAACCTCAAATGAACATAAACACTGTGACTTTTGCCGATCTTCCTTGAAACAGGGGTAACATTGCAAAAGGGAACCATTTTCGACAGCAGTTAGCCGCATATCAACCTAGAAATATAAATACTCTAATGCATATCTTCGGGAACTAATAAGTGTCTACTTGTGGGAATGCATTTAATATGAATCTTAAATAGAATGTATTGTTACAAATTAGCTAACAGATCTTTGAATCGTGCATAATATAATTATGTCTTGCACGTTTGATGGAAATCGAACCCTAGCCCTTTGGCTGTTGACGCAAGCGTTCTACCAACTGAGCTATCGACAGGGCAATAACAATGAAATGTAGCTTAGGACCAGAATCTCATTACACAATGTAGATCTAGAATTGATGTACTCCTATAATATGTGCAGCTATGCGTTGCAGGCAGATGCAAACTACAGTCATATCGTGGTATGACTAGACATTTCAGAAAATAATGCTACATGCAGTACTCGCATGTTCCAGTACGCCATCTCTAACTGTAACTGTAACTCTCTGTCGCCATTTCACTGGGGGTGGCCAGATCGTCTGCAGATTTCCCTCTATTTTTTCCTACCCTTGCATACCTCTTTCAATTCATTCATATTCATCAGCTATTTAATACATTTCGTTCTTTTACATTCACTTTGTACATCTCATTCTTTCACAATTTCATCTATCTGAATCAACCGGCCCGTAGTCCAGTGGTAACACTTTGGACTCGTAAATGGAAGGTTGTGGGCTTGAATCCCGGTGGAGCACACAAAAAACACTATTTATATTTTCAAATTTGCTCTTCGCTGGGTTGAAAAATTCATAAACCTTTACCGGTCACAAAAGGTCCATCCAACCTTACAGTAACTGGGTCTTGCTTGAGAATTGGCGCTTAGTAGCGACAACCAAGCTCGTAAAAAGCCCGCTCGATGAGAACACAAGAAATGAGAACCAGCCCTCTCGGGAGCTGGGAAACCTCCACATCACCTTCAAGTGGTTAGTTTGAGGCCGGCCCCCTTACCTGTAAAAATAAATAGGTCCCAAATCTCCACACAAATCTCACTAAAACCTAGTTGATGACGTCACAACCAGCACAAATTGTACTGGACAATATTAGCATTGAATCTCACTAAAACCAAGTTGATGACGTCACAACCAGCACAAATTGTACTGGACAATATTAGCATTGAATCTGTCGATGAGTACATTTATTTGGGTCACAAAATACAGCTCGGGCGAGATAACCAGACAGCAGACCTAAATAGAAGAGTCGGACTAAGCTGGGCAGCATTCAAAAATCTTGGTCACATTTTGAAAAATCCGAAAATACCCATCAACTTATAAAAGGAAAGTATTCAATGCCTGTGTCCTGCCAGTGTTCACTTATGGTATTGAGACAGTCACAATGTCACAAAAAAGTGCCCACAAGCTAAGAGTCACACAGAGAGCAATGGAGAGAGCCATGTTGGGTGTCAGTTTGCGGGACAGACTCAGAAATGAGGACATAAGAGTCAGGACAAAGGTTTCCGATGTCATCAAGATGGCCGCAACCCTCAAGTGGCGATGGGCGGGACATGTCGCTCGCGATCCAGATGAAAAGTGGACAAAGCGACTGCTGTGCTGGTGCCCAAGGACGGCAAAGCGTGGAGT
Source organism: Agapetus fuscipes (assembly GCA_951799405.1). Classification (NCBI taxonomy): domain Eukaryota; kingdom Metazoa; phylum Arthropoda; class Insecta; order Trichoptera; family Glossosomatidae; genus Agapetus; species Agapetus fuscipes. The sequence goes on from OX637339.1 coordinate 537,903, forward strand.
TGGGCGCCCACAGTTGCGTTGGCGTGACGATGTTCAGAGAAGTGCAGGACTTGCCTGGATGCGGATCGCTCAGGATAGAAATGAATGGAAAATGCGAGAGGAGGCCTGCGTCCAGGAGTGGACGATCAATACAGGCTGAAGAAGAAGAAGAAGAAGAAGAAATCTCCACATGCGACGCCTTTGGGGATAACGCAGGCAAGAAGTTACAATACATATATAGCTTAGTTGCGTAGTTGCGTTGCACATCGATGAGGTTTTGTTTATTTTGTATGTACACATGCATCTCTCGCTCTTCCCTTTCTTCTTTTCCGTTTTTTACGGGCTTTTTACGAGCTTGGTTGTCGCTATAAAGCGCCAATTTTCAAGCAAGACCCAGTTTTTGTAAGGCTGGATAGACCATTGGTGACCGGTCTTTGGTTAAGGTTTATGTATTTTTCAATCCAGCATATAAATGGTATTTTTTTTGTGCCCCCCCCCGGGATTCGGAGCCACAACCTTCCCATTCAGAGTCCGCATTGTTACCACTGAGCTACGGACCGGTCAAACACCGTTTACTTACACTTTTAAGTCTTTCTTGCCTGGACGTATCTGAATCTGCCTATTTCTCCTCCCAACACTTGGCGCTTCTGCTATACATATGATTAGGCTATCTAGCTATATCTGATGTTCTTATAAGGAGAGCGCATCGCTTTGTCTAACTGAAGCAATACTCCACACAATGCATGGACTGTGTATACTCAGGTACACTGGGCTCTAGTCGACTAGAAACTGTTACATCAGCTGATCGCTATGGATCTGTAACAAGATTGGGAAACGAGAATTCCCTGGTACTCACATCTTGAAAGTGTTTATACCCACTCATATTGTTGTAAGGAGAGATAAATGAAAATATTTCAGGATTAGTCCGGTCGATAGCTCAGGTGGTAGAGTGCTTGCATTCCATGCCGAAAGCTCGGGTTCGAATCCCACCGAGGGTGTCAGAAATGATTTCCCGTTTCGGTGTTTTTTTCAAACCCCAAAATAAAATACCGGCAAGGTTTACTCAGCCTTCACAAGAAATGAGTACCAGCACTCTCGGGAGCTGGGAAACCTCCACTTCAACTGAAGTGGTTGGCGTAAGGCCGGCCCCCTTACCTGTAAAAATAAATAGGTTCAACTCGCCACATGCGACCCCTTCGGGGATAACGCGGCAAGAAGTTACACTATATGTGTAGCTTAGTTGCGTTTTTTTTTTTATTAGATATGTGGTCTGCCATCTGGCGACTGCAGCGGTAAACTTTTTATTAATTGATGCTAGAGTGATGTTTTCCGGGATCTGTTGCCGTGGTCTGTGGGAGCTGGAGCTTCCAGAAAGTTATTCACGGAAGCTCCAGCTCCCACAGACCACGGCAACAGATCCCAGAAAACATCAATCCAGCATCATCAGCCGGCCGCGTAAGCCTAAAACTCTTATTTTTTAATTAATTAGCAGAGACACAAACCACAATGATTGGGGTGCCTGTTCCAAGAAGAGATTTTGAACCAATAGCCTTTGCAAATAAGTCATTTTCATTGTCAACTCAGATATCACACAAATGTGTGACACTGAGGACATCGTCAGTTAAATAGGAAGAGGAAATGATTCTGCATGTTAGGTTTTCGCTAATTAGTTTCAATCTTGCAATCAAGACCCAGTTCCTGGATTAACCTTTAAAGCCAGTTTTCGATAAAAGCATAAAGTTAAAATAATTCCAGCGAAATGCGTTTTACACATTTTTTTATGTGCTCAAGTGAGAATCGAACCCACCATCTTTCTGTTGCGAATCCGTGGCGTTAGCTTTTAGACTATAATCGGTCTATAAATTTTAATAATTAAAAGGAGACATAGAAATTCGAAAAAAGTGTTTTCTCCAAGCAAACGTCACATATCTATGTAATAAGTGTCCTTAGCGAACAATAACAAAATTATAATTTGCCTTTTTCCTTAGCAAGCTGGCCGATTGCATGACTTTTATTTGTCTTTTTGCCATTGTTCTGAGTGAATTGTTTTCATAGGCATGTGAATAAAAAAAATGAAAAGAAAGTAGGATTTAATTGACTGTACGAAATTTAAATTTAAACAATGGATTTTTCAAAAAAGGATTACAAAATTAAAACCAGTGATTGTGGTTTCATACAAAATGACATGTCCAAATAAGTGCCTCACAATGGCTACGTGACTATGCTGCACATACAGTGTAACTTCTTGACGCATTGTCCCCAAAAACGGAGGGTTTTCAAGCTCCCATGTGAAGGCTGAGTGAACCTAGCTGGTATTTTATTTAGGGTTTGAAATAAAGACCGAAACAGGAAATAATTTCTGACACTCTCGGTGGGATTCGAACCGGAACTCTCGGCATGCAATGCAAGCATTTTACAACTGAGCTATCGACCGGATATTGGTTGCCTGTGTTATTATCATAAACTGTTCATCATCTTGCAAAGGCAGTGCCTTGTTGTGCCAGCCATCTGTCTCTGTTGGTTGCCATCCTCTTGTAAAGGCAGTGCCTTTTTGTGCCAGCCATCTGTCTCTGTTGGTCGCCATCCTCTTTTAAAGGCAGTGCCTTGTTGTGCCAGCCATCTGCCTCTGTTGGTTTCCATCCTCTTGTAAAGGCAGTGCCTTTTTGTGCCAGCCATCTGTCTCTGTTGGTTGCCATCTTCTTGAGCTGCGAATAGGAGGAGACATTCATGAGCCATTTCAAATCCTGGAAGCATGAAGTTCTTGGACGACCTCTTTTTGCGTCTTCCCAAAAACACTCCTACGAATATGATGCTAAAAAAGGTGCTATGTGTGATCAAGTGTCATATTATCTTGCTTGTCCTCTCCAAAATGTGACTTTTAATCTCTCACCTTCCGTCTACTTGGCATATTTTACTACTATATAATCTATAATCTAAGTTGCAAGGATATATTTTTATTTAAAGCTCTCACATGTATGCCCTCAAACCAACACGTGTAGTTCGCGCTTACAAATGCTGAATGTGTACTTACAAATAAAATCCAAACCTCAAATGAACATAAGCCCCAAAACTTTTTACCCCCACTTTACTCGTTGGCATTTTTTTGTTTTTCTTTTGTTAAAAGAAAAACAGGTTTTCCTTCATTCGTACCACTTTTTATTTTCACGTGAAAAATAACAAAACCGAAAACGTTTTTAATTTCTTTCCTCTCTCCTACTTCCTGCAACACCATTTTGTTACATTAACAATTTTGATTTCACATTTTTTTGTAAAAAATTACAAATGTTTTAAATCAGATCAACATAATATTTTTGACAATTTCTGAAACAATAATTTATCTAGTTTAAGGATTTAAATCAAACACTGTTTTATATTTTCACTTTTACAATTATTTATTCTTTAATTTTACTAACGTTTTCGATCTTAGATCATCGTCAGGTATACATTTTTTAAATAAAAGTCAATGTACCATTGACTTTCATTTAAAAAAAATGATTTAAAACTCCATAAAAAAAAACGATGTAAAAGCAAACACTGTTTAATTCTACTAATGTCAATGAAATTAAACAATGTTTTTTTTTCATATTTAAATTTTTTATTATTGTTACGTTCTTATTGTGTAATATTTTAATGAATGTAACGCAACAGCGTTGATAAATAATTCATGTTTCCGGGATTCGGTGAATAATTTAATACGACTGTTAGATAATTTTAGTTAATAGAAAGTCACTGCCGCATCTCAGGCGTAAATACACAAACTTTTTAAATAAAATACTGCGTGCAAAACTAAGTATAGGCATTAACGTGTAATTTAAACAATTGTCTGTTGAAATCTTTATAATAAAAATTAAGTGACGTTTGTTGGTAACCGCATCACTCAACACGCAACCAAAGATAAACATTTCCATTCCAAAGCGGAACTTTTTTTTTTCAGGTAAGGGGGTCGGCCTTACGACAATCATGACAGTTGAAATGGAGGTTTCCCAACTGCCGAGAGAGCTGCTTCTCATTTCTTGAAAATGCTGAGTAAAACTTGCCGGTATTCATTTTGGGTTTGAAATAAAAACCGAAACGGGAAATCATTTCTGACACCCTCAGTGGAGATCTAACCCCTGCTCTCGGTATGGCATGCAAGCAATCTACCAGCTAAGCCTTCGATCGGATTTTTTACGAGCTTAGTCGTAGCTACAAAGCGCCAATTCTCAATCAAGACTCAGTTGCTGTAAGGATGAATGTACCTTTGGTGACCGGTCTTTGGTTAAGGTACATGAATTTTTCAAGCCAGCGAAGAACATATTTGAAAATATAAATGGTATTTTTTGTGCTCCACCGGGATTCAAACCCACAACCTTATATACACAAGTCCGAAGTGTTGCCACTGGACTACGGACCGGTCAAGGCTTAAAGTCAAGGATCGTTTTAAAATTTCTATAAAATGCATGCCTACATACAGGCGCGTGTAAGTTCGCGCTTACAGATGCTGCATGTGTACTTACAAAGTAAAAAACTAACCTTAAATGAACATACACCCTGCAACTTTTTCCGACTTTCCCTGAAACGGGGGTGACATTGGTGAAGTGAACTATTTCTTACGGTATGGATGATCAGCCTCATACCAACCTATAAGTCAAGGAAGATGTGTGAAGTGTGAAGACTATGCGATGTGACGAAATACCTTCAATGACATCGATGCTCCTTGACTGATAGGTTGGTATGAGGCTGACCACCCGTTCTGTAAAAATCGGTTCACTTTTGCGAATGCCACCCCGGTTCAGGGAACGGCGGCAGGAGTTGCAAGGTGTATGTTCATGTGAGGTTTTGTTTATTAGTATGCACACATGCAGAATGTGTAGGCGCGAACCTACATGCATTTCATATCTTTGCAGCTTAGATTATAGATTATAGACTTGTTTTTTTTATACTATTTCGTGACTAGAGCTACCTTGTTCAAGGTCGTACAGACTGATTGATGGAAGACATATTGTGTGAGGTACAACAGATAAATAATCACCTTGCAGAATTTCTATACAAATGTATTATAATTAGTATTAATTGAATAATTAATAGTGATGAGTGTGCGGAAATCTGATGGACCATTGAGTCAAAATATTGGTGGAGACGAAACCAACTAACGGCATTGTAACTGGTCTGAATTTAATATGATAAAGAAGAAGAAGACGATTCTGGCGTCTAATATCATTTCGTCTAACAATTAAAAAGTTAAAAGAGGAAGAAGACTTGTCTGACGTCTTATGTCATTTTTTTAGTTGTAAAACTCTCTTATATTCTGGCTGTCCACCTGTCAACATGTGTTTGCGGCAGTGAACCAAATAAATGTCATATTGAAATACATCGAGTTTGATTTCTGCGAGTTGTAGTCCTCTCCACTTTTGCCCAGGATTCCTCTCTTCCCTACCATCCTTACTGATTCCGACATCCGAACAGTGTAGACCATTTTTAGAGCAGTAACATACTGTTACGAACTATGAGTTTGTGTGTACATGTATCTAGGCACGTAGTTTGCTGGTGTGCGTAACTAAAGTACTGTCAAACAGCTAGTATAATGTTGAAATGGATAGTGGTAGACTGCTCTGGTATGATCCATTATGGGAGTGTTGGTCCGTGAGTCTAAGCACTCTGGGTGCGTGTGTGTGGAACAATCATCTATAGAAGAATCTGGAGTATACGAGAAACGTCCATATGAGCGGTATAAATATGAGCCGAAATCGTGTGGAGAGGCAGAGTCGCTTGAAACGTTGTAACGCGAATTCGATATAGGCAGAGAAAGAAAAGTAATCAGTGCATAGTAAACCGATATTGTGCAAAATAAATCTTGTTAAATCTTATCTAATCTAAGTTGCAAAGATATGTTACATCGGGGATTCACATTATATGCATTCTCACAAACAGACACGTACAAGTTCGCACATACCGCATGTGAACCTACAACATAAAAACCCTAATCTCAAATGGGCATACACCCTGCAACTCTTGCCGTCCTTCCCTGAAACAGGGTTTGACATTGGCAAAGTGAACCATCTTTTTACAATAATATGGGTGGTTAGCGTCATTCCAACCTATAAGTCAAGGAACATACACAAAAAATTATATTTTTTAAATCAATAAATAATAATATGTATGGACATCAAAAACTAAAACAGAAAACCAATTCTAATTTAGAAAACCCTTGCTGCCAACATTACAGATCAACAATCAACAAGTCTTCGCAACGCAACTAAGGTACACATATAGTGTAACTGCTTGCCTGCGTTATCTCCGAAGGGGTCGCATGTGGCGCTTCGGGACCTATTTATTTTTACAGGTAAGGGGGCCGGCCTCACATCAACCACTTTCAGTTGAAGTGGGAGTTTCCCAGCTCCCGGGGATGCTGGTTCTTATTTCTTGTGAAGGCTGAGTAAACCTTTTTAAAATCGAACCCTTGCTCTCGGCATGGAATGCAATCTAATCTAATCTAATCTAAGCTGCAAAGATATATATCATTTAAGATTTATATTAAATGCATTCCCACAAGCAGACATGTATAATTTCGCGCTAACACATGCCGCATGTGGACCTACAATATAAAAACCCAATCTCAAATGAACATAAGCTCTGCAACTCTTGCCGTCCTTCCCTGAAACAGGGGTGACATTGGCAAAGTGAACCATTTTTTACAGTATGGGTGGTCAGCCGCATACCAACCTATATGTCAAGGAACAAACATCACAATCATTCTACCAATTGAGCTATCGACCTTTTTACGAGCTTGACCTTCGTCGCTACAAAGCGCCAATTCTCAAGCAAGACCCAGTTGCTGTAAGGCTGGATGGACCTTTGGTGACCGGTCATTGGTTAAGGTTTTATGAATTTTTCAACCCAGCGAAGAGCAAATTTGAAAATATAAATGGTATATATTTTTTGTGCTCCGCCGGGAATCGAACCCACAACCTTCCCATTCAGAGTCAGAAGTGTTACCACTGAACTACGGACCGGTCAAGTCTAATGTGTCAAAACAGTTTCGACTCCACTATGTCGCACGTTTAATAATAAAGAGCAATAACTCAAAAAACATGAATGTTGGGAAAACGCGTTTGAAGTTCAGACGGCCAGTACAACTTGTATGGGATGAAAAAGGCGGCCGATGTTTTATCTCGGTCATATTCGTCCAAATTGAACGGCTGTCGCATTCTACGCATTCTTCTCGCATTGTTCTTGCGTTTTATAACAAAATCTCAATTTTCCCAATTTTCGAGTTATTTCTCTTTATTATTAAACGTGCAATGTGATAACTTAATGAATTGACCAATCAGCGCCTGAATGGTCTGAATTGGGTCAAGGTTTGCGCGTGTATCTGATCCAGTAGCGGTTACAGGTACAGTCACCGGTGAGTGTATCATGTCCGCCATTGTTCTATTCAAGATGCAACTGATACAGGTAGATGATACTCTCTTAAAACAATCACGAGAGGTTAGGCCATTATCTCTTTAATTGCTTTATTACACCTGCCTTATTTAGACAACATTCTATGTATTTGTTTTTGTTTCTTCTTGTACCACTTCATTAAAGATTGTCGATCATCATAGCAATTTGACCTTCATTATTGCGGCGCAAAAGATGGGATCTTGTGCTTCTGCCAAACCACTGTCTCAGGTTCTTCAACCAAGATGTTCTCATTCGACCTGGAACTTGTCTTCCTTGTATGATGAGATGTAGGAATGAATATTTCTTATTCCTCATTATGTGGCCAAAATAACCTATTGTTTCGTGATGTACATCAGGAGTTCAGTTTTGGTATTCATATGGGAAATAACCTCGTCATTTGTGACTCAAATATGTACTCCCACATTTCAAAGGCAGTGATTCTATTCTCTTGGCACTGTGTAAGTACCAAGAGAATCCACCCTGCTATGCTATAGAGTACAAATCAAAGAAATGTAGCATCTCACCATCTTATTCCCCTTCTTCTTCTTTCTCAGAGTTTCTCAGTCCACTCCTGGGCGTCAGCCTCCTCCAATCCTCTCCATTCCTATCTATCGACTGCTGTACTGAGCCATCCTCTGCCTGCAGTTCTCTTGATGTCGTCCAGCCACCTCAGTTGGGGTCTCCTCACTCCCCGTTAGAATATCCTGGGCTGCCACTGAATGATCCTTTTCGGCCACCTGATGTCATGGTCCTGCCTTACAATGTGACCAGACAAGCGCCACTTTAAGCAAACCGCTCGCTGTATGACATCAGTGACACCAGTGCGTCTACGGATCTCCTGGTTTGGAACCCTGTCTCTGAAGCTGATTCCCAGCATCCTCCTTTCCATAACTCTTTGGCACGTCCTCAGTCTGTTGGCGCTATACTGAGTGAGCTCTTTTGCTTCCAAGCCATAGGTGGATACTGGAAGCACGCATGACTCAAAGACCCTGCGTTTCAGGTTAACAGGCATTTTTGTGTCATTGACGATGTAGCCTATATTTCCGTAAGCTGCGATGAAAAGCAATTATAAACATTTGCTCCTACCTAAGGAGAACATTTTGGTTGAAAAATCAGCAACTTGTAGTATCAATATGTTCTTCCCATAGATATTCGCCAGGGAAACGTCACAATCTGCTTGTATGTTTGTATAATTTTTGCGGACTCTTTTGTCAGTATAAATTATTTCAATTGTGTTGGCAGACAACAAGTGCGAAGTTAGCAGAGAGTAAAAGTGTTCCAAATTCAAATCTGCTCACTGCATCTCTCCTGACAATCCTATAAAGCTGCAGTCACAATGGCTGCATTACAAATTACGTTCACTACAGTGATTACTATTCAGAGACGACCCTTCGCTCAGCATTGTTTGTTTATTGCTCCGCCGCACTTGGAATAAGTATTTTATTTTTTGTTTATGCAAACTTAAACAAAGCACAATGCCATTTCCATAAAGGGACTGCAGAGAGAGATAATATGGGAGAGGGCCTTATAATGCATATGTATGAACTGAAAATGTTGTGCCCACTCTCTCTGCTTATAAATTATTATTCGAAAATAACATTACCATAACATAATTGTCAGTGTTAGTGGGGTTTCAAGTCGCTATTCTTGACTAGCGTAATTGGAACAGAATAACGCTGGTTCGAAAAACGCCTGACTCATCTGATCATAACTTCGACCCTGGTCCAACAGATGCCATTGCATGCAGGCAAACTTCAGCTTTTGCATGAAGACAACTGTCCAGGCAAAAAAAATATGTGAATTACAACAAGAAAAATACAGTTGCTTAAGAACTGGTCTGTAGTCTAGTGTTTAACGCTACGGACTCGCAATCAGCAGGTTGAAGGTTCGGTCTCCGGCAGAGTGCAAAAAAGTATTTTAATTTCAAATTCATACGCCTTACTAGCAACGAGTCACCAAAGGTCCATCCAGTTTTACAGTCACTGGGTCTTGCTTTAGTGATTGGCGCTTTTATAGCAACTATCAAGCTCGCAGAAGACTATTGAGGTGTGATTCAAGTACTTCAAAGGTTACTTATTCCCATTTAAAAACATTCAAAAACTCTTTTTGATTTCCATTGAAAGAAAAATCATTCAAGGGGCAGTTTAAAAAATATTAAAAACAAAAATTACGCAATTTACTTGCGTGCCTAACTTTTCAATCAAATTTATAAACATTTGTTGTTATTATATTATATAAATGATTCGATCATGATAATGAGTTATTTAAAATATGTTTATTGTTTGTAAATTATTGTTTTATTGGTTAAAAACGTGAAACAATTCAATTGGTCACTTTCACACTTTGATTGGTAATAGTGAGTTATTATACTCACATACATACAATGTGAACATATCGATGTAAAACTGAATAAGTGACGTATTAAGCTAACATGGGTTTCGCAGATAAATGCACCTTTTTCATATTTTCTACGAGACAAAACGCTAAAGAATTGTGAAAATCCTGTACAATAATGATTTCTTTATAGCTCTGTTTCGTGATGTAGTCACTCCAAGGGCGCTTGTGCATGTGATGCCAGAAATTTGCTTGTCTTCAGTGCATTCCGGAACTTTCCATAGTCCTCTAGCTCTCTCACATGATGTAGCAGGCGGTTCCAGGGCAAAGGACCAGCAACTGCAAATGCACGCTCTCCAAACATTGTGTTAGCTTACGTTTTGTCACCCCTGTGGGACTTTTTCGGAGCTCTGACAATAGACTCATATATTTCTAAAATTAAACTCCTGGATAGTACACACCTAATAAAATGTTTTATCCGCGATTTCTCAAATCAGTGTGTTCATGTATGTTCCTTGACTTATAGGTTGGTATGCGGCTGACCACCCATACTGTAAAAAAAATGGTTCACTTTGCCAATGTCACCCCTGTTTCAGGGAAGGACGGCAAGAGTTGCAGGGCTTATGTTCATTTGAGATCGGTTTTTTATATTGTAGGTCCACATGCGGCATGTGTTAGCGCGAAATTATACATGTCTGCTTGTGGGAATGCATTTAATATAAATCTTAAATGATATATATATATATCTTTGCAGCTTAGATTAGATTAGATTAGATTAGATTAGTGAATCAGCGCTCATTCTGTTTTACATTTAATGTGGTGATATGTATATGCAAGTATATTTTATGCTCTGTATTCAACAGATATAGAAACTTAGTCAGAGAGAATGCTATGAGTACTAAAAGCAAGATCATACATCTGTGTTATCCGATTTACTTTCTCTTGAAATGGTCCAAACTGAAGCCTTACGAGCGTTCCACACCCGAGGCAGAAACTGACCGCCACTTGCGAACGATTCGTTCAAGAATTCCTATCAAATGAGAGTAATTCTGGTGTAACTAATGCGTCCCCCTAGTGCTCGTTTGACTTATCTACCATTTGATTAAAATATGACCTTTCAATGAAATTGTCTTATGAATCATATTCTGCACAATCTGAGCTAAGAAAAAAAGGTAAAACACAATAATGTGAGAGTTGTTTTAAATGTTTTTAAAATAAATTTCCAGTTTTTATAAGACACATTGGTCCAGTACACATACAAACATTGCCCATGTGGAATTGTTATGGACATAAGATTAATATTAAATGCATGTCCATAAACAGGCACATGTAAGTTCACGCTTACAAATGCTTCATGTGTACTTACTAATTAAAATCCAAACCTCAAATGAACATAAACCCTGCAACTTTTGTCCAACCTTTCCTGAAACAGGGCTGACATTGGCAAAGTGAACATTAATTGTAGATTAAAACTTTCACTGCCGTTTGTAGTTGACATTTATTTTCATTTTTTATTTTAACACCGACGTTTCGCTCATTACTTTGATGAGCATCTTCCAAAGTCAGCCAGACGCTTCGATCTCTTTAAAGGCGCCCAAAATGAAAAAAAAAATGTCAAAGGGAACATTGTTTGATAGTACCTACGGGTGGTCAGCCTCATACCATTCAATAAGTCAAGGATATAAGACTATAGTCAATCTGAGCTAAAAAAAATAGGTAAAACATGATGGTGTGAGAGTTGTTTTTTGTATTTTCAAAATCAATTTCACATTAGGTACCTACACCATACATACAGACATTGCTCATGTGAAATTACCTCTGATGGACATAAGACAAACAAGCACTAGAGGGAAAAAACTATATCAATTGAGTTATTTAAGTGTAGATGAAAGTAAATCTGGTTTATTTTTGTTGGATACTATTGTGATTGAATGAAAGTAACAAATATTATTTAGTTTTTTTTTTTTGGCTTCACCGTTTCAATTGTGTATTAAATTTTACTAAGTATGCTTGTTAACAGACAAAAAAATATGAAAATAAAACTTAAATTGTTTAAAAGTGACGAATGCAATACTTTCCCTTATAAAATAAGAACAGGAAGTAAACACGATGGAATGTTTTCGAATGACAAATTATTTTTATAATGAGATCCGTACGTAAATTGGCAAAGACAATATTGTGTCGTCACTCGGTCAGGTTGCTAGGGAAAAGGCATAAAAATATTTTGTTATTGATCACTAAGGACTCGGATTGACTATTGCTCAACGCTTTATAGTGGTCAGCCAAAGAAGATTGATTGTGAAAGCTGAGTAAACCTTGCCGGTATTTTATTTTGAGGTTTAAAATAAACACCGAAACGGGAAGTCATTTCTGACACCCTCGGTGGGGTTCGAACCCGAGCTCACGGTATGAAATGCAAGCACTGTACCAATTGAGTTATCGATCGGACTATGTTAGATGTTTGTTTAGAATAAAACCGGATTAAATTGGGAAGGGAACACAGATACTGGTAGATCATTCCATAAACGGGCAGTTTGGCAAAGGAATGAGTCATGAAAACGCCAAGTTCTCATAGTTTTGAGATCGACTGCAAAGGGATGAATGAGTGTCTTCCTACGAGTTTCCCTTTCTGAAATGCGAGATTGGAAAAAAAATACCTTCTTTATTTCAACTTACGCTTTGTATGCAAATAAGCATAAAAGTAATAAGAGTTTATATGACTCAACACGAACTTTCTCTTAGCAATTGCTCTGGAGTAGTTTTGGTGATAAGGAGAAAAATACAATTCCAGCTCGACACAGCAAATATCACGACGGACCAATCAATCGGCCGCCGACGACTTTCTTGCATTTAAATTTATCAATTTATAATTAACTAAAACGAAAAATAAATAATATGCTTTCGCCATCGTGGCTTTATAAAGAATGCAAGTGAATTTTAAATTGTTTGAATTTGAATTTGGAATGAAATATATTTACCTATGTAACTACAGATTTCAGTGACTATCAATATAAAATAAATAGATAAACATGTAGCATTTGTATGTTCCTTGACTTCTAGGTTGGTATGCGGCTGACCACCCATGCTGTAGAAAACGGTTCACTTTGCCAATGTCACCCCTGTTTCAGGGAAGGTCGGCAGGATTTGCAGTGTGTAGGTTCATTTGAGATTTGGGTTTTTATGTTCTAGGTTCACATGCGGCACTTATGCGTGTCTGCTTGTGAGAATGCATACAATGTGAATCCTCAATGTTACATATCTTTGCAACTAAGATTAGATAAGATTAGTGAATCAGCACGTATTGATTTTAAAAATAGAAATTTGTTGTGTATATTCCTTGACTTATAGGTTGATATGCGGCTGACCACCCATACTGTAGAAAACGGTTCACTTTGCCAATGTCACCCCTGTTTCATCCAGGGAAGGTCGGCAGGAGTTGCAGGGTGTATGTCCATTTGAGATTTGGTTTTTGTGTTGTAGGTTCACATGAGGCATGTGCAAGCGCGAACTTGTACGTGTCTGGTTGTGGGAATGCATGTAATGTGAATCTCCAATGAAACATATCTTTGCAGCTTGGATTGGATTGGATTGGATAACATGTATAGACATCAAAAACTAACAGAAAACAAATTCTAATTTAAAAAAACCTAGCCGCCAACATCACAGATCAACCGCCACTTCTTTCTGTCCTTACACACTTCTTTCATTTCCTCCCCTTTCATATGTCTGCATCTTAGATTATAGAATTGGGTACAGAAGTGCCAAATCATTGCGGAACGATCCATCAAAGAGCAAATTGGTAAATCAAAATAGCTAGCAACATGGTGGCATTGAAACATGAATATTTCTAAGACGGACCGGACTCCGAACCTGTGGGTCATTGCAACACACGCATTAGCGAGAGATTTATCTGAGTACCCACTGCCACCTCAAAGGTTAGACTGAATGAGTGCTGATTCACTGATGTGAGTAATCGTGGATAAAACATTTTATTTGAAGTTACTAATGTAATAGGTAAGCGTGGAAGGGAAGACCTAGGATACAATGGATTGTTCAGATAAATGAGATTGCGAATGAATGGAATTTACAGAGTGGAAACAAGAGAAGAGCATGCATGAAAAGAGTGATGAAATTAGATGAGATGAAAGAAGTATGCAAGGACAGAGTCAAGTGGAGGCACTTGTGTATAGGTATTGGCCACCCCTAGAGGAAAGGCGGCAGGATACAAGACAAGACAAGACAAGACTTCTCATAGTCAGTGAACTCATTATAAGGAAGTGAGCATGACAAACATTTAAGCTACAGGATTTTCACACTTGTTTAATGTTTTCTCTTGTAGAGAATAGGAAAAAAAATGCATGTACATACATATCTGAGAAACCCAAGTTTAATATGTCACTTATTCAGTGGTCTATAATTTATAATCTTAGTTGCAAAGTTAAATTAAATTAAATTAGGCTGATTTATTTGGTGAGCGCTGTTTTTGTGTGTATCACACCTCAAGAGCCCTCTGCGAGCTTGGTCGTCGCTGTAGAAAGCGCCAATTCTCAAGCAAGACCCAGTTGTTGTAAGGCTGGATGGGCCTTTTGATGACCGGTCTTTGGTAAAGGTTTATGAATTTTTTATCCCAACGAAGAGCAAATTTGAAAATATAAATGGTATATTTTCTGTGCTCCGCCGGGATTCGAACCCACGACCTTCCAGTTACGAGTCCGAAGTGTTACCACCTGGACTACGGACCGGTCAAAAGTTATATTAACAGTTTGAAATTCATAATAAATGCATCCCCACAAACAGACACGTGTAAGTTCACGTTTACTATGTCGTAACTTAATAATTTTTTTTTATGAAATCCTGTGCGGTAGACTCCCTAGATTCTAAAGACTCTAGGGGTCTATGACACTTGTTGTAGTGCCGCAGAGGTGTACGAGCTTGGTCGTCGCTACAAAGCGCCAATACTCAAGCAAGAGCCAGTTGCTGTAAGGCTGGATGGACCTTTGGTGACCGGTCATTGGTAAAGGTTTATGAATTTTTCAACCCAGCGAAGAGCACATTCGAAATATAAATGGTATATTTTTGTGCTCCGCCGGGATCCGAATCCACAACCTTCCATTTACGAGTCCGAAGTGTTGCCACTACGGACTACGGACCGGTCCAACTGATGTGAGGAATCATGGATAAAACATTTTATTTGAAGTTACTTCTCATAGTAAATGAACTCATTATAAGGAAGTGCTCATGACAAACTTCTTAACTACAGGATTTTCCCACTTTTGTAGTGTTTTAAATAGGAAAAACATGCATTTATCTGAGACACCCATGTTAGCTTAATATGCAACTTATTCAGTTTTACCTTTAAGGTGACCACCCATGCTGTAAAAATGGTTCACTTTGCCAATGTCACCCCTGTTCAGGCAAGGACGGCAAGAGTTTCAGGGTTTATGTCCATTCGAGATTTGTTTTTTTGTTGTAAATTCACATGCGGCATGTGCAAGTGCGAATTTGTACGTGTCTGCTTGTGAAAATGCATGGAATGTGAATCTCCAATGTAACATATCTTTGCAATTTAGATTAGATTAGATTAGATTAGTATCATTCTATGTACAGCTTTTCGTTACTCAAGTATATTCCTTGACTTATAGGTTGGTGTAAGGCTGACCACCCATACTGTAAAAAATGGTTTACTGTGTCAATGTCACCCCTGTTCCAGGGAAGGTCGGCAAAAGTTGCAAGGCTTATGTTCATTTGAGGTTTGGATTTTAATTTGTAAGAAGACATTCAGCATTTGTTAGCGCGAACTGCACGTGTTTGTTTGTGAGCATGCATGCATTTGATATGAGCTTGGAATGTTAATATATATCCTTGCAACTTAGATTATAGATTACTATACATAGTGTTTTATCAAAAAAAATGGATGCAGATTAAAAAAACGTCTCTACTGAGTATTTTACATTCAATATAGTTTTCGCTGGTTCTAACGGAAGGTTGTATACTTGTGGAAATGTATGCATGCCCGGATACAGCCCACATGGGGTTTTGATCGGATATAGCACGAACAGTTTTAAGAGAACTTACATTATTCTCGACGTTTCGTTAGCGACGTAGCTGACGTCTTCAGGAGACACCCTCTCTGCACGACGCTACGCACGACCCTACGCGTGCGTTTAAAAAAATAAAATGTGTAGTTATCTATAATCTAAGTTGCAAGGATATATTCATTCAAAGCTCTCAGATGTATGCCCACAAACAAACACGTGTAGTTCGCGCTTACAAATGCTGATTGTGTACTTAAAAATAAAATCCAAACCTCAAATGAACATAAGCCCTGCAACTCTGGCCGACATTCCCTGAAACAGGGGTTATAATTATTATTAATATGTCAAACGACCGTTATTCTAACCTAAGCCTAACATATATAGTATATTATCGTGAGAATAACTTATAGTCCACAGATATCATAAGTCAATGGTAGGCATACTGCACGCGGTCACTGAACAGCATTCCTCTGAAATGTGAAGGAGAGCGAGTAGCGTCTGCTCGCTAGTACAGTAGTCTAGTAGGTGGACCGAACAGACTAGCATGGTCTTTTCTAAATACGATTAGCTTAAAATCATAATTATCTATTTAACTACCATGTGAGGTTTTGTTTATTTGTATGCACGCATGCAGAATGTGTAGGCGCGAACCTACATGTCGCACGTTTAATTATAAAGAGAAAATCGAGATTTTGTAATAAAACGCAAGAACAATGCGAGAAGAATAAGTAGAATGCGACAGCCGTTCAATTTGGACGAATATGACCGAGATAAAACATCGGTCGCCTTTTTCATCCCATACAAGTTGTACTGGTTGTCTGAACTTCAAACGTGATTTTCTAACATTCTTATTTTTTGAGCTATTGCTCTTTATTATTAAACGTGCGATGTGCCTGTCTGTGGGAATGCATCTAATATGAGCCTTAAATGTTAACATATCTTTGCAGCTTAGGTTATAGATTAAAGATAGATAGACTTGGTATGAAGCTACCCAATTGATTGCTCGCCACTGCTGGGACGGACTCTACAGCTTTACGCCCCCAGAAATTCCAATAGAGCAAGAAGTCATGACCTTTTCATGATCCCCGCCTGCCGAACCAATGTTCTCCGTCAGTCTTGGGTAGTGCGCGCACTGTCGCTGCTCAATACTCTGACCTCCTCAGCCCCACACCTGGATATATTTACAACTGGTGTGGATCACTTACTATCTGAGTCTGTATGTATATTAGAACGACGTATGGATGCGTAGAATTATGTATCTGTGGATCTGTATATTGTTCTCGTATGTCTACCATGTTATATGTATTGTGACGTTTTGGTGTCTCACTGTCAGTCATGTATAATATATTTGTTAAATAAATAAATAAATGTATGAAGCAAAAATAAGAATAATGGAGGCAAATCTGCAGAGGCTCTGGCCCAGGCTAGGGATAGCGGAATGGTGACAGAGTTACAGTTACAGGCTATTGCTTTATCCGTTAGACATGTAAATGCCTTCCTCCCAAGTCACTAGCTTTGAAAGTCCTAGAACTAACTGGCCCGTTTGTCTATTTATCGATGCATACACACTGTATGCGTCTAGTGGGACCAACTCTCTGATTGACCGACACACTGCTGACAGGCAGTAGCGAAACCTCGATAGAGGCAAACAGTATATTGCCAACTAAACTATGTACATACTTGTAAAAAAACTTGTACAAAATATAGTGGTTGATCTTCAATACTAGCGGCTGAGGTTTCCAAGTTGTTATTAATTTGATTCTGTTTTTTTCCTAAACAGTTCATTGTTTATTATTATTTTTGGTCCTTTGACGTATACTTTGATATGAGGCTGACCACTAGCACTGTAAAAATTGGTCCATTATTCTGCTGCCCCTCTTGTTTCATGGTGGCAAGAGTTGGATGTTTTTTTTGTTTATTTGATATTTTGTGTGTACACATCTACTTGTGGGCATGCATTTAATATGTATTTTAAATATTAACATATTTTAACAATTAAGATATAAGATAATATCGCCACCTTACAGGTACCACTGAATAAGTGCTGATTCACTGATTAGAGTAATCGTTGTTGTAACATTTTATTGGGATTTTAACTTATCATAGTAAGTGAACTAATCATAAAGAAGTACCGGTCTGTAGTTCAGTGGTAACACTTCGGACTCTGAATGGAAGCTTGTGGGTTCGAATTCCGGCGGAGCACAAAAAATATACCATTTATATTTTCAAATTCGCTCTTCGCTAGGTTGAAAAATTCATAAACCTTTACCAATGACCAGTTACCAAAGCCCATCCAGCCTTACAGCAACTGGGTCTTGCTTGAGAATTGGCGCTTTGTAGCGACGACGACCAAGCTCGTAAAAAAGTCGATAGCTCAATTGGTAGAATGCTTGCATTCCATGCAAGGGTTCGATCTCAAGGTTTACTCAGCCTTCACAAGAAATGAGAACCAGCCCCCCCGGGAGCTGGGAAACCCCCACTTCAATTGAAAGTGGTTGGTGTGAGGCCGGTCCCCTTACCCGTAAAAAATAAATAGCACCCGAATCGCCACATGCGACCCTTTCGGGGATAACGCAGGTAAGAAGTTACACTATATGTGTAGCTTAGTTGCATTAGTTGCATTTTTGCTCATGAGAAACTTGTAAACTACAGGATGTTCACACTAGTGGGTTGATAGGGAAAAACGTGCATTTATCTGAGAAACCCATGGTGTTTTCTTTATTGTGTTTGTGTTTTACCTTGGTGTCGATATCTAATCTAATCTAATCTAAGCTGCAAAGATATATATCACTTAAGATTCATACTAAATGCATTCCCACAAGCAGACATGTATAATTTCGCGCTAACACATCGCACGTTTAATAATAAAGAGCAATAACTCAAAAAACATGAATGTTGGGAAAACGCGTTTGCAGTTCAGACACCCAATACAACTTGTATGGGATGAAAAAGGCGGCCAATGTTTTATCTCGGTCATATTAGTCCAAATTGAACGGCTGTCGCATTCTACGCATTCTTCTCGCATTGTTCTTGCGTTTTATTACAAAATCTCGATTTTCCCAATTTTCGAGTTATTTCTCTTTATTATTAAACGTGCGACATGCCGCATGTGGACCTACAATATAAAAACCCAATCTCAAATGAACATAAGCCTTGCAACTCTTGCCGTCCTTCCCTGAAACAGGGGTGACATTGGCAAAGTGAACCAATTTTTATATTATGGGTGGTCAGCCGCATAACAACCTATAAGTCAAGGAACATACATGACAAATTACATTTTTTTTTAAATCAAATAAAAATTACAATATACCTATACATGACCATAAAAAACTAAATCATAAAACCAATTTCACTTTAACAAACCCTAGCCGCCAACATCACAGATCAACCGCCATTTCTTTTTTTCCTTGCATACTTCTTTCATTTCCTCCAGAGTCGATATATTTATTGATATCTTTTTGCCTACCCATCTTAGCAATGCCATGCACGTCCCTGCTACCTGGGGGAGCACATGCTAATAACTTCCAATGCACAGTTAGCGACATGTGAGACATGTGACTCTGCGTCTCAGGACTTATATGGTCAGATTAGCTATCCATGTTAAGGTCAAATATGCCAAGCAAAACTGAATTTGCAAACTAGTAACGGTCCGAGAGAAAAAAACACATGTATTGTAATATGCATTATTGTAGCACTGCAAATAAAAGCATTACGCATATTTTCGATTTTTTTGTGCTCCGCCGGCAATCGAACCCACTGCCTTTTTATTACGAGCCCAAAGCGTTAACCACTAGACAGCAGATCGATCAATGTTCACATATTCTAAAATTTAATTTAATTTAATCTAATCTAAGTTGCAAAGATATGTAACATTGGGGTGTCACATTATATGCATTTTCACAAGCAGACACTTATAAGTTCGCGCTTACAAATGCTGAATGTGTAACCTCGAATGAACATAAACCCTACAACTTTTGCCGACCTTCCCTGAAACAGGAGTGACATTGTCAAAGTGAAACATTTTTTACAGGATGGGTGGTCAGCTTCATACCAACCTATAAGTCAAAGAATACAAATAATAAAAAAACATTCAGGTATATAAAAACAACAAATCCATTCAAAAAAGCCAATTTATAGAGCGTGCCATATTTTCTAAAATAAAGTTAAAATAAATAAAAAGTACGATGAATTATTTCGTGTCCCCTGTTTTTATGTGAAACACACCTCAAGAGCCTTATGTGAGCTTGGGCGTCGCTATAGAAAGCGACAAGTTTCCATCAAGATTATTGTAAGGTTGGATGGACTCTTGGTGATTACTCTTTGGTGAAGTTACATGATTTTTTTAACCCAGCGAAGAGCATATTTGAAAATATAAATTACGTATTTTTTGTACTCCGCCGAAAATCGAACCCAGAACCTTCCATTTACGAGTCCGAAGCATTAGCACTAGACTACGGACCGGTCCAGGATTTATTTTCAGACCCGTCAGTGAATAAATCCATTGAGAATAAGTACACATGTCTTACAGAAATCCCAGTAGATGATTTCCATACACCAATAACTCAGCTCTCCACGTTTGGCTGCGTCTTGACTTGAGTTAGTCCGGGACCAACTGGTCTCCCGTTAGTCCACGCTACGTGAATCCAAAGCCTCCGAGGAAAAGCTGCCCGGGATAGTTAGTCGCTGCAGAAATCTCGGCGAGGCAACGAAAGGCGGCAGAAAAGGAATGAAGCAGGCATGGCAAACTCAAGGCCTGCTGAGTTTATTTTTTAACTTAATATAACAATAAGACAATATTGCTACGAATATGTAGTTCTGTGTTGTGTTTGTCTGTATTATTGTCTGTGAAGTCAAGAAGAAAGTTTTTAGGTAGGTACTTATCAGGCAAGTGCATAGAGTATAGGCAAATACATTTTAGAATAGATAAAAAAAAAACTCATTTGAAATTGACTCAAGAGCTAACGATGGCTCCAATCGAACATAAATTTTTAATTTAAAATCTCAATATCAAGCTTAAATGCGTTTTTACCATACATTGCCTACCTTTTAGGCGCCTGTGCCTGTATGGGATGCGGGCCCCTGGTACTTATTGTATTTGTATTGGTCGAGATTGCTCGAGTGTTGTTTTAAAGTCTCGCATGTGCCAATTCTCAATGATTCGAAAATTGTCATTGGTCTTACCATAAATAAGCTCCAAAGCTCTAGTCGAGCGACCGTTGCACTGTTTAGGTGTGAAGTCGACTTTGTATGTGAACCGGTTTTTTTAATTAAAATTTGTAAAATAAATAACAGCATTTTTTTTAAAATGAACCCGTTAAAATAATAACACCATTGTAAACTTTTGTACTCATCGCTTAACAGCTCGGGTACTAATCGGATAAAGTGTTCCATTCAAAGCTCTGCTATTCATATTTATAGGTGACTAAAGGCTATTCTAGCATACACCAGACCGTGTCAGAATCGTCTCAAGCAGAAACTTTAACCAAATGCGAGTATGACAACCATCTAAATACTTACCTCGAGACGTTCACACACAAGTAAGTAAAAACACACAATCATAAGTAAACATACACAGACATGAACTCATCCATTCGTATCAATATTGTTACGAAATTAGGGTTCAAAAGTCTTTCAAATTAAAATACACAGGTCTTCTTATACAGTTGTTCATTTTACACTTTTAAATAATTTATTTTCACAAAGCTTTCTCGACTATTCCACTTGGTTTCTGTTCACTGATCAAGTTAGTTCTATGTGTTTGTAAATCTCGTATGATACTGCTGGCCCTGCAAGCTACTCGCACCCTTCTTATACTCTTTAAAACAGTACAATCTAGACCTATATTTGCTAGACAGTTCCAGAAAGGCATAGCAATTATTATTTCTCGATGCTTCACGTATTTTATCCAATGATTCCTACCCACACAATACAATACAGAATTCCTATAACTAATACCTACTTATTTTAAATATTTATATTTCATATTTACATAACAATATCATCAGAGTTTGGTATGCCTGGAGTACAGCAAGGAGAGCAGGGTGATTTGTGGGCGCCCCACAGAGCTTTCTAGAACCCCTCAGCCTTAGGTGCAGGTGTACTCACCGTATTGCAGGGGCTGATACTTAGATACATACACCTGTAGGGAGAATAGCCATTAAACTAAGTGCTACAAGAAAAACACGAAATAATACTTCGGGTATGTATATATTTTTTGTGATTTTTCAATTATTCTTTACTTAAATCAGGTCGACTGCTCAGTTGCAAGAGTGCTTGCATTCTATGCCGAGAACTCGGGTTCCAATCCCACCGAGGGTGTCAGAAATCACACAAGAATGAGTACCAGTTCTCTCCACTCCAGAGCTGGGAAACCTCCATTTCAACTTAAGTGAAAGGCCAGCCCCCTAACCTGTAAAAAAAATAGGTCCTTAATTGCCACATGCGACACTTCGGGAATAACGCGGCAAGAAGTTACACTTTATGTGTAGCTAAGTTGCGAAGAAGGCTTTTTTCACACAATTCGGTCCAGCGCCAGATCGGAAGCTTAGTACTACACACTCTCACCCTCGTGCACAGTACAATAATCCATAATCTTAATTGCAAAGATATATCAAAATTTAAAATTCAATTTATGAAAAGTTTTTACGGATATTATACATGTCGATAGGTTTTCGAGTAATCCGTGGCCTTCGACGGCCAACCGTACGCGTGTTCCCATTCCCCGACCTAAAAGGAATCTTTACTCAGACAGCACACGGAAGTATCATACCCTAAATCTGCCGTTATTGTTTCTTACACTTTATGGTCTTAGCAAAAAAGTGACAGTAATGAAAAAAA
The DNA here is from genome assembly GCA_951799405.1 of Agapetus fuscipes. Lineage (NCBI taxonomy): Eukaryota > Metazoa > Arthropoda > Insecta > Trichoptera > Glossosomatidae > Agapetus > Agapetus fuscipes. The sequence goes on from OX637339.1 coordinate 560,510, forward strand.
TCAAGCATGTTTATTAATTTTTTATCTTAATTATAAAGTTTAAACAAAATATATAACTTAAAAATTGCGACCACAAAAAAATATTTAAAAAAATACGTTTTTTTCACTTCTGTAGCTACTTTCTCGTGTGTGCTATGTTTTGGAAATATTTTTTTTCATTCTATTTATAGAACTATACATTGTCTAGTGTAGTATCGAAACCGTTTTTTTATAATGTCAATAGTTTTTGAGTAAATATGGAAAAACTGAAACTACTTGATGAATTAATTTTTTTCCGTGTGCTTGTCTGAGTAAAGATTCCTTTTAGGTCGGGGAATGGGAACACGCCAACCGTACACACAGGAGGTCCACCCTGATGAGGAACGTATAACCGATCCGAAACGTCGGCTCAAAAACAAAAATTGTCAACGGATTACCCGAAAACCTATCAACATATTATATACATACGAAAAACTTATCTGTGTATTTTTACTGATATCAGTAGAATTGATATCAAAATAATATGTTTTTGGAAGTTAAAGATTCATATTATAGGATATTTGGTAGATTTATCATACCTCTTTAATTAATAAATGATTCATGGCAATTGAATTAAAGTTAACTACTGACTGGCTCTCGCTTGGTCCATTAACGTCTCACGCTGGGCCCCATACAGTAATGAGTTATCGCTTCTTATGTATTTGGCTCCGTAGGAAAGTGGAAATAATTACTGCATTGCTTCATATGCAGTACCTGTCGGTCACAACCTGCTGTGTTCCAGTGCATTAAAAACAAAAAAGGCACTCTAGGATTTTTTACAAAAAGAGAGGATACAGTTTTCCCTTTCAATAATTTTGTTTCTTGTTTTTTGTTCCTTGACGAATAGGTTGGTATCAGACTGACACCCCACACTGTAAAAAATTGGTTTGCTTTTTCGAATGCCACTCCAGTTTCACGGAAAGGTGGCAGGAGATCAAGGTTTATGTTCATGTGAGGTTTGGTTAATTTTGTGTGTAAACGTGAACTCATATGTGTCTGCTTGTGGGCATTCCTTAAATATAAGCCTTACATGTATTTTTTTTTTTTTTTTTTTAAATAGATTTGTGGAAAAGAATGCAATTCACCAACCTATTTTGCCTGGCCAGTTGTCTTCATGCGAAAGCAGAAGCTTGTGTGCATGCAACGGCATCTGTTGAACCAGGGTCGAAGTTATCGTCGCGGGATTCGAACCAGCGTTATCCGGTTCCAAATAACCTGTCTTGATCCCCGCGGCCATAACACCGACTATATCAAGAGTTTAACTATATGTGTAGCTAAGTTGCGTTGTGCCACTTTGCCAATGTTACCCCTGTTGTTACAAGGAAGGTCGGCAATAGTCGCAGGACGTATTCATTTGAGATTGGGTTTGTATGTTGTAGGTCCACATGCGGCGTGTCTGCTTGTGGAAATACATGTAATATGAATATTAAATGTAAGATCTCTTTGCAACTTAGATTAAAGATTATAGATCTCAAATTTTGTGAAGTACTCGTACTTTGCTGCTATTAGTGTGCCAGGTTTTGGCTCATATTAAGGCATTATATAATATTATTCATGTCTAGGCACATCAAGAGATGTGGGTTTGTCGGACCACAGGTTGGTGGTGGTACGTTTAAATCTAGGACGACCTGTTCCTGTATACAGGAAAATTACCTCCAGGTCCTGGAACAAATTTAAGATCGATTTCTTCAAAATGGATTTATCTCTATCGCCAATCTGTTGTCCGGAAACCTACGTCTCAATGCACCCAGACACATTAGTTGGGCTGTACAATGACACCATGAAAAGTTTAATAAATCTGCATGCTCCCATTACAATCAAACATGTTAGGGAGCGGAATAGTGCTATCTGGTTTGATAGTGAATGCAGTGCGCTGAAACGCAAAATGCGACAAGCAGAGCGTAATTTCAGGAGTGGCAAGCCAGGTAGCACTAGAGAAATGTGGATAATTGCACAGGGTCTGTACAGGTCAGCTATCCTCCAGAAAAAGTCCCAGCATTATTGTACCATTATTGCTAGTGAAAAATGTCCACAGCGTTTATGGAGACTTCTGGAGAACGTGTCTGGTAATGCCCGGGCCGGTGCGGGTCCGGTGACGACTGCTAGTGATCTCGCTGCTTACTTTCAAAGTAAAATACCGACCAGATATTCTCCCCTAGGGGTTAGTCCTGGTTCTCTGGGACTTTTGTGTAATTCACAGCTTGAAGTGCTTGGGCTGACCTCTATTGAAGAGGTGACGCGAGTTGTAGCGGGATCGCCAAATAAGCAGTGTGATCTGGATCCTGTGCCGACGTGGGTACTAAAAGAGTGCATTCTTCTAGTGGCTCCATTTATTGTTAGGTTTATCAATGGATGCCTAATGGATGCCACTATCCCCTCCTTTTTAAAGGAAGCGCAAATAACGCCAATATTAAAAAAGCCAAATCTCGATCCTAACGATCTCTCCAATTTCAGGCCGGTGTCAAACTTACCGTTTCTGTCTAAGGTACTGGAGCGCATTGTCTCTGATCGGCTGGTATCTTATCTGAGTGCTAACGATCTGATGCCTAAGAGGCAATCAGCCTATCGAAAATATCATTCGACTGAAACTGGCTTACTGACGGTGGTCTCAGATCTGATATCGGCAGTGGATTGCGGAGATCTTGCTCTCTTAGCGCTTCTGGACATGAGTGCGGCGTTTGACACCGTATGTCATGATATTCTGATAAGGAGGTTGGAGGGTTCGTACGGCTTGAGGGATAAGGCGCTGGCGTGGTTCTCCTCCTACTTGGCGGATCGCAAGCAGGTAGTGCGTACTTGTGACTGTGTCTCACCTTCCTATTCGCTGATCTCCGGGGTGCCGCAGGGGTCTGTACTGGGACCGATCCTGTTTATTTTATACACTGCTGACATTGAGAGTATAGTTGAGAAATGGGGCCTCATTACACATGCATATGCAGATGACTGGCAAATTTACTCTCAGTGTCAGCCACATATGGCACAAACTCTCAGTAACAGGGTGGCAGCTTGCATTGCGGAGATTGGTGAATGGATGACAAGCAATGGCCTAATCCTTAACATGGGTAAGACAGAAGTGATGTGGGCGGCTACAACCAGGCGTGATCATCTTTTGACAACTCGAGTACCACTCTCCATTGGGGGAGAGCTGATTCAGCCCTCCGACTCAGTCAGACTTCTAGGAGTCACACTGGATCGGAACCTCACAATGGGAGAGCAATTGAACTCGACTGTATCTTCCTCATTTTTTGAACTTCGCCAGATAAAGGCGATCAGGAGATGTTTACCGTCGGGAGCAGTCAAGACCCTGGTGAATGCCTTTGTGATGTCACGAGTTGACTATTGCTCAACGCTGTACATAGGTCAGCCGAAAAAGCAGTTCAACCGTCTTCAGTCTGTGCTGAATTCAGCGGCAAGACTCATATTCGGGATGTCTAAATTTACTCGCATTACTCCATTGTTAGGGAAACTGCATTGGCTTCGTTTTCCGGAGAGGGTGGTCTACCGTGTTTGTCTGATGGTGTATAAGGCTGTAAATGGTACAGCTCCTTCATATTTGGCTGACATGTTTACACCCGTTGAGAGGGATTTGAGGCGCCAAACGCTCAGATCTGCAGGGGATGGCGTGGTGGACTTGGTTCAGCCACACCGTCAGACACGCACTAATTTTGGGGACCGTGCTTTCCGGTTTGCGGGACCAATGGAGTGGAACAGACTGCCACCTAATGTGAGGAAGGCAAAGACTGTTGGTGTCTTTAAAGGAGCACTAAAGACACATCTTTACAAGAAATCTTATCCGTGATTTGAGAAAGCCCTTGAGGTGTGACACACACAAAAACGGCGCTCTTTAATTATGTGTACATTAAAATAAATTATCCTTATATATATATATATATATCATGATCTGTCCAACTGTATGCCCATTTTACGACGTGTACAAGCACACAACTTAATCCACTTCTTCTTCTTCTTCGTGTCAGCTTCACACCGTATTGGCCCAGTAACGAGCAATGTCTACAGCTCTTTGGTTTCCCGCAAAGAGATCATCCATGGAGCAGCTTGTCGGACAGGAGGGACAACACCGCAGGTGCTCCATAGTTTGCTGAGCTCCACACTCACATAGTGTAGAGTCCTCCCGTCCCAGAAATCCCCAGGTCAGCATGTTGGCCCGGGCTCTTCCAACTTAATCCACTTTGCCTGCTGCGGTTATTCCGGCTGTCTTTCCCTCCAGTGGCTTCGATGATGTGTAACTCACACTTACAAGTACACAGTATGTATGTGTACCCTCACAAGTATGTGCTATCTCTCCACGATACACGGCCGACCTGCTTGGGGTATTTGCAAGACTTTGCGAAATGCAAGCAATGAAATCTGCGGATAATATAAAATATTCAAAATAACCCTGCAACGACCTAATCTGGATCACATGTTATAATGACCCCATCTACAAAAAAAAATCTAAGTTGCAAAGATATAGTATATCATTTAAGATTCATATTAAATGCATTCCCACAAGGAGACACGTAAAACTTCGCGCTTACACATGCCGCATGTGGACCTACAATATAGAAACCCAATCTGAAATGAACATAAGCCCTGCAACTCCTGCCGCCTTTCCCTGCAACCGGCGTCGCTTTGGCAATAGTGAACCTTGACTTATAGGTTGGTATGAGGCTGACCCCCCATACTGTAAAAAATGGTTCACTTTGCCAACGTCACCCCTGTTTCAGGGAAGGTCGGCAAAAGTTGTGGGGCTTATGTTCATTTGAGTTTGGATTTTATTTGTAAGTACACATTCAGCATTTGTAAGCGCGAACTACACGTGTTGGTTTGTGGGCATACATCTGAGAGCTTTAAATGAATATATCCTTGCAACGTAGATTATAGATTATAGAACCAATTTTTACAGCACTGGGGGTCAGTCTCATACCAACCTATCAGTCTAGGAGTCCTCTGTGTTCTCCGTTTGTAAAAAAAAATACAGTTTATCTGCAGTGCTGACGGGTGAGGCTTTTAAATTTTCATTTTTATTGCTATCGCCACCTTAAAGGTACAACTGAATAAATGCCGATTCACTGATTTGAAAAATCGTCCATACAACATTTTATTGTGAGTAACTTATTATAGTTAGTGAACTAATTATGAGGAAGTGCTCATGAAAAATTTCTATAATACAGGATTTTTGTTATATTTCTGTAACTGTAACTCTGTCGCCATTCCGCTAGGGGTGGCCAGAGCCTCTGCAGAGTTGCCTCCATTTTTTCCTATCCTTACATACCTCTTTCAATTCATTTATATCCATCACCTTTTTCATGCATTTTCTTCTTTTACGCTCAAATTGTATATCCCATTCTTTCACAATCTCCTCAATCTGATCACTCCATACTTTTCTCGGTCGTCCCTTCCCTCTTTTTCCTTTCACACTTTCTTTATAAACATACTTTGTCAGTCTATCATCTTTCATTCTTTCCACATGCCCAAACCATCTCATCACATTCTTTTGTACCTTAACTTTCACATCCTCTTTCAAATTACATTCTTTTTTTACCTATTCATTCCTAACTCTATCCCTCAGAGTTTTTCCTGTCATGCTTCTCAAATGCTTCATTTCCACCGTACATACTTTACTCATTTCTCTTGTAGAAAATGGGAAAAAATGTACATTTATCCATGGAGTTATATTAAAATTTATCTGACAAACCCATTTTAGCTTAAAATATCACTCTTTCAGTTATAACTTTGAGGTATCGATATGGTTTTACTTCTTGCCTGCGTTTTCCGCGAAGATGTCGCATGCAGCGAGTGGAACCTATTTATATTTACTGACAAGGCCTAAAGCCAAGTACTTCAGTTGAAGTGGGAGTTTCCCAGCTTCCAAGGTGGCTGGCAATCATTTATTGTGAAGGCTGATGAAACGTTGCCTGTATTTTATTTTGGGTTTGAATTAAACACCGAAACGGGAAATCATTTCAAACACTCTCGGTGGATATGGAACCCTTGCTCTCGGCATGGAATGCAAGCACTCTACCTACTGAGCTATAGACCGGACCGGATTGTGACGTCTTGGGCCGCGCTGCAGGCAAAGTCATCCTCACTGTCTCCACGCTGGAACACAAATACATAAAAGGTTCATTTAGCAATGTCGAGGAAACACATTTGTGAAAGTATTCTTACTCACAAGTAAGATTGTCTCACAAGTGTAAATTAAGTCATGATCTATATTTTACCTATCCCCCTTTCCCATAATGATGTCATGGGAAAGGATAATAATAATTGGACAGTTTTATATAGCGCCATTTAGTGGCACTAACCACCCCAAGGGAGCTTAACATGTCTTAACTCAAAGAATCTATAATCTAAGTTGCAAAGATATTTTGACATTCAAAACTCAAATCAAATGCATGCCCACAAAAAGATACGTCTAATTTTGCGCTTACAAATACTGCATGTGTTTTTACAATTTAAATGAACATAAGCCCTTCACTGATAACACTGTCAAAGTGAACCATTTTTTTCAGGATGGCTGTTCAGCCTCATACCAACCTATAAGTGAAGGAATCAATACTCTTAATTAATATGTTAAGTCGTTGCAGGGTTACTGTGGAATTAAATATAAAAAATGTCCGACTTAGTTTCGGCTAATGAATAAAGCCCGTCTGATAGATTTGTGAATACTATCTGGTCGCATTATAGCAGAGCCTGACGTCACTGCGCCGAATATAAAGCATGTAGTCAACTCACCTCTAATCTAATCGAAGTCGCAAAGATATATTACATTGGAGATTCACATTATATGCATTCTCACAAGCAGACACGCACAAGTTCGCGCTTGCACATGCTGCATGTGAACCTACAACATAAAAACCTAAATCTCAAATGGACGTACTCATAACATGCACTCATAACTTACAAGTAAAGGAATGATGCCTTTAAATTTTATTCATGACTTAAGAGCGCCGTTTTTGTGTGTGTCACACCGCAAGGGCCATCCTTATCACGAACGGGATATCTTATAAAGGTGCCGGTACAGTGCTGCCCTAAAAATGCCTCATTGTGCATACTAAAACAGCCCAGAGAAAAATATAACGAAACAAACATTGATGGGAAATAACTGTAATGGTGATGCCGTTTGTTATGGGCGTGGTGTGTGCCATTAGATTACTTGACCTATACATCAAGGCGTGCATGGCTCCCTGAAGGGCAGTTACCTGGAGTAATGGCGGCCCACAGGTGCGAGGTACAGAAGGAGAGTACATCGTCTTCTTAAGGCTGTGCCTTGTTGTGCTAATCATCAGCTGTCTCTGTTGGATGTCATTCATTATCTTTCAAAGGCAGTGCCTTGTTATTCCAGCCATCTGTCTCTATTGGTTGTCATTCTCTTGTAAAGGCAGTACCTTGATGTTCCAGCCATTTGTCTCTGTTGTTCGGTATCCTCTTGTAAAGGCAGTGCCTTGCTGTTCCAGCCATTAAGTCATGTCATTGCTGTTTTTCGCCATCTTCTATCTTCTTGTAAAGGCAGTGCCTTGTTGTGCTAAGTATCTGTCTCTGTTGGTTGCCATTCTCTTGTAAAGGCAGTGCCTTGTTGTGCTAAGTATCTGTCTCTGTTGGTTGCCATTCTCTTGTAAAGGCAGTGCCTTGTTGTGCTAAGTATCTGTCTCTGTTGGCTGCCGTTCTCTTTTAAAGGCAGTACCTTGTTGTGCCAGCCATCAGCTGTCTCTGTTATTTATCATTCACTCGTAAAGGCAATGCCTTGATGTTCCAGCCATTTGTCTATGTTATTCACCATCCTCTTGTAAAGGCAGCGCCTTGCTGTGCTCATTGGCTGTCTCTCATGGTCACCATCCTCTTGTAAAGGCAGTGCCTTGATGTCTCAGCCATTTGTCTCTGTTGTAATGTTCGGCATCCTCTTGTAAAAGCAGTGCCTTGTTGTGCCAGGCATTTGTCTCTGTTGGTTCCCTTTCTCTTGTAAAGGCAATGCCCTGTGCCATCCATCAACTCATGTCATTGCTGTTTTTCGCCATCCTCTTGTAAAGGCAGTGCCTTGCTGTTCCACCCATCTGTCTCTGTTGTCCGGCATCCTCTTGTAAAGGCAGTGCCTTTTTGTGACACACCCCGCATAAGAATGATACAATATAGCATTCAGCACTCTCTCGCATTGCACAATCGCATTATCACAGACTGTTTATTGCTGTTTACTAAATAGTAATCACTGAGAGCAGAATCAAAATATCCAGCCCACTCGTGAACACTATTGTGTTGAGGCATGGAGCTACAAAAAGCAGTGCGCTGCTTTTCTATGCAAAATATCCTAAAATTATACAACTGGTGTGGGATCACGGACGTTACCAAAGAATTCAAAGTGTTCGTTGACGAAAAGCGTGAGTTTCCAAAAAGCCACACGAAATGAAGATCAACTCCTGACTGATAAAATAGAGGCAGCTCTACAGAGGCTCTGGCCACCCCTAGTGGAGTGGCGGCAGAGTTGCAGTAACATTTACAGTCTACTTTATTTAATATTATTATCTACTGGAAAACTAATCATTGCAACATCAATTCTTATCACTCTAGATTAAATGAATGAAGCATGTAACGACAGAAAATAATGTCTTGAAATTTTAGAATTTTTATTTTTGATAGATATTTTGTACATTTTAATTTTATTATTTTACTTAGATTATTTGGATATTATAGTTAAATGAAATAAACGGTTGCATTCCTTGACTTATAGGTTGATATGAGGCTGACCACCCATACTGTAAAAAAAAATTCACTTTGCCAACGTCCCCCCTGTTTCAGGGGAGGTTGTCAAGAGTCGCAGGTCTTGTATTCAGTTGAGATTTGGGCTTTATATTGTTAAATTGACATGCGGCATGTTTAAGCTCGAACTTATACGTGTCTGCTTGTGGGAATGTGTTTAATATTAATCTGAAATATAATATATCTTTGCAACTTAGATTATTATACTTATAATCACAACAGTACATTTGGCATTACAAGAGGTGGGTGACACAAACGATTACAAACCGCGAAAAGTGTAACAAAGACAGATTGCAAATGTTTTTTTTTTTCACTTTTATAATTTGGCAATTGACAAACCGCCGAATCTGAATACAATGCTGCAGAATATTCTAATGTGATCTTAAAACGGTTCACTTTCCACGCAACATCAGGCGCGAGACCTCAATAGCGGCAAACAGTTGATGCCGTCTACAATCTAGAATCTAAGTTTCAAATATTTATTGACACTGTCCGGTCGATAGCTCAGTTGGTAGAGTGGTTGCATTCTATGCCGTGAGCTCGGGTTCAAATCCCACCGAGGGTGTCAGAAATGATTTCCCGTTTCGGTGTTTATTTCAAACCCCAAAATAAAATACCGGAAAGGTTTACTCAGCCTTCACAATAAATGAGTACCAGCCCTCTGGGGAGCTGGGAAAACCCCCAATTCTACTGAAGTGGTTGTAAAAATAAATAGGTTCAACTCGCCACATGCGACCCCTTCGGAGATAACGCGGTAAGAAGTTACACTATATGTGTGGCTTAGTTGCGTTATAGTTGCGTTGCATTGAGGCTTACATATTTTAATGCGTGCTCACAAGCAGGCACATCTAAGTTTTTTCTTATAGATGCTGCATGACTATATACAAAATAGCCAAACCCCACATTAACAGAAACCTCGCAAATCCTGCCGCTTTGCCCTGAAATGGGGTGGCATTGACTAGAGTGAACCAAGTTTTTATAGCATGAGGGATCAGCCTCATACCAATCAATGAATCAAAGAACGCCGTAAATACATAAACGATTCGATTTTTGTTTATCTGAAATGATTTTTAATTCAAAAGGCCTTGAAACACAAATTAGGTAGGTACATTATTTTGTATGAATTCAATATTTGGATTACTTACTTGGTAAGCGCTGCTTTGGTGGGAATCTACCCTTACAAGCTCTCTTGCTCATCTCAATTCAGAAATGTTGAAGACAGTTTAATCTGTGCTCTTTCGAAACCAGGTAAAATGTCTAATTGTTGCCTGCCCATCGCTGAAATGCTGTGCACGTTCCAGCAATATAAATAAAAATTGTGATGTATCCTGGCGGAGGTCTCTGATTACCACACTGTCCCGCCCTCGCCTTATTTATATACGGTAACATGTAGAACGGCACAGTGACAAAACGACTCATGACAGAACGGCACATTACATTACATCACGATGACAAAACATCACTTGATAAAACCTCACAGAGAACATTCCATAAACGCAACGCAACACACACCACAGCAACGCGCAGCTAACGGCCCTGCAACTGGATAAGGACAGCTACCACATCACCAACACCTCTGCGGTACTATAACAAGTATCATAGACCCCTAGAGTTTCTTGAATGTAAGGAGTCTCCCGCAAAGGCTTCCTTAAAAAAAAACATGAGAAAACATCACGTCATGTTCTATTTTAGGTATGCGATGTGCTGTCATTGTGATGTTCTGTCATGTTTCGTTATGTCACGTGTTGCTATGTCATACGTTGTTCTATCATGTGTCGTTCTATCATGTGTTGTTCTATCATATGTTGTTCTATCAGGTATTGTTCTATCATGTGTCGTTATATCATGTGTTGTTTATCATGTGTCGTTCTATCATATGTTGTTCTATCATATATTGTTCTATCAGGTATTGTTCTATCATGTGTGGTTATATCATGTGTTGTTTATCATGTGTCGTTCTATCATATGTTGTTCTATCATATGTTGTTCTATCATATGTTGTTCTATCATATGTTGTTCTATCATGTGTTGTTCGATCATGTGTTGTTCTATTATGTGTCGTTATATCATGTGTTGTTCTATCATGTGTCGTTATATCATGTGTTGTTCTATCATGTGTCGTTCTATCACGTGTCGTTCTGTCATGTGTCGTTCTATCATATGTTGTTATATCATACGTTTTTCTATCATGTGTCGTTCTATCATGTGTTGTTCTATCATGTGTCGTTATATCATGTGTCGTTATATCATGTGTTGTTCTATCATGTGTCGTTCTATCACGTGTCGTTCTGTCATGTGTCGTTCTATCATGTGTTGTTCTGTCATGTTGTTTTGTCTTGCGTCGTTCTGACATTGTGGTGGCATCATGTATTGTTTGGTCATGTATCGTTATGTCATGTGTCGTTTTGTGACAGTGTCGTTCTAACCTTTCACTCATATATACGAGTACTGACAGGACTCGCATGCAACACCATACTCATAGAGTAATAATATTACTATGCTCTATGACCATACCCCAAAAGTCCGCCTATCTCTGATAGCAAAGGCGGATCTGTGCTGCCAGGTGGACAATGCTTTATTAGCAACCAAGTTTTTTCGTCAAATAAGTCACTATAAACAAGTAAGTATTTAAATTTCATTGATTGTAGAGGCGTTCAAATATTCTAAGAAATAACCACTCAACCCCAGATGATACTTACTTTACCGAACGGTCCGTAGTCTAGTGATTCACACTTCTGACTCGTAAATGGAAGGTTGTGGGTTGGAATCTTGGCGGAGCACAAAAAAATATACCATTTATATTTTCAAAAATGCTCTTCGCTGGGTTGCAAAATTCATATACCTTTATCGATGACCGGTCAACAAAGGTACATCCAGCCTTATAGCACCTGGATCTTGCTTGAGAATGGGTGCTTTTTAGTAACGACCAAGCTCGTAAAAAGTCTGGTAGCTCAGTTGGTAGAATGCTTACATTCCATACCGACAGCAAGGGTACAGGTACGAAATGATTTCCTGTTTTGATGTTTATTTCAAACGCAAAATAAATACCGGCAAGGCTTACTCAGCCTTCACAAAAAATGAAAACCAGCCCCCTAGGGATCTGGGCAACACCCACTTCAACTGAAGTGGTAAGCGAAAGGCCGGCGCCCCTGTCAAAGTACATGGGTCCCGATTCGCCACATGCGACCCTTTCTAAACTAATCTAATCTAAGTTGCAAAGATATATATCATTTGAGATTCATATTAAATGCATTCTAAGAAGCAGACACGTATAAGTTCGCGCTGACATTTCGCATGTGGACCTACAATATAAAAACCCAATCTCAAATGAACATAAGAACTGTAACTCATGCCGACGTTCCCTGTAGCAGGGGATGACATATTTTTTACAGTATGTGTGGTCAGCCTCATACCAACCTATAAGTCAAGGAATACGGACGTACAACATAAAAATTCAATCTTTCATGAACACAAACGCTGCAACTCTTGCCGACCGTCGTTGAGACAGGGGTGACATTGGCATGAAGTTGTAAACTGTAGTAGTGATGTTGAAATGAAATGTCACGGCTCAGTTCGTCTGGTTTAGATTGCCTCCCTCAGGGTTCCCTTCCAGGCCAGTGATTTGACAGCCCATGCGGCTGTTCACGCTGCGCGCCCCTGCAGGCATTCCAGCAGGGAAACCAGGTAGTGGCGGTTGATGCAGCGATGTGGGAAATCATCTGCATGCGATTAGCGGATATCAGAATCTGATAGCTTATATTAACCCCACTACATATCTATAATCTATACGGCAAGGATATAATTATTAACGTTTAAGATTCTTATTAAATGCGTGCCCACAAGCAGACATGTTTTAACGCACGCTTACAAGATGAAAACCTAAATCGCAAACGAACATTACTATATGCTATACTGTCTATGTTTTTGCTGCTTCTTGTTTCTTTTATATGCTGCTATAAAAGTCCATATGTTTTTACTTTTGACTTCTTTGGTTTTTTCTATGCTATTATGTATGATGATGATGATGATTTTTATATCGCCGTTTCGTGACTACTTTCAATGCAAGGAGGCTTTCAGGCTTGACGCGGCGGTGAAGAAATGGGTCTTCATTCCCTTCTTGAAGCTCTCGATCCCTTCCTTGGCGCGCACTTCAGGAGGCAGCTGGTTCCAAGTGGACGGTCCCGCAACGGCGAAAGCGCGGTCTCCGAACACTGTTCATCTTTTTCTGTATTGAGTGCTGACAGATGTAAGAGCACTGTCGGCAGATCACAGAGTGAGCCCCCTCTAGCATGTATCTATCATATGTTGTATTTTATTCATAAAAAAATAAAACTGTTCATAATAAAACATAACCGGTCAGTAGTCCAAGTGGTAACACTTCGGACTCGTAACTGGAAGGTTGTGGGCTCGAATCCCGGTGGAGCACAAAAAATATACCATTTATATTTTCAAATTTGCACTTGGCTGGGTTGAAAAATTCATAAACCTTTACCAAAGACCGGTCATCAAAAGGTCCATACAGCCTTACAGCAACTGGGTCTTGCTTGAGAATTGGCGCTTTCTACAGCGACGACCAAGCTCGCAAAGGGCTCTTGAGGTGTGACACACACAAAAACAGCACTCACCAAATAAATCAGCCTAAATAAATTTAAATACACTTTGTAACTCTGGCCAACCTTACCTGAAACTAGGGTAGTATTGGAAAAGTGAATTTTTTTTACAGTATGCGTGGTCCTGGTCAGCCTCATAATAGTTCACTTTTCCAATATCACCCCTGTTGCTGGAAAGGTCGGCAAAAGTTGCAGGGTTTGTGTCCATTTGAGGTTTGGATTTTGATTTGAGATAATGCAGTACTTCTATGCGCAAACTTACACGTGTCTGCATTTTGTGGGTATGCTCACTATGCATTTAGTGTTAATTTTAAATGTTTATAATATATCTTTGAAACTTAGATTATAGATAATAGACCGATGATATTTATAACTTTTGAACACTCAGGTAATGCTTTTATTTCCTTTTAACCCAGTTTCGTTTTCTCCTTACACTTTGTAATGAGTCGGACATTTTATGTAATTAATTTATCTGTAGTCTGTAAATCCGACAATTTTCTCTCTAACATTTTATAGCCGGAAATAGAGATACCATAGAGTCAGTCTTTACCTGAGGCCCTTGGAAGTGGAACCTTCAAATTACTCGAATGATTGCGTCCGATCGAAAGCTCAATTCCATGCAGGGAGCTCGGATTCGAATCCCACCGAGGGTGTTTATTTCAAACCCCAAAACAAAATACCGGCAGGTTTACTCAGCCTTCACAAGAAATGAGTACCAGCACTCTCGGGAGCTGGGAAAACTCCACTTCAACTGAAGTGGTTGGCGGAAGGCCAGCCCCTTAACTGTAAAAATAAATTGGTTCAACTCGCCACATGCGATGCCTTCGGGGATAACGCGGCAAGAAATAACACTATATGTGTAGCTTAGTTGCGTAGTTAGTTTTTTTTTTAGATCGGATTTGTACCTACCCGAGCTCTCGGCATGGAATGCAAGCACTTTTCCAACTCACTTATGGAACGTAAACGAGAGGACTGTCCCATTTAGAGTAAGACGTATAGCCACCCTAAAAATAATGTTAAACTTTAGAAAACAATAACATAATAATTGTACCTCCTGTCTGCTTGTTGAACTTTCCTTTCACAGAGCCATAACTCTACTAGGAACTTGTACAATGTATGTACAATACGTGTGTAGAGCATTTACTATGGCAACAGGGTCAGAGCTAAGTGAGTGGAGTTTGTATGGGACTGTGGAAGACATGAAGTACATAATATCTATTCTATAATCTACAATCTCAGCTGCAATGATATGTTAACAATTAAGACTCATTTTAAATGCATGTCCACAGACAGGAACTCGTAGTTTCGCGCTTAAACATTCTGCATGTGTGCATACAAATAAACAAAACCTCACATGAAAATAAACCTTGCAATGCCTGCCGCCTTTACCTGAAACCAGGGTGGCATTGGCAAAAGTGAACTAATTTTGACAGCACGGGGGGTCAGCCTCATACATGAAGAAGTGCTGATTCACTAATTTGAGAAATTGTGGATTAAACATTTTATTGTGTGTAACTTCTCATAGTAAGTGAACTAATTATAAGGAAGTGCTCATGACAAACTTCTAAACTACAGGATTCTTACACTTTTATAGTGTTTTATCTCGTAGAAAATCTGAGAAACCCATGTTAGCTTAATATGTATGTCGCTTATTCAGTAAGATGACCGTCGTTAAATCTTACCATATATATTTGAAAATAGCACGGAATAAAACATGGCAGGCCTGAAAAATTGATGTGTGTTCCATATACAATGGGTCAGCTGTTGATCGCCGCCATGTTTTAATTCTTCCTATCTTCAAATAGATAAGGTAAGATCTATCGATGCTTTTTGAGACATCGTCCCCCGAACTTGAGAATGGGTGTAAGGGAAAGCAAGTGGTCGGAGCAACAGGAAGAATAGCAAAGAACAAGCGATTGACGATGGATTTGAGAATGGCGGTACACAATGGCATATTGTTACCGACTTAGATGTGAAAGTGAAGCATGGACAGTGAATGATAGCAAAGTAAGTAAAATACGTACGGTGGAAATGAAGCATTTGAGAAGCATGACAGGAAAAACTCTGAGGCATAGAGTTAGGAATGAATGGGTAAAGAAAGAATGTAATTTGAAAGAGGATGTGAAAGTTTTAAGGTACAAAATAATGTGATGAGATGGTTTGGGCATGTGGAAAGAATGAATGATGATAGACTGACAAAGTAAATATACAGAGGTAGTGTGAAAGGAAAAAGAGGTAAGGGACCAGGACCACCGAGAAAAGTATGTAGTGGTCAGATTGTGGAGATTGTGAAAGAATGGGATGTACAAATTGAGCGTAAAAGAAGAAAATGCACGAAAAAGGTGATGGATATAAATGAATTGAAAGAGATATGTAAGGATAGGAAAAAATGGAGGCAGCCTGCAGAGGCTCTGGAGACCCCTAGCGGAATGGCGGCAGAGTTACAGTTACAGTCCCTAGGTCTAGTACATGAATGAACCACCCAGTACTTGGTCAGTGTAGAAAGGTATAACTTCATGTTAGAAAGCTACAACACCCGGTACCAAAGAACGACAGAACATTCCGACCGATTCATTGGACCGGTCCGTAGTCTAGTGGGAACGCATCGAACTCGTAAATGGAAGGTCGTGGGTTCGAATCCCGGCGGAGCACAAAAATATACCATTTATGTTTTCAAATAATATACTCTTCGCAGGGTTGAAAAATTCATAAACCTTTACCAAAGCCCGGTCACCAAAAGTCTATGCAGCCTTACCTACAGCAACTGGATCTTGCTTGAGACTTTTTTTTAAATAAGAATTGGTTTTCTGTTAGTTTTTGATTTCCATACATGCTATAATTTGTTGATTTTAAAAAGGTAATTTCTTGTGTACCTATGTTCCTTGACTTATAGGTTTGTATGCGGCTGACCACTCATGCTATAGAAAATGGCTCACTTTGCCAATGTCACCCCTGTTTTCGGTGAAGGGCAGCAAGAGTTGCAGGGTGTATGTCCATGTGAGATTCGGGTTTTTATATTGTAGGACCACATGCGGCATGTTTAAGCGCGAACTTGTGCATGTCTGTTTGTGAAAGTGCATATAATGTGAATTTTAATTGTTACATATATTTTGCAACTTAGATTAGATTAGACTCAGATTATAGATTAAAGACACATGCGGCATGTGTAGGCGTGAATTTACACGTATCTTCTTGTGGGCATGCATTGAAATATGAGCCTTGAATGTGAGAATCTCTGGTTTATTTTGTTGTAAATTATTATTTATTTTTAGAGCATAAAAAACCATGACGACATCTTGAACTTCTGAACCTGCTTCTTAATTTTGTTTGTTTAAAATAAAAATTAGGTTTGCACGAGCATCGCAAACGTTAAAGTAAAAAAAAACGATAGATCTCTAAATTATTCATGAAATGGATTTTTTTAGTGTGTCTAAATATCATCTCTAATAATTATATAGCAGCTATAAAACAATAAATAAGTGAATAAATTACAATTTTAAAGGTTAATTGAGTGCATCTCGACGCGTGCTTTTATGCAATGTCAATCGGAAACGTGGGGGAAAAATGTGATGTACTCGGCTGGGCTAGAGGCAGGACGGAGAGTCAGTAATTCAGTACAAAATTATTGTTACGTTTTAGGGTTCAATCTAATAAATTTAAAAAAAATGACCGGTCCGTAGTTCAATGGTAACACTTCGGACTCTTAAATGAAAGGTTGTGGGTTGGAATTCCGGCGGAGCACAAAAAGTATACCATTTGTATTTTCAAATATGCTTTTCGCTGGGTTGAAAAATTTATAAACCTTTACCAAAGACTGTTCACAAATGGTCCATCTTATGGTCCATTTAATGGTCCTCTCTGGAATTTCTGAAATCTAGTGAGTCTCCTGCACAGGATTTCTACTAAAACGTCTTTGGGGATGCTTCAGGTATAGCAACTCTAAGCATCTCTAGTTAGCAGCTTCCTGAATAGGAGTGCTATGTATATGATTTATTTATTTTTATTTTCTACATGACAAAAGAGCGCCGTTTTGTGTGTGTGTCACACTTCGCGGGCCCTCCCAATAATGAATGAGATATTTTATAAAGGTGCCGTTTCAGTGCTCCCTCAAAAATGCCAACGGATTTCGAAACCCTCACACCGGGGGGCCGGTACCGCAAACCGGAAAGTGCAATCCCCAAAATAAGTGCGTATTTGACGGCGAGGCTGCATCAACCTGACAGTTCGACACCCCGCTGACCTAAGTGTCCGCCCCCTCACACTCACCTTAACAGCGGAAAACATGTCTACCAGCTATGATGGAGCCAAACCATTAAGGGCTTTAAAAATCATCAAACACACATGGTAGACCACCCTCTCAAGAAAACGAAGCCAATGTAGTTCTTTCAACAGCGGAATGATGTGAGAGAATTTGAACATCCCGAAGATCAGTCTTGCGGCCGCATTCAGAACACCTTCTCTCAGTCTCCCCTCCACTGACCCACGCCCTGTATCTCCATCCCATCCGGGGATGTGTCACAGGAATCGCATGCAAAAGTTATGTGAGATGCGAGTGGCAGAAGGCCCTCCCGTGAAGCTACACTTTCCCAAGTGTTTACACAAAGCAAAAGAGGCTCAGAAATCACTGAAAGATTATAGCCGTGAGGGTTTAGGGCTCGATTATTTTTAATTTACAAACAAAAACGCAAAGTGATTCTGAGCATCTTAACATATGACTTAAGGCCTATAATGCGAGATGCTACTACTGAGACTGTTCGCATTCAGAACAGACTGAAATCTGTTCAGTTGCTTTTTGTGTTGTGTGTGTGGGTTGCTGGCGCCTGACATACTGTGTGTTTGTGCAGAGGGCGCCACCTCGGAGCTGGCGCGGCAGAACCGCATCACGCAGGAGATCCTGGAGCACTACCTGCAGAGGCGGCTGTTCGGGCAGCAGCCCCGGGGGCGGCGGCCTCCCTCAGTGCAGGACATCCTGCCTCCGCCCCAGCCTGCTGCTACGACTGCTGCTGCCGCTGACCAGGAGGAGAGCCTGCAGAGCGTGGAGAGCGAGCAGGTCAACTCGGTCTACGGAGAAGGCACGTGCGCACTCTTACACTATCTATAATCTAAGCTGCAGAGATTTAACATCATTTAGGTCCAGTATTTTAGCAAACTGTATCTAGGGCTTTCAATTGCCTCAAGATGCTTTGTTTTGAGTTAACCAAAATGTCTCGAAGTGGCAAGCCCCGCCCCAAATTTTAGAAATGATTACAATGACGTTCTCAAAAGTTTTAAAGCAATCAACTGGTCATAAAAATCAATTGTGTAACCCCCGTAAAAATGTATGTAGGTAGGTGGGAATTTTGATTTTTTTTATGTACATACATCAAAAACCAATAGATCATATCAGTGAAGACGACACCATCTTGAAAAAAGTTAGTTACTAAGGACTAGTTTCTAGAATAATTACTAAATACTGTCGAAGTTCAGTGAGTTCAATACTTATACTGTATTTTCCAATTTAGTAAAGTTGACTAAAATGCAATTTAAGTTTATGCTTTTCATCCTACACAAGATATTAACTTTCAAAATTAAGTTCTAGGAATCATTTTCCACCTGTAGCCAATTGATTAAAACTGCAAGGCTTACCAGGTAACCAAACCATAAAAGTCTCTTATAACTTGGCAATTATAATCTTCTCATTTTATGTATTGATCTCTAATCAGTACAAACATATTCGTATATCAATTATTAGGGTGGTTCATTTTAAAAAGGTTCAAATTAAAAACGAAGCCATGGACTCGGCCATTCATACCTTATTCAGAAGGCAGTACTCATCTTGTGTGACAAAGTGAATCAAGTTTATGTATTTTGAAAGATTAAAAAAATAAGTATGAACATGTGAAAGCCCTTCTTTCTTTGTCATAATTGATTTCCATATATTTTAGGATACACGGTTATAGAACAACAAAAATAAAGTCAACTTTCGTATGCCTGTACCCCGAGTATACAACATAACTCACATCAATTGCGTTAATAAAATAAATGAATAAAAGCTAAATCACTGTCTGAGTGCCGTTGTATTTTCCATACATTTTTTTATCTCCGCAATTTAGGTGAGATTTACCCAATATTTTATACAATGATGCTCTGAGGACTGAAAACGTTTGTAATTCAATTAAATTAGGCTGATTTATTTGGTGAGCGCTATTTTTGTGTGTATCACACCTCAAGAGCCTTCTTCGAGCTTGGTCGTTGCTGTAGAAAGAGCTAATTCTCAAGCAAGACCCAGTTGCTGTAAGGCTGCATGGACCTTTTGATGACTGGTCTTTGGTAAAGTTTTATGAATTTTTCAACCCAGCGAAGAGCAAATTTGAAAATATAAATGTTATAATTTTTGTACTCCGTCGGGATTCGAACCCACAACCTTCCATTTACGAGTCCAAAGTGTTACCACTGGACTACGGACCGGTAAATGTAATGTGTAATTTTTACAAAAATAATCAGAATTAAACAGTGTTTCAAAAAAATAAAAAGTGTTTTCTCTAGAGTTACGAGTATTTGAAAAAGATTATTTTAAATTTAACGTTGCTTGTGCACTTTCTTTCTTTTGACGTATAATGCTGAAATTTTGTGAGAACGCTATTCATACATAGTGAAACAAAATACGAGGTGTTCAGATGTATTTGATAAGAGTTGTATTTTGTGGTCCACCCTAGTGTATGAATATATTAAACAGCTGTTGACTCCACTTGCCGTATACGCATGTTGAGTCTCTCATATAAATCACATTTGTTAACCGGCTGTAATGGTTAATCGACCACAAGAACAAAATTATGACTTCTCACATACAAAACCATCAACGCATTCCGATATTCTAATAGGGTGTCGACGCTTTTGCGATAAAATCATGATTTCAGTTGTTACGATCTACGGGTTCAATTCAATAAAAACTTTGATTTATTTCACGAAATTTATTTTAAGATTTCGTCCACATTTTGTTCGTTCACAGAGTTAACTTTACACCGCGGTCGCTTGACTACTTATTAGCTTGACAGCTACGTCAGCAGTCTCACGCTACAGCTTTGGTCCTTTTTGTAGCATGCCATAAGGATGGTTCTTGAAATATTGGGAACTGGGGCATGCGAGATTTTGCCAAAATATTCGAGCAAACACTCACACCTTCGAACAAATTCAAATACAATTATTTTAACACCTACACCTATATATACAGACGCGTTACAAATCAACATTACAGATTAGTCGCCATTTTTTCCGTCTTTACATACTTCTTTTATTGCATCCAGAGTCGTCACCTTTTTCATACAAGCTCTCCTTTAATTATGACTCTGGATATCCCATTTCATTGCCATTTTATGAATTTAGTCCATCCAGAAAGATAAAAATAGGTTCGACTCATTTTTAAACTGCATAAATTGTAAATACATATATCACACCGGTCCGTAGTGTAGTGGTTAACATTTCTGACTCGTAAATGGAAGATTGTGGGTTCGAATCCCGAAAATATGCTCTTTGCTGGGTTGAAAAATTCATAAACCTTTACCAAAGACCGGTCACTAAAGGTCCATCCAGCCTGACAGCAACTGGGTCTTGCTTGAGAATTGGCGCTTTTTAGCGACGACGATCCAGCTCGTAAAAAGGTCGATAGCTCAATTGGTAGAACGCTTGTATTCCATGCCGAGAGCAAGAGTTCGATCTCAATGGTTTACTCAGCCTTCACAAAAAATGAGAACCAGCCCCCCCGGGAGCTGGGAAACCCCCACTTCAACTGAAGTGGTTGGCGTAATGCCGGCCCCCTTACCTGTTAAAATAATTAAGTTCAACTCGCCCCATGCGACCCCTTCGGGGATAACGCAGGCAAAAAGTTACACTTTATATGTAGCTTAGTTGCGTTTTTTTTGCAGGCAGGGTTCGAACTTGCGATTGTCTCAATAACGGAAATTCGAGTGTCGACGCCTTACCCCCTTGATCATACATGCGACAAATACCTTCGTTTCAAATACTTTCACTTTTTATTTGACTCTACAAACATTTGTTACAAAAACGCACACCCATCAATAACGTCAACCAGTTATTTGACAGCACGCGTTACGACAAATAACTAACGCTGTGTGGTTTGTGTGGAGTGACCCACTAAAGCTCTCGGCGGCCTTGAGCATTGAGACAACTCATTGACAGATGAGCTGCCGAAATGCAGCGAGGTGACGCCGCATCCACGACAACAGCAATCATAGACAACACGTCCACAGAAAACTCATCCTCGCTGATTTAATCAAGCCCGTCGCAAAGCCTCACACTACGCTCGGCAGAAACCGGAGCTAAGTCACGTATTGAAAAGCCAGTCAGAAGAGTAAACACAGTGTTTGTTGGGCGTGCATTTGCAGTTG
Source organism: Agapetus fuscipes (assembly GCA_951799405.1). Classification (NCBI taxonomy): domain Eukaryota; kingdom Metazoa; phylum Arthropoda; class Insecta; order Trichoptera; family Glossosomatidae; genus Agapetus; species Agapetus fuscipes. The sequence goes on from OX637339.1 coordinate 582,276, forward strand.
CTGGTCCTCTGAGCTGGAACCGCCTGCCTTATCACGTGAGAGAGCTAGAGGACCATGGAAAGTTCCAATAGTGACTGCATCATGAAACGGCGCTATAAAGAAATCACCAACTTATCATCATCGTTCATAAACAGCTCGGCCAAGAGCCAATCGGTCGCACACGACAATGATATTTTTGTTGGTTCCATAGTAGAACGACACAGTGACGAAACGACAGATGACAGAACGACACCTGACAGATCATCATAATGACAGAACATCACATGACAAAACATCACCATGACAAAACATCACAGAAGTACATCACCAATATATGGTCCACAGACTGCTCCATCACGGAAAATTACAATTAAATAAAACCACAGTAATCACGAAGGTTTTCTAGAGAAAGTGTTCTGTGATGAAGCTGTCTGTGGGCCTGTATTGTATGTGACCGAAATGTCGTTGACGGAAAAATCTTGTGGATGAATAGTCGCGTGACCAAATTGACCATGGACGAGCTGTCAGTGGCCAAGTTGTCTATGACCGAAATGTCGTATAGGCGAACTGACATGTGGCTGATTTGTCCATGGACGAACAGTCTTTGACAGATTTCTCGTGACACGGGTATCTCCATGTCAAACTAACTTACCGACAAAAGTTGCATGGCTTATGCTGATTTGAAACTTAGATTTTTAAGTTCACATGCCGCATGTGTAAGCATGAACTTAAGCGCGTCTACGGGAGTGCATTTAATGTACGTATTTTTGAAAACCCCAATTCTTGAAAGTCTTGGGGTCTATGTCACTCTGGAAGGGTGCCGCAGAGGTGTTGCTTGAGTTGTTGCTTATGTCGTGAGGCGCTGCAGGGAAGTGGCGATTGATGTTGGTTTTGAATAAAATCGGATTAAATTGGTACGCGAACACAGATCCTGGTAGATCATTCCATAAACGGGCAATAAGTCATGAAAACGCCAAGTTCTCACAGTTTTGAGATCGACTGCAAAGGGATGAATGAGTGTCTTCATACGAGTATCCCTTTCTATAAATACATATTTGCAGCTAAGATTTTAGATTATAAGCAACTATTTGGAATAATGGGTTTCGTTTTTACTTATTTTTATTATATTTCTTTGTTTCAGGTTAGTGCTATGAGAAATTATCTAAATCGCAAACAACATTGTTCGAGAAACTGGTTATCGAGATAAGTTACTCATTTCACTATGATTTTTTTTGGCTTATATGTTTTAACAATATCCTATCACTTCCTATATGCTTGCTTTTTGAAGATACAAACTAACCAATAATGGCATGCTTTATGTTTTAATTATTTTAAAACAGAATCGCATAGGTACTTAGGTACTTTTAAAAACCACTGAGTTATATTTTTACAAATTGGCATTTATTTCACCTGTTTTTTTTTATATTCTTCAATTTTACTTATAGGTTCATATGAGGATGACCACAATAATCTTTAATCTAAGTTGCAAAGACATATTGCATTTCAGATTCATATTAAATGCATTCCCACAAGCAGACACGTATAAGTTCGCGCTGCAACGTGCCGCATGTGGACTTACAACATAAAACCCAAATCTCAAATGAACATATACATTACAACTCTTGCCGATCTTCCCTGAAAGAGGGGTGACATGGTAAAGTGAAACATTTTTTACAGTATGATTGTTCAGCCTCATACCAACCTATAAGTCAAGGTCTGACTATTCATGCTGAAAAAATAGTTCATTTTGCCAATGTCACCCCTCGGCAAAAGTTGCAGGGTGAATCTATGCTCATTTGAAGTTTTGATTTTATTTTGGAACTACACATGCAGCATTTGTACTTATACGTGTCTATTTGTGGGCATGCATTTAATATTAACTTTAAATGTTAACATATCTTTGCAACTTAGATTATATAATCCTTATATGCCGCCTTTGGTTCTTTCTAAGCTCAAATGTAACAATGAATTTATGAATTCACAAGAAAATTGACGAAGCTTTTTGTGAAAATCATTGTTCCCCTTTTTCGTTGAGATTCACTTAAGGTTAAAAATAACTCCCCCCTCTATTCTATCAAATTGTCGTTTGATATCCTCCCCCTTTCTGTCATCTCATATCCGCTTCTGTGATAGACTCCCTTCTTTTGAAGGGAAATTTTCAGTGACAAACCGTGAGTGGAATTGCAGGAAGAGATTGGTAACATTTGATGGACCAGTCTGTCGTCAAAGATGGTGAGATCGATTCCCACTTGGGCAGAAAAAAAAATACATTTAATTTCCAAAGAAATTATCTGTTCTCCGTAGTCCAATGATGACACTTCAGACTAGTTAATAGAAGGTTGTGGGCTCGAATCCCGGCGGAGCACAAAAATATACTGTTATGTAAATAGGTAATGTAAATATTAAAATATGTATAAGTATTAGTTATAGGAATTCTTTATTGTATTGGTGGGTAGGACTGATAATTGTGTGTAAATAGAGAAGTCACTAGATTACTTTAATTATGTATGTGCTTCGAGAACAGTCTAGCAAAAATGTGTTCTCAACAGTTCCATCTTCTTAGTATAAAAAGGGTGCAAGTTGCTTGCACTAGTCAGTCAGTCATCTGCGAGCTTCACCAATACATCGAACAAATTCGACCAGTGAACTAAAACCAGTGTAATGAAATAAATGAAAGTGTCTTTGTAAAAATAAATATAAACGTGTACAATAAATAAGTAAAAAGAAGAGAAGTGTTTTATTTGAAAGTATCCGAACTAAAAATCGTAACAATACCATGTATTTTTGCAAACATGCTTTTCACTGGGTTGCATACCTTTACCAAAGTCAACGACGTTAGCCATGTTGAAAGCACCGGTTCCCATAGATCACCGAAGTTAAGCAACATTGGGCGTGGTCAGTACTTGGATGGGTGACCGCTCAGGTACACCGCGTGTCGTTGGCATCTCGGACCGGTCTGTAGTCCGTAGTGGCAACACTTCGGACTCGTAAATGGAAGGTTGTGGATTCGGATCCCGGCGGAGCACACAAAAATACCATTAATATTTCGAATGTGCTCTTCGCTGGGTTGAAGAATTCATAAGCCTTTACCAATGACCGGTCACCAAGGGTCCATCCAGCCTTACAGCAACTGGGTCTTGCTTGAGTATTGGCGCTTTGTAGCGACGACCAAGCTCGTACACCTCTGCGGCACTACAACAAGTGTCATAGACCCCTAGAGTCTTCAGAATCTAGGGAGTCTCCCGCACAGGATTTTCTTAAAAAAAAAAAAAAAAAAAAAAAAAGACCGGTCATCAAAAGGTCCATACAACCTTACAGCATCTGGGTCTTGCTTGTTGATTGGCGCTTTCCACAGCAACGACCAAGCTCGCAGAGGGCTCTTAGATGTGATTCACGCAAAAGCAGCACTCACCAAATAAATCCTCCTTATTATATTATTTGTTATCCCAATTTCTCTCGATGGGCGAAACAAGTCTAGAAAACTATTGTAACTATGTGAAAGACACCTGCCATTGGAGCATTAGAGATCTTATGTTTTTGTATCATGTGTTGTCTTAAATAAATTAAAATTATTGTTTAATTATATTATTTAAATTTCTTTAATTACATTATTAAAATAAATTATATTATTATTATAAATTCTTTCCTGTGTTCAGTTGATGTCTTTACAAATAAACAACAAAATTAAATCACTTTCGGGGCTATTCTTAGACATTTTAGTCGTCGGTTGAGCCCATGCTTTGACAAACTAATGATGCCTGGGCTGGAAGTCTCGTCACCGCAGTCATTCTTACCTATCGAATTTTGGTAATATTTGTATGACGACTAATCAACTGTTCACTTGCGGTGGCCTTGGATTGATAAGTCTTAATACAAATGCATCATTAGTTTATCAAAGCGTGGGCTCAACTGACGACTAAAATGGCTAAGAATAGCACCGTTTGTTCCGTTACAAATAATAAAGGAATCGGTGTACCATTTGACTCAATCCAGCGGTGTAACGCCACAATTTTTCCCCTTCGTTTTTCTACCCACTACATCTTGCCACCATCTTCTCGTGTTACTGTTCTATTAATATTATGGAATTGACAAATAGATCATCATAAGCATTAAATTCTGCCTACACTATGATCTTATTTTATTATTCATTTTACTGTCTCACAAACCGGTCTGAAGACTCCACATATTATATTACATGGTGTGTCCGTTACACTCAACCATGGTGTTTTAACGAAAATGAATAGAAACTCAAACGCTCACTAGAGGCTCTGTCTTAAAATCTCCTTACATTTATTAGTGAACGCTATGTCTGACTGAAAACGTAAAGTACTGGTATATAAAGATGCTATGTATATAAGAGTCAGTTGCCAAGGAGTTTTTTTTTTAAATATTTCTACCTACTCTACATAATAATTCGCCACCTTAAAGGTAAAACTAAATAAGTGTTGATTTGAGAAATCGCGGATAAAGCAACTTCTCATAGTAAGTGAAATAATTATAAGAAAGTGCTCATGAAAAACTTCTATATTACACGATTTTCACACTTCCTTAGTGTTTTCTCTCGTAGAAAACAGTTGCAAAGCTTAGGTTCATTTGAGGTTTGGATTTTAATTTGAAAGTACACTTACACTACACTACTTCGCGCATTTGTAAGCGCGAATGTGCACGTGTCTGTTGGTGGGCATGCACTAAATACAAATCTTAAATGTTAACGTTACTTTGCAAGCGAGAAAATGATTGCCATTGTTTCTGTACACCTACTTATCGTATCTATTCTAATCTAATCTAAGTTGCAAAGGTATATCTATAATAATCTATAATCTAAGTTGCAAGGATATATTCATTTAAAGCTCTCAGATGTATGCCCACAAACCAACAAGTGTAGTTCGCGCTTACAAATGCTGAATGTGTACTTACAAATAAAATCCAAACCTCAAATGAACATAAGCCCCACAACTTTTGCCGACCTTCCCTGAAACAGGGGTGACATTGGCAAAGTGAACCATTTTTTACAGTATGGGTGGTCAGCCTCATACCAACCTATAAGTCAAGGAATATGAATAATAAATTACATTTAAATATAAAAAAGAACAAAACCTTACAAAGAAATAACACATTAAGAAATATAACATTGGATATTCACATTATACAAGCAAAAATGTATTTAAGTTCGCGCTTGCACATGCCGCATGTGAACCTGCAATATAAAAACCCAGATCTCAAATAAACATACACGCTGCAACTCTCGCCGACCTTCCCTGAAACAGGGGTGACCATTTTTTACAGCATGGGTGGGCAGCCGCATTCCAACCTATAAGTTAAGGAGCATACACAATAAATATATTTTTACAATCAACGAATAATCCGTATGAACACAGATATTTCAGAAATAAATCGTAGATGACTGCGTTGGCTGTGTTTGACTGGTATATTGGTGGTCATTGTGCCTCCTAGTCGCTCCCCCAGTTCTTGTTTATCGTATACGCCAATCTTGTCAAAAATGACTTTTTCATGCAGTTGTCTTAAGAATCAAATTCTACACAATCTGAGCTAAGAAAAACCATAAAACTCGATAATATGAGAGTTCTTTTTTTAAATATTTTTTAAATAAATTTATTGTTTTCATAAGACACATTGGTCCAGTACACATGCAAACATTGCTCATGTAAAATTTTCTTAATGGCGTATACGATAAACAAGAACTAAGGCAGCGTAGTGTGACCTTGGAGTGGCCAGAGAGGTGGCTGACCACTCCAAGGCCAAACCACTGACATCCTGCAGAGAATATCTCTGCTCTATCATTACTATATCACACAGCATGGACAATAAGGTTGCGTGGTAGAACAGCACAATGACAAAACCACACGTAGCCTAATGTCACGATGACGAAACATCACATGGCAAAACGTCACATGGCATTACATCGCATGGCAAAACATTATAATGGCAAAACCTCACAGGAAAGTAAAACAGAACAGGAACAGGAAACAGGAACACAAACTAATAAAATAAAAGAATAAAACAGGAAAGTAAAACAGAAAAGCAAAACATAACATACATAAAACAGAACATACCATAAACGGCACAGCGACAAAACAACACATGACATAACGTCACAATGACAATACATCACATGATTAAATATCACATGGCAAAACATCGCAGGCAAATACATCACAATGACAAAAGATCACGTGGCAAAACAACTAGATTATTTGTCAACTAGAATATTTCATCTGTGCATTATTTTATTGTGCTTGTAAATTATAATGTTATATGTATTGTGAAGTTTTGTCTCACTGTCAGTCCTGTACATACTTGTACAATAGATAAATAAAGATAAAAATACACACATTCCTCAAATAGAACATAAACGGCACATGAACAACATCACAAAACAGAAAACACCATAAAAAGCATGACAAGATGAAAAGTGAGCCATCAGAAATATCAGGAAAAAACCCATGCATACTCGTATAATGTTTGGTAACAAAATTCACTCCCCCGATTATCATTATTATCTTATCTAATCTAATCTACGTTACAAATATATGTAACATTGGAGATTCATATTATATGCATTCTCCCAAGCAGACGGGTACAAGTTCGCGCTTGCACATGCAACATGTGAACCTGCAACATAAAACCCAAATCTCAAATGAGCATACACCCTGCAACTCTTGCCGACCTTCCAGTCTTGTTTTGTCATGTGGTGTACTGTCATGTGTTGTTCCGTCATGTGTCGTTATATCATGTGTCGTTTTGTCACTGTGCCGTTCTACTTTGTCAGCAGAAAATAAATAGATAATATTTGTACCAACTTTAGAGACAAATTGAAGCGTCCGAGATGTGTGCCTACCTCCCGGTCCGTAGTCTAGTGGTAGCGCTCCGGACTCGTAAATGGAAGGTCGTGGGTTTGAATCCCGGCGGAGCACAAAAACATATCATTTTTATTTTCAAATATGCTCTTCCCTGGGTTGAAAAATTCATATAACTTTACCAATGACCGATCACCAAAAGTCCATCCTGCCTTACAGCAACTGTGTCTTGCTTGAGTATTGGCGCTTGGTCGATAGTTCAGCTGGTAGAATTCTTGCATTCCATATCAACAGCAAGGGTTCGATCCCCACCGAAAGTGTCAGCAATGATTTCCCGTTTCGGTTTTTATTTCAAACCTTAAATAAAATACCGACAAGGCTTACTCAGCCTTCACAAGTAATGAGTATCAGCATTTTCGAGAGCTGGGACACCCCCATTTAACTGTAGTGGTTAACGTGAGGCCAGCCCCCTTACCGGTAAAAAATAATATGCGGCCCCTTCAGGAAAGCAGTTACGCTAAATGGGTAACTTAGATGCGTTGTGTTATCCAGTTTTTTTTTAAATATTTCGTTACATAATTTACAAACAAAATCAAGAGGTTGGAAGATTTATTCTTTGTAATCGATAAAGACACAAAAAAGTTATAACAAAAAACTAGTTTAATTGGATCATGTTTTATTACATACAATTATAGAAGCAACTTTGATATTCAATAATAAAAAATGTATCATAGCTCCATTCAAAAAAATAGCAGGACTTTGTTTTGATCCTGTCTTAGCAATAGAATTTGCATGAGTATTTTTTAATAGCACGCTATAGCGAATCCGTAATTATAAAAAGATCATCTATCATTTAAATAAGAACTACAATGATTTTTTGGATAACCTAAAAAAAATATGGTAAAGAACAAACAAAATAAATACCGGCAAGGTTTAATAAGCCTTCACAAGTAATGAGAACCAGCCCTACTGGACCTGGGAAACCACCACGTCAACTGAAGTGGTTGGCGTGAGGCCGACCCTCTTACCCGTAAAAATAAATAGGTCCTGAATCGCCACATGCAACCCCTTCGGGAAAACGTGGTAAAAAAGACGCTCAAAGGCTCAAGTCCAGACCCCAACTGGACAATTGATGATCGTAGTAAGGATGTTGCATACTATTGGAAGTCTATCAAGGAGGACAGCGCCCTTGGAGTGACTACATCACGAAACGGCGCTATAAAGAAATCATCAACTCATCATCGACAAAAGATTGAAAAACCAAGATCTGATCACTCTGCCACACTAGGAGGTCCCAGGGTTCAATCTTTGGAGAGGACTGTTTTTAACCGTGGACTTTTTAACTGTGAACGACCTTAAATAGGGTCCGCACAGAGCAAGGCCGTTCCAACTCCTTGCTCCACAGATGGGGATTAGCTCCATCTCCAGGATGTGACTGTGGGGCGGAGAACCAGACTGTCCGGCACATAGTGGAAGAGTGCCCCATCAGAAGACACCCTCCTGACCTGAAGGACTTCCACGAAGCCACGCCAGAAGCAGGGAAGTGGATGGAGGGCTTGGATCTTCGCCGCTGAAACGGCCCAATGGCCAAGATTTGTTGCGCTTGCCGGCCATACGAAAATTAAAAGTAAACACTGTGTGTGTAGCTAAGTTGCGTTGCACGTATAACCTTACATTTTTTGCAAACCTACTCTTGACCTTTAGTGAGTTGTGTCCGTTTGCCAAACTCAGTCATTGAGTAATTCATTAGCTCTTAGACTCACCTCGCTATATGATGATCACACACTGTGAATATTTACCTGCTCTACGTGAGCAAACCGTCTCAATGCCGGACAAGTATTCCATCATGAGAAATTCAATTTATTATTTGCTCGCAAATAATTTCATCCTCAAACACTCCAACTCTTCCGTCATCGCAAGATTTCTATTTGAAACCGAGACTTAAAATCGAGCTAAGCGAAACCTAAGCCAATGGGTTAGGGTGAAAATATGAATTTAGAGAGTTGCTTTCCAGTATCTGTTGCCGTGATCTGTGGGAGCTGGAGCTTCCGGACGTTCCGCCCATGTCTATGATGCGCTTCTTCAGCTTGAAAGTGAAATGATTAAAATGATTAAAGTGATTTCCCGTTTCGGTGTTTATTTTAAACCCAAAATAAATAAATTTACCGTCAAGGTTTACTCAGTCTTCTCAAGAAATGAGCGTCAGCCCCCTCGAAAGCAGGGAAACCCCCGCTTTTACTGAAGTTGTTGACGCTAGGCTAATCCCCTAAATAGGTTCCACTTGCCACATGCGACCCCTTCGGGGAAAATGAGGCAAAAAGTCGCACTAAATGTGTAGCTTAGTAGCGTCTTTTTGTGAAGTCAGTTATTCCGTACAGAAAATTAGGTTTATAACATATTTTACGTACTTTAAGGTGATGGATATGAATGAATTGAAAGAGATATGCTAAGACACTAAAAAATGAAGACAAAAATCTGTCAAGGCTCTAGCCGTCCCTGTCGGAATGGCGACAGAGTTGCAATTACAGTTACAGTAACTAATCCAGTGAATACGGCCTCTTCGGTTCTTTATCATTTGGTCTAAAAATGGTCTAAGCTGGTTCGGATTTAGGAATCAGAAAGGATGGCAGGGAAGAGAGGAATCCTGGGCAAAAGTGGAGAGGGCTACAACTCGCAGAAATCAAACTCGATGTATTTTCAGCACGCCATTTATTTGACTTACTGCCGCAAACACATGTTGACAGAACACAAGAGAGAGTTGACAAAACACAACTAAAAAAATAACATAAGACGTCAGACAAGTCTTCTTCCTCTTTTAACTTTTAAGTTGTTAGACAAAATGATATTATATCGCAAAATATCGATGACGTCAAAATCGTCTTCTTCTTCTTTTGATACTATTTATCATATTAAATTCAGACCATCATTTTTGAAACTTGTAAAAACCGAAACCTAAGTTATTGTATACATCACTAGTGATTACCTCAAACGACACATGTTCTCGCTAAATTGTGCAAGTCTAGTGTTGGCCTAGAGAGTGACTTGCCGAACACTGGGATGATGGATTTGTTTAACATATTGTATGGCACGTAGGAGGTCACAACAATTTGCTCTGAAGTGTTCATCTCCTCCTCAAATTTGATTATAACTGACCTTAACTTAGATTATTACTTGGTGAACAGACCCCTGCATTACAATGATCCAAAAACCTCAAGTGCAAACAACATATGGACCAAACATCGACGTCATTCTGGTCTTTGAAGCGCAACTAAGCTACACATATAGTGTAACTTGGTCAAAGCTACACTATATGTGTAAGTTGGGGTCGCATGTGGCGATTCGGGACTTATTTATTTTTACGGGTAAGGGGGCCGGCCTCACACCAACCACTTTCAATTGAAGCGGGGGTTTTCCAGCTTCCGGGGGGGCTGGTTCTCATTTCTCTTAAAGGCTGAGTAAACCTTGAGATTGAACCCTTGCTCTCGGCCTGGAATGCAAGCATTCTACCAATTGAGCTATCGACCTTTTTACGAGCTTGGTCGTCGTCGCTACAAAGCGCCAATTCTCAACCAAGACCCAGGTTTGTAAAGCTGGATGGACCTTCGGTGACAGGTCATTGGTAAAGGTTTATGATTTTTTCAACCCAGCAAAGAGCACATTTTGGAAATAAAAATGGTATATTTTTGTGCTCTGCCGGGATTCGAACCCACAACCTTCCATTCAGAGTCCTATGTGTTACCACTGAACTACGGACCGGTCATGCAACTAAGCTACACATTCGAAAAGATCAGCTGTTGATACGCCGCCATGTTTGATTTCGTTGTATCTTCTAATAGATCAATTAAGATCTATCGACGTCCGTCGAGACTTCCACCGGAGGTCTCATCACCACGGTAATTCTTACCTACCGAACATCGGTAATATTTGTATGAAGACTATTTATGAGCTGTTCATTTGCGGCCATCTTGGATTGACAGGTCTTCATACAAATATTACCGATATTCGGTAGGTAAGAATTACCGTGGTGATAAGACTTCCAGCCCAGGTGGAAATCACACCAGTTTTTTTGTACTTCAAAAATACGCTAGTCAAGATTAACGACTTGATCCCTCGGGTGCATAATGCTGCGTTCACTTAAAGTAAGATTTTTCTGTTCTCAAGTAGGCAGGTTCTCATTTCTTGTGAAGGCTGAAGAAACCCTGAGACGGGAGATCATTTCTGGAAAGATAAGATCGAGCCGTAGCTCTCTAGGTTTGAATACAAAAGTTCTACCAACTGTGCTATCGACCAGACTGAGGCAAGCTAACTGAACAAGATTTTTTTATGTGGATACTAAAAATGCGTTCATAATAATTATTATTATTTGCATTATTAATTTTTGTCTGATGCAATACAGATGGATCGCTTTATGTGACTTGCTACAGGAGCATAAATTGAAACAACCGGTCTTTACATAATTTTTTTTTGACTCGGTCAAAATGACAATTAAACAATAATTGCGTAAAAAAACAAACAAAACCATCTCATAGAGCAATTCAACCAGCTCTCAACAAAGCGAGGTGTGCTTTGATTTTTTATTTATTTTGTTAAAACATGTTTTGTAGTTCATACGGCTGTAAATTAAATTCCAGTCTTTTGACATTCAATTCGACCTGTACTCCGAGTATTAACAAACGCTTAAATACTTTAGCATCGCGTACACAGAAAAATAGTGTTTCATAGAAATAATTTAAAAGAAAATAGACATTATATATCTGTTTCAACATACTGTTGTGCTCTTAGGGTTTAAATAGTCTTCAAATTAAAAAAAAAAAACTGGTCTTCTTTACAGGTTATTTATTTTACACTTAGATTTATTTAACAATTTATATTTATTTTTAACAATTCACATTTATGGTTTACCAATTTTCATTTTATTTCACAAGATGGTTCACGTACACTGTCTTTCTTGTTCAAAAGCAGACCGCCGTATATAGACTGACTCCTGCAAGCGGTTTGCAGCTTTTTATACCCCAAAAATAGTAGTTACTAGAAGCCAATTTTGCTGGAACCTTCCAGAACTTGAATACTTAATAAACTTATAGATTTGAATACCTCTTTACCCTAGGTATACCTATAATAATTATTCCAACTCTCAAAATTTACGAATTCGAAAGAAAAAAGTCATTAATTTAAGACATTATGGCATGTGTTATAATTGGGTGTCAAAACACAAAATGGAGAAAACAAGAAAACATAGAATTTGACACGTAAAAACATTTTTTGTATGACTATATCACTGCAACGTTTGACAGGACTAAGACAAATGTGGACTATAGTATATAATTATATATCAATGCAGTAAGTTAGTTTCTGCTCCTCTATGTTATTATTTCATGATATAAACAGAGTATAAAACCTGAAACATAACAAAAGAAAAGAAATAAACATTATGGAATTCCAATATTAAATATACGTCAGGAGAATAGGTAATTTAATATAGGATTATCTTAGATTAACAATTTAATGGAGCTTAGTAGAATTTATAGACATATTAAAACATTTTTTTTTTTTTTTAGAAATCCTGTGCGGGAGACTCCCTAGATTCTAAAGACTCTAGGGGTCTATGACACTTGTTGTAGTGCCGCAGAGGTGTACGAGCTTGGTCGTCGCTACAAAGCGCCAATACTCAAGCAAGACCCAGTTGCTGTAAGGCTGGATGGACCTTTGGTGACCGGTCATTGGTAAAGGTTTATGAATTTTTCAACCCAGCGAAGAGCACATTCGAAATATAAATGGAATATTTTTGTGCTCCGCCGGGATCCGAATCCACAACCTTCCATTTACGAGTCCGAAGTGTTGCCACTACGGACTACGGACCGGTCCAAGATGCCAACGACACGCGGTGTACCTGAGCGGTTACCCATCCAAGCACTGACCACGCCCAATGTTGCTTAACTTCGGTGATCTATGGGAACCGGTGCTTTCAACATGGCTAACGTCGTTGAAAAACATAATACTTTTTCGAAAATCTAATTTAAAAATAGACAAGAGCATGCATGAAGAGAGTGATGAATGTTGAGGAGATGAAAGAAGTGTGCAAGGACAGAACAAAGTGCAGACACATCTGTGGATAAGAACCAAATCTCATATGAAAATGAGCCTTTCAACTCTTGCCATTCTTCCCTCAAACAGGAGTTGCATTGGCAGTCAATATTTTTTTACAGTACAAGCGATTGCCTGACTTATATGTTGGTATGAGGCTGACCACACATACTGTAAAAAAATGGTTCACTTTTCTAATGTCACCCCTGTTTCAGGGAAGGTCGGCAAGAGTTGCAGTGCTAATGTTCATTTGAGATTTGGGTTCTTATATTGTAGGTCCACATGCGGGCTTATACGTGTCAGCTTATGGGAATGCATTTTATGTGAATCTTAAATGTAATATATTGTTTCAACTTCGACTATAGATTATATAGATAGATAAATAGGTGATCAGCCTCATATTAACCTATAAGTAAATAAAACAAAAATAGTAATTTACAATAAACTTTGTAACAAAGAAAACATATAATATCAGCTATCGATTTGTAAGTACACATTCAGCATTTGTAAGCGCGAACTACACTTGTTGGTTTGTGGGCATACATCTGAGAGCTTTAAATGAATATATCCTTGCAACTTAGATTATAGATTATAGATTATAGATCGATATAAAATAAATAGATAGTGCATTAGAGCGGTTTGGCGTGCCAAATCACGTATTTTTAAATCAGTTTCCAGGAAACCGTCAACGTGGACTGTCAAACAAAAATATATTTTTTTCAATATAAAAAGAATCGTAATTAAATTGCTATTCATTGTTATCAACCTCTTTGACAATCGACTGTCAGTTTTTCATTTATGCTATCGTTTAACATTTCAATATAAGGACAATTTTACTTATGTAGGAATCTTACTTCCATACATACTCATATCGCTACCTTAAAGGTAAAACTAAATAAGTGCTGATTCACTGTTTTTGGAAATCGTGGATAAAACATTATATAGGGAGCTACTTCTCATAGTAAGTAAACTAATTATAAGGAAGTGCTCATGAAGAACTTCTAAGATACAGGATTTTCACATTCTTGTAGAGTTTTCTCTCTTAGAAAATTGGAAAAAAGTTGCATTGACCTGAAGCGCTATTCTGATAAATTCCTTACACTTTGTATATGAATCCAAGTCAGAGATTGATAGCGCTTGCAAAACAACTCCGTAGATAAAAAAAAATCACAGTTCACCTTATTTTTGGACACGATTTGCTATCTCGTCGCCTTAAGGTCGTAAGGAATTTAGCAGAATAGCGCTTCTTGTCCAGTCGATAGCTCAGTTGGTAGAGTGCTTGCAATCTATGCCAGCTCGGGTTCGAATTGCAGCGAGGGTCTAAACTAATCTAAGTTGCAAAGATTTATTACATTGGAGATTCACATGACATGCATTTTCACAACCAGAAACGTACAAGTTCGCGCTTGCACATGCCGCATGTGAACTTACAACATAAATACCAAATCTCAAATGGACAAACACCCTGCAACTCTTGCCGTCCTTCCCTGAGGCAGGGGTGACAATGGCAAAGTGAACCATTTTTACAGCATGGGTGGTCAGTCGCATACCAAGTATGTCAGAATTTTTTTTTCCGTTTCGGTGTTTACTTCAAATCCCGGCAAGGTTGACTCAGCCTTCTCAAGAAATGAGTGCCGGCCCTCTCGGGAGCTGGGAAACCTCCACTTCAACTGAAGTGTTTGGCGTAAGGTCGGCCCCCTTACCTGCAAAACCTTTATGCAAAACCCTTCGGGGATAACGAGGCAAAAAGATACACTATATATCTAGCTTAGTTGCGTTTTTTTTAGCGATAAACCTATATCAGCTTAATATGTCACTTATTCAGTTTTACCTTTAAGGTATCGATGTATACTTGGGTTGAGTCCTTGCCCTTTGCAGTAAAGGTCTGCATGTGAAAAGTGGTTTACGTCAGTTCCTGTGACATTTATGGTACCACGGTCCGCCACAGTAACTGCCCGCCCCTCGGAGCTGGCGGACTGTGATAATGTATTAAATATAAATCATCACTCGGTCGATGCCATACAATACAGATGTCGTAGAGTAAATTAAAAAAATAATGACCTTTTCACTGGAATTAGCTCTATTATAAAGAGGTTGATAAAAGGATGTTGCATCCTATTGTAAGTCCATATGGAAGAAGAAAAGATTTAAAATACAATAACTGACCTCTCTGCCACTCCAGAAGTGCAATTCTCGATGTTCGGTTGCACTAAAGATATTAGTTGCCGGTGGAGATTAATAGCCCTTGCGAAAGAGTTCCTTTGCCGTTTTGCGATTCTCGTTCCTACCAACATTCCGACTATCCTTACAAGGGACAGCAATGGGTTTTGTATGTTTTTTCTCGATTGGCCAGACTGACGGATGATCGATGTGATAATCGTCCGACAGGTGCCAGCCCAAAGGGTAAATTTCCCCATATATTTAAAAAAAATACTAAAACTTCATCAAAAAGTAGTAAAACAATAATAAGTGCAAATAAGTACGAAACAACGGAATGAAAATACATAAAACTACATTACAATGTAATGAAAAACTCAGTTCTCAACAATACAATGTTTGGTGAAAACTATTGTTTATATTGTACTTTTACTCCTTCAACTTGTTAAAACTAGCCCAATTTATTTTAATTAAAAAATTTAAGGTGATTTGTTTATTTCAAATATGTTAAAATTAGGAAATGATAATAAATAACATTTTATGTGAAATTATTTTTCCTTGGACTTTGGGGGCAATTCTCATAGTTCACAGCTCTCGCATAGCAGGCTGGCAAATCAGGCTAACTTCACGTCTGCTGTCAACTGACATTTGACAATTAAATCTATGCTTAAATCTTTGTAAATTGAGCGTTATAATGATTGAAAATCACTTGTAAATAATTATGTTTACAATTTATCACAAATGAAGATGAAACTGTGAAAAAATAACGCCATTTCTTTGTGCAAATTTATTGTTGTCAAAAGCATAATAATTATCTGCATGACGTACTTAGCGACGCGCATATTATGCCGTTCAGAATGCCAATTTTCGTAAGATCGTAATTCCTATTCTACGTCATAATTTCCTATAATAATGTCACGTGGGTCACAAATAAACATAAGGAATGAGTTTGCGAATACATTTATTTAGGTCATTAAAGAAAATAAGTCATATATTTGTAATAATCTACTGACAATTTCTGTCCTTCGCTGTACGGCGGGGTAAATCGGCCGCGCTATATTTTGACAGTTCCGGGAGATTCCTCACCTTTATAAGAAATAGCCTTCAGCCAAATTTTCAAACGAGAATCACAATTCACCTTTCATTCGGCAACGAATCGGTATCAGTCGCCTTCGGCCTCGCCTTTGAGATCCCGAATAGCCCTTCAGGGCTGGAAATCTCACCACCACGGTAATTCTTACCTACCGATTATTGGTAATATTTTAAATATGTATATAACAAATTTAATATAAAATATACGCTTAACTGTGCTTAAGTCTACACAAAACACTGCGCCATGTGAAAACACACACACAATGCATTCTGCCAGGATTGTCTATGGATTACCAGGCAAACTTTGTGAACTCTTTCATACATCTCCATACACCCCTGACTTCCAACCCGGTGCAAAAAAAACGCAACTAAGCTACACATATAGTTTAACTTCTTGCCGCGTTATCCCCCAAGGAGTCACATGTGGCGATTCGGGACCTTTTTATTTATACGGGTAAGGGGGCCGGCCTTACACCTACCACTTTAGTTGAAATGGGGGTTTCCCAGCTCCCGAGGGGGCTGGTTCTCATTTCTTTTGAATGCTGAGTAAGCCTTGCCGGTATTTTGAGCTTGAAATAAACAACGAAACGGGAAATCATTTCTGACACCCTCAGTGGGGATCAAACCCTTGCTTTCAGTTAAGAATGCGAATATTCTACCAACTGACTTTTTACGAGCTTAGTCAGAGCTCTAGCGAGAGCTCTCATCTTTTAGTTTCACAAAGAGGGGCCCAGCATCTTATGTGTGAATCCCAGTTCTTCACGGCATGTTTAAGCGCGACCTTCCGGTTTCTTGCTTTTGTGTGTGCGAGTATTCGACCCGGAAACCTGCGCCCTTTCCTTACATATAAATCAACACCCTCATACCACCCCTACCACCTTACACCCTCCGTGTAGGTAGGAACGGTTGATTTAAAAAGGCACTAAGTAGCTAACATAATCCTCAAACAGATAAAAATGTGAAATCGTGCATGAGAAGGTTAGGTTACCGCTGGACCGGTCCGTAGTCTAGTGGTTACGTTAATAGAAGGTTCGAATCCCGATATACCTTATTTTTTCAAATATACTCCTCGCTGCGTTGAAAAAATCATAAAACCTTTACCAAAGACCGGTCACCAAAGGTCCATCCAACCTTACAGCAATTGGTTGAGCGACAACCAAACTCGTAGAGGGCTCTTGAGATGTGATTCACACAATAACAGCGCTCACCAAATAAATCATCCTAATATTATAATTATTACTCAACCGGTCCAGTGGCAGCACTTCAGACTCGTAAATGGAAGGTTGTGGGTCCGAATTCCGGCGGAGCACAAAAAATATACCCTTTATATTTTCGATATATCGCACGCTTAATAATAAAGAGAAATAACTAAAAAAATAAGAATGTTGGGAAATCACGTTTGAAGCTCAGACAACCAGTACAACTTGTATGGGATGAAAAAGGCGACCGATGTTTTATCTCGATCATATTCGTCCAAATTGAACGGCTGTCGCATTATTTTACCTATTCTTCTAGCATTGTTCTTGCGTTTTATTACAAAATCTCAATTTTCCCAATTTTTGAGTTATTGCTTTTTATTATTAAGCGTGCGATATGCTCTTTGCTTGGTGAGAAAATTCATATACCTTTACCAAAGACCGGTCACCAAAGGTCCATCCAGCCTTACAGCAACTGGGAATTGCTTGAGAATTGGCGCTTTGTAGCGACGACCAAGCTCGCACAGGGTTCTTGAGGTGTGCATCACACAAAAACAGCGCTCACCAAATAAATAATTCTAACATTATTATCATTAAGAAAAAGAAAAATAATATACAATCGAACCGAACAGCATATTTCGTTAAAATATTGAATGTTTTTGTGCTTATCGCCTTATTTGAATCGACCATTCGTGCATGCATACTCACGTACAGTAGGGGGATAAGTCCTGTATAAGAAGCTCAAAGAAAACTTTCTTTCTTCTCCTGCCTTTAATCCCAGCCAGTACCCAGAGTACAAACATTACGTCAACTCACTTCGATCGCGTAAAAAACAACAAAAATCTACGAAAACTTAACCACTCAGTAGTAGTGCCGTCGTAGATTCTATACATTTTCGATTTACGCAATCGAAGAGAGATTTACGCTTTTTTTTTTAAGTACGGATGTATCCTTAGTACGAGTTGCAAAACTTGAGTAATGTAAAGTTTACGGCAATTATTAAAGAGTGATTTCCCCCACAATCTGCCGTTTTTGTTTGTCTGAACTTGATTTTCTTCATCACTGTAACTCTTTTGATAAGACCACTACGTGTAAGAAACAAAAACGGCGTATATTGGGAGAAATCACGCTTTAATATTTTCCGTAAACTTTACTTTTCTCAAGTTTTGCAACTCGTACTAAGGGTACGGATAGAGTAGCGGTAAGAGCAGGGAGGGATTTCTCACTTTACTTTCTGCTCTTTTAATTACGTTTCTTTGGTATTAAGTTTTTTGCAGAAAGTTTGCTGGGATGCGATATTAAAAGGGTGCGATTTCGGTATTTCCCGTTTTACAACTTCATTGACTCATAGGTTGGTATGCGGCTGACCATCCATGCTGCAAAAAATGGTTCACTTTGCCAATGTCACCCCTGTTTCAGGCAAGGTCGGTAGGAGTTGCAGGGTGTATGCCTATTTGAGATTTGGTTTTTATGTTGTAGGTTCACATGCGGCATGCGCCAGCGGGAACTTGTACGTGTCTGCTTGTGAGAATGCATCTAATGTGAATCCCCAATATAACATATCGCACGCTTAATAATAAAGAGCAATAACTCAAAAATTGGGAAAATCGAGACTTTGTAATAAAGCGCAAGAACAATGTGAGAAGAATAGGTAGAATGCGACAGCCGTTCAATTTAGACGAATATGACCGAGATAAAACATCGGTCGCCTTTTTCATTCCATTCTACAAGTTGTACTGGTTGTCTGAACTTCAAACGTGATTTCCCAACATTCTTATTTGTTGAGTTATTTCTCTTTATGATTAAGCGTGCGATATCTTTGCAACTTGGATTAGATTAGATTATATTAGATGAGACAAATAGAATGTGTGAGGTTTCCTGAAAATACATTTGTATGAGTTTGAATGTGGCGTAACTTTAATAGAAGCAAATAGTTGTGGCCTTACTTAATCTATAATCTAAGTTGCAACTTGCAAAGATATATTAACATTAAAAGCTCATATCAAATGCATGCCCACAAACAGACACGTGTAGTTCGCGCTTGCAATGCAAATTAAATCCAAACCTCAAATTAACATAAACCTACAACTTTTGCCGACCTTACTGACACAGGGGTGGCAGTGGCAAAGTGAACCATTTTGTACAGCATGGGTGGTCAGTCTCATACCAACCTATAAGTCTAATCTAATCTAAGCTGCAAAGATATATATCATTTAAGATTTATATTAAATGCATTCCCACAAGCAGACATGTATAATTTCGCGCTAACACATGCCGCATGTGGACCTACAATATAACAACCCAATTTCAAATGAACATAAGCCCTGCAACTCTTGCCGTCCTTCCCTGAAACAGGGGTGACATTGGCAAAGTGCACCATTTTTTACAGTATGGTTGGTCAGCCGCATACCAACCTATAAGTCAAGGAATAATAAATTTAAAAATGAAGATCCTGGAATTAATCTGATACAACAAAAATACAACTAAACTTCACATTTAGTCTACCTTCTTGCCGCGTTATCCCCGAAGGGGTCGCATGTGGCAAGTTGAACTTATTTATTTTTACAGGTAAAAAAGACCTGCCTTACGCCAACCACTTCAGTCAGTTTTCCAGCTCCCGAGGAGCTGATACTCATTTCGTGTGAAGGCTGAGTAAACCTTGCCGGTATTTTATTTTAGGGTTTGAAATAAACACCGAAACGGGAAATCATTTCTGACACCCTCGGTGGGATTCGAACCCGAGCTCACGGCATGGAATGCAAGCCAACTGAGTTATCGACCGATAAAAAATTAAAAAGTTATGCCAGTTTTCTGCAATCTCAAACTTTAAACTGCTCTCCTGAAAAATTGCCTATCGATATGTTAGTGTGGAAGATTTTCATATTTTTATGAGCACTTGCATGTCCAGTAATAAAATGAAGTTTTATGAATGTCAGACAAATGTTAAATGTTTGCCTATTCACAGTCGCAACTTAGATAATGTATGCAGAGACGACCCTAAGGGGAACAGACGGTCAGGTCATGTCATGTCCATAAAATATAATCACCTTCTGTGGACAAAAAACTAATTAAAGAATCTATAAAGTTAACTCTTAAATGGTAGACGGTGATTAAAGTTGTGTAAAATGGCAAATATTTAAAAAAATATATATGGAAAAACAAAAAACCAAATGCTTAGAATCTATAATCTATCTATAATCTAAGTTACAAGGATATATTCATTCAAAGCTCTCAGATGTATGCCCACAAACAAACACGTGTAGTTCGCGCTTACAAATGCTGATTGTGTACTTACAAATAAAATTCAAACCTCAAATGAACATAAGCCCCACAACTTTTGCCGACCTTCCCTGAAACAGGGGTGACACTGGCAAATATCAAGAATAAATATCAGAATTTTGTTTTCATTGTAGAGGCATTTACTTTGATAATAATAATAATATCATGCTAATTTATTTTGTAGTTTAAAATTTTTTGAGGAATTCAAAAACACTGTTTATTTTCACATGAATATATTTAAAAAGATTACAATCTTTAGAGTAAGTTACTAACGTTTTCGACCTAGAAGGTCATCATCAGGTATGATAATTTAAACTAATTTATTTTCTATAATATTTTTAAGGGTGGATTTTCCATTTGAAATTTTTAAAATAAATAATTTATTTTCAATTACAAATGATAAGAGAGCGCCATTTTTGTGTGTGTCACACCTCAAGGGTCCTCTTCGATCATAGATAAGATTTTCTAAAAAGGTGAGTCTTGAGTGCTCCGCGAAATACATCCACATATTTGGAGTTCTTCACTCCGGGTGGCAGTCTGTTCCACTCCACCGGACCCGCAACACGGAAAGCGCGGTGTCCGAAATTTGTACGAATCTGACTTTTCAATCATTTATCTTGAAAGATAAAAATGCGCTTGTTTGGCTTATTCACTATTTGATTCAAAGATAACCTTTCAGTAAAATTGGCGAAAAATTCACATTCTACACAATCTGAGCTGAGAAAAAAACGTAAAACACGATAATGTGAGAGATGTTTTAAATATTTTAAAATCAATTTCCAGTTTTCATAAGACACATTGGTCCAGTACACATAAAAACATTGCTCGTGTGGAATTACCTCTGATGGGCATAAGACAAACAAGTACTAAGGGGACGACATGCCAATGCGTCTTCTTCTTCCTTTTATATTTCATAATAAACTCTAAAGAAAATGTGACATTATAAAAGTAAAATAAATCTCTCCTACCTTTATATTCATTTTCAACTTCAAAGGCTTTGTCTTCCCTTAGAGTGATACACGCGGAGCACCTCATACAATAAACTGTCACATCTATATGATAAAAATGAAATGGCGTTCGTTGGTAACCGCATCAATCGATAAATTTCATACCACAAATGTCACAGATTGATGATAGAAATGAAATGACGTTCACTGCCAACCGCATCGCTCCAGAATGGCTGAATTTGTATGGCTGTCCTTCAACCCACATGGTAGGTTATAATAATAATACAACTAAGCTACACATATAGTGTAACTTCTTGCCTGCGTTTTCCCCGAAGGGGTCGCATGTGGCGATACGGGACCTATTTATTTTTACAGGTAAGGGGGCCGGCCTCACACCAACCCCTTTCAGTTGAAGTGGGGGTTTTCCAGCTCCCGGGGGGTGCTGGTTCTCATTTCTTGTGAAGGCCGAGTAAACCTTGAGATCGAACCCTTGCTCTCGGCATGGAATGCAAGCATTTTACCAATTGAGCTATCGACCTTTTTACGAGCTTGATCGTCGTCGCTACAAAGCGCCAATTCTCAAGCAAGACCCAGTTGGCTGGATTTGTTTGGTGACCGGTCATTAGTAAAGATTAATGAATTTTTCAACCCAGCGAAGAGAAAAATTGAAAATATAAATGGTATATTTTTTGTGCTCCGCCGGGATTCGAACTCACAACCTTCCCATTCAGAGTCCGAAGTGTTACCACTGAACAACGGACCGGTCTTTGATCAAATAAATCTGATAAATATCGCGAAAGATTTTCAAGCACATGTAAACTAGAGCATTGTTCAAAAGTCGATAGCTCAGTTGGTAAGTGCTTGCATACCATGCCGAAAGCTTAGGATCAAATCCTACTGAGTGTGTCTCGAACCCAAAATTCAAATACCGGCAAGGCTTACTTAGCCTTTACACAAAACGCGTACCAGCCCCCTCAAGAGCTGGTAAACCCTTACTTCAACTGAAGAAGTTGGCGTAAGGCCAGCCCCTACAATAATCTAGAATCTATAATCTAACCTATATTTTTTTAACCTCTAACCTTTTATTTTTTTGTACTCCTTGACTGATAGGTTGGTATGAGGCTGACAAACCCGTACTGTAAAAATTGGTTCACTTTTGACAATGCCACCCCGGTTCAGGGAACGGAGGAAGGAGTTGCAAAATTTATGTTCATGTGAGGTTTTGCTTATTTGTATGCACACATGCAGAATGTGTAGGCGCGAACCTACATGTGCCTGTCTGCATGCATTTAATATGAGCCTTAAATGTTAGCATATCTTTGCAGCTTAGATTATAGATTATAACCCTACCTATAAAAATACATAGGTTTCACATGCTTCGGAGAGAACGCGACAAGTCACACTATAGTAGCTTAGTTGCGTTTTATATGCTCATTAGAAGTATGATGTCGATCGGATTACAATCATTCTGTTTGTTATTCTTTTCCCTTATAAAATTAACGGAATAAATTTATTCATGTATCCGTCACAATCAAATTGATTGCAACTTGGACGGGACAACGTCTGTCGGGTCAGCTAGAATAATAAAATGTTGAATATAAACCATAGAACTGTCTCTGCCGTATACATGTGCACTTTACTGGCAATGCAACTTACCCGGTGTGATATAAATTTATCAAACGACTCGCAAAATTCCCGAGAAAAGTGAATATTGAATAGAGAAGAGATCGCCCGGGGCTTTGAGCCCGTTCACACCCAGCAAGCTTTTTAGTAATATATTTTTTTTAATTGACAGTTTTCAAGAAGTGAACCAAAAGAATAGATTTTACTAACCAACAACCTATTGGTTTATTAGACGCCAAAAAATTATCAAAAAATAAGAAGTTTCTCCTAAATGTCTTGTTATTTTATCTTAAAAGTAAAAGTTTTTTTCTGCACATAACTATTTGTTGTGTTTGTCTTTTATTTGAAGTTCTCATTTTGTGTAAAGCACAGAGCATGTTCTTTTTTTATTGTTTTTTTTTTATTATTTTTGCTTGCTGTGAATTTGTTTGTTTTATTTTTAATTCCTTTTTTATTTTGAATGTATCTAATCTAAGTTGCAAAGATATGTTACATAGGAGATTCACATTCTCACAACCAGACACGTACAAGTTCGCGCTTGCACATGCCTCATGTGAACCTACAACATAAAAACCAAATCTCAAATGGACATACACCCTGCAACTCTTGCCGTCCTTCCCTGAAACAGGTGAAACATTGGCAAAGTGAACCATTTTTACAGCATGGGTGGTCAGCCGCATACCAACCTATAAGTCAAGGAACTAAGTAAGTTGTAAATAAAATTATAGCTATTATTATTTTATATCATTTAAAGCTGGTCAAACTTTGCGCCCTCCGCGTGACAACGATAATTAATCATAAATAAGGTGATTCATATTACCTCTAACATAGAAAAAAAACTATTGAAACGGTGTTTCTGTTATTGTGTTTTGTTGCACTTAATTGCCTCACTAAGCACTTGTGAGCTCTGCATAACCGCTTCTACGATAAAGGGGTGAAAGAAGTGATTCTGAAACTCCGAGCTTAGTAAATAAGTAAGCAAGGAACTAAGAGTTGAATAACATACAATATAGCCTCCATACTACAACCCCAGTCTGAACTGTGCGACTCATCCCCCTATAGGAAGTTTAAAAAAAAAGATTTCCGGGAGTATTAAAACGAAGATGAAAAAAACATCAAAATCCACCCCTGAGTAATCTGGCAGCCCTTTTCAAGATGCTGCAATATGAATGAAGGCGGCTGAAAAATGAACTAGAACAAATATTGTGTGTATTACGTTTCTAGAACCTTCAAAAAATAAGAACCAGCCCCCTCGGGAGCTAGGATACCTACATTTATTATTATTATAACCTCAAATATCGACCGGATTGAAAAATCTGTTATGGGGCCGTCCATAAATTACGTCATCGATTTTGGCCGATTTTCGACCCCCCCCTCCCCCCTTACAATCATCCTATAGTCGTTATCTAATGACCTCCCTCTCCTCTTGCCGTAATAATGGATGAGCTTAATAATTAATAATGTTATATTACTTACATAATATTTTGTATATTTTGTAGAAATTGGTATTTACAAGAACGATGTCACTTTTGGTACTCGTACATCATTTGCCATCATCCGCAGACCAGACTCCCCCCCCTTAATGCGAATGACGTAATATATAGACAGCCCCTTAGCAATAAATATGTTCCATACGCAACCTCTTCAGGTTGATGCACTATATGTGCAGTTCAGTTGGTTAAATGCTTGCATTCGAGGCTACGGTTCAAGAATTGCCCGTTTAGGTGTTTATCTCAATCCCTAAATAAAAAATCCTGGCAGGGTTGACTCAGCCTTCACAATGAATAAGAATCAGCCTCCTCAGGAGCTAGGAGCTCCCTGGTGAAGAAGTAGGCGTTTTAGGCCGGACCCTTACCTCTGTAAATAGCCACACGCCACAGGGGATCCCATCAGCCAATCCGATAAGAAGAAGCGCCATATACCTGTATTATGCAGCATATACATATTTGAAAATTGAATGGTTTTAACGTCGTTTGTGTAAGTTTCACTGTCACCCCAGGGGTGGAAGTCTCGATGGCCGTCGGCAGATCTTACCGTATCTATTTGAAGATAGGATGGAATAAAACGTAGCGATGCCTGAGCAACGGATTGTTTTTCCGTATAAAATGGATCAAATGTTGATACCGCCATGTTTTATTATGTCCTATCTTTAAATATATACGATAAGATGTATCGAGGTTCGTCGAGACTTACCCCAGATTCGTTTTCTGCTCCTACTCCATCTCACATGGCAGCAGATCAACAGATGATCCATTTTATACGGAACACCGATCAGCTATAATCTACATAAATTGCAAGGATATATTAACATTTAAAGCTCTCAAATGCATGCCCACAAACAAACACGTGTAGTTCGCGCTTGCAAAAGATTAATGTGCACTTGCAAATAAAATCCAAACCTCAAATGAACATAAACCCTGCAACTTTTGCCGACCTTCCCTGACACAGGGGCAAATGACGAAAGTTGTTCAAGCACCGCAACGTTTTGTTTCGTTCTATCTTCAAATAGGTACGTTCGACGGTCGTCAAGACTTCCACCCCTAAGAAAACGAAACTAAGCTACACATCTATATGTGTAGCTTAGTTATAACTTCTTGCCTGTATTATCCCCGATCTTGCATGTGGCGATTTGGGACCTATTTATTTTTACGGGTAAGGGGGCCGGCCTCACACCAACCACTTTCAGTTGAAGTGGGGTTTTCCTAGCTCCCTAGCTGGTTCTCGTTTCTTGTGAAAACCTTGAGGTCGAACCCTTGCTCTCGGCATGGAATGCAAGCATTCTACCAATTGAGCTATCGACCTTTTTTACGAGCTTGGTCATCGTCGCTGCAAAGCGCCAATTCTCAAGTAAGACCCATTTGCCGTAAGGCTGGATGGACCTTTGGTGACCGGTCATTGGTAAAGGTTTATGAATTTTTCAACCCAGCGAAGAGAAAATTTGAAAATGTAAATGGTATATCTTTTTGTGCTACGCCGGTATTCGAGCCCTCAACCTTCCATTTACGAGTCCGATGTGCTAACCACTGGAGTATGGCAGTATGTCACTTATTCAGTTTAACCTTTAACAGCCGTCGAGACTTCCCCCCCCTTTGCTAAGTAAATTCGCTAACTATGTGTTTAATTGTACCCCCTAATCCTCGCTTAGCTTCACTTGTAGAGATTCCACACTACATGTGTCTCACATAGAAGGGGTTCACAAAAAGGCAGACATGCAAGTCGGCTTCGGGCATGGAGGAAGTATTTTAAGGAGAGGAACATAATAAAATAATCTTATTAAAAAAACCCTAGCCGCCAGCATTACAAATCAACCGCCATTTCTTTCTGTCCTTACATATTTTTTTCATTTCCTCCAGAGTCATATATTTTTTCGTACAAGCTTTCCTTTCATTATGACTCTGGATATTCCATTCATTCGCAAATTCGAAATTTTGGTCCATCCATACCTTTCTCGGTCTTCTTCTATCACGAAATTCATCGATTCTTGCAACATATACTTTCTTCGTCAGTCTGTCATCATTCAAATCAACAATTCAATAAAATCGATTTTAAATTTCAATAAAATGGTGCATCTGATGGTTCGCACGTACTCAAGTCTATTTATAAATAAACCTCTTAACCAATGCCTTATATAAGGTCTGAAAAAAATGTTTTTGGGACATCCATAATATATAATAAATTATATTGTTTTAGATTGTTATTATATGAACGATGTCTGCCTGGTGAATTTCTTTATTAGTGATATTTGAATGGTTTCTGAAGTTTTTATTTTTGATATGCTTTTTTTTTGCTTCTAACCTACTGTTTAGTGTTTATATATGGGTTTATTTTTTCTTTTCTTTTCTTTTATGTTTTACCGTAATGTTTTATACTTTTTATTCTTGTAATATTTATTGTTATTGTTGTTTTGTATAAACTCCCTTGATATGTACTTATTTCGTAAAAGGCTAACGCCGTAAATAAATAAATAAATAAATAAAATACATAGTATAGTGGAATAAAAACTTTTTTGACGCAATTAGACACTATCGGGGCTATTCTTAGACATTTTAGTCGTCGGTTGAGCCCACGCTTTGACAAACTAATGATGCATTTGTATAAAGAACTGTCAATCCAAGATGGCCGCAACTGAACAGCTGATTAGTCTTCATACAAATATTACCAAAATTCGGTAGGTAGGAATGACCGTGGTGACGAAACTTCCAGCCCAGGCATCATTAGTTTGTCAAAGTGTGGGCTCAACCGACGACTAAAATGTGTAAGAATAGCCCCGTATATCTGTGATACATCTTAGACAGTATCAGTGCTATTCTTAGCCCGTTTACGCACTAGCGGTTAACCGCCTAAGGGGCTGTCCATATATTACGTCATTCGCATTAAGGGGGGGGGGGGGAGTCTGGTCTGCGGATGATGGCAAATGATGTACGAGTACCAAAAGTGACGTCGTTCTTGTAAATACCAATTTCTACAAAATATACAAAATATTATATAAGTTATATAACAATATTAATTATTAAGCTCATCCATTATTACACCAAGAGGAGAGGGGGGTCATTAGATAATGACTACAGGATGATTGTAAGGGGGGGGGGGGTCGAAAATTGACCAAAATCGATGACGTAATTTATGGACGGCCCCTAAGCGGTTAGCCGCGCGGCCTGCCGCTTTTCCAATTTAGTATGCAACCGCTGGTGATCGTACGCACTAGAACCGCCATAAACCGCTGAACCGCCGAAGCGGCCAGCCGCTAGTGCGCAAGGCCCCTTAGACAATTTAGTCGTCCGTTGAGCCCACGCTTTGACAAACTAATGATGCTTGGGCTGGAAGTTTCAATCGACCCAGCGTTATTGCATTCCAAATACGCTAGAAAGGCCCCTCGGCCATAACACCGGACGGGTTTTGGATTTTGAATAGACCATTAAATTAATCACAAGAATAATTAATTCGAATTGATTATAATTACAGTGTATGGAGTTCTCACACTTGGTGAGTGGGTATAATGCGCGAGCATCTCCAAATCTAATGAACAAAGTGATTAAGTAATTAAAGATTCATAAATGATAATAATTAATCTCAAATCTAGAAGTATACTGAAAATAATTAAATATTAATTACGTATATTATTTATGTATTAAGATTGCAACTTTTTTTCGGCGATGGACCACTTTTACTTTTATTTGGACTAAGCACCACTTTTACTGTTTTTTCCACCAAACACCGCTTTTACTGTTTTTTCCACCATACATCACTTTTACTGTTTTTTCTACCAAACACCACTTGTACTGTTTTTTCCACCAAACACCGCTTTTACTGTTTTTCCACCAAACACCACTTGTAATGTTTTTCCACCAAACACCACTTGTACTGTTTTTCCACCAAACACCGGTTCAAACACTAGTCCGGTCGATAGCTCAGTTGGTAGAGTGCTTGCATTCCATGTCGTGAGCTCGGGTTCGAATTCCTTCGAAGCGAGGGTGTCAGAAATGATTTCCCGTTTCGGTGTTTATTTCAAACCCCAAATAAAAATACCGGCAAGGTTTACTCAGCCTTCACAAGAAATGAGTACCAGCCCCCTCGAGAGCTGGGAAACCCCCACTTCATCTGAAGTGGTTTGCGTAAGGCCGGCCCCCTTACCTGTAAAAATAAACAGGTTCAACTCGCCACATGCGACCCCCTCGGGGATAACGCGGCAAAAAGTTACACTATATGTGTAGCTTAGTTGCGTTTTGCGTTTGCGTCACCACTTGTAATGTTTTTCCACCAAACACCACTTGTACTGTTTTTCCACCAAACACCACTTGTAATGTTTTTCCACCAAACACCACTTGTACTGTTTTTCCACCAAACACCACTTGTAATGTTTTTCCACCAAACACCACTTGTAATGTTTTTCCACCAAACACCACTTGTACTATTTTTCCACCAAACACCACTTGTACTGTTTTTTCCACCAAACACCACTTGTACTGTTTTTTCCACCAAACACCGCTTTTACTGTTTTTTCCACCATACATCACTTTTACTGTTTTTTCCACCAAACACCACTTGTACTGTTTTTCCACCAAACACCACTTGTAATGTTTTTCCACCAAACACCACTTGTACTGTTTTTTCGACCAAGGACCATCTTTATTGTTCTTTCGATCGTCGATCACATTTGCTATGTTATCAACCTAGGATAATTTTTACTGATTTATTCGACCGTTGACCACTTACACTGTATTTTAAACCATGGACCATTTTTTTCGATCATCCACCACTTTTACTGGTTTTTCGAGAAAATACCACCATTGTTTCTTGATGTGTTTTGGCGTGAGGCTCTTTCTTTTCTAATGATATGTCAGGTCCCCCCAATGTCAACGATCGCTTACAAAATGCCTCGCAGCTCTAAATAGGTTTTCTGTTGTTCTTATTCCCATTCGATATCTCATGCTGACCAACAACGCTGTAAAAAATGGTTCATTCTTCCAATACTATCCCTCTTTCAGGGAATGGTAGTAAG
This sequence comes from Agapetus fuscipes, assembly GCA_951799405.1. NCBI lineage: Eukaryota > Metazoa > Arthropoda > Insecta > Trichoptera > Glossosomatidae > Agapetus > Agapetus fuscipes. The sequence goes on from OX637339.1 coordinate 611,950, forward strand.
ATTTACGGGTTTTAAGTACATTAAAGTTTTATTTTTTACATAGGTACGCTTGCAGCATTTGTAAGCGCAAAAACCAACCCATTTTTCAGCTGTTATTCAAATTATTTTACGAAGAATTTTGGTATTTCTAGCACAACTCTAAATCCAGTTTTTAGTATTGCAATGATCGTGAAATAACCACGATAATCTATTTAAAATGCAAATTGATAAACTGCAGCTAAATCACATTCCAATAATCGAAATGCAAATTCGCATATTGCATATTAATTCATCAAATAGCCACGCAACTAAGCTACACATTTAGTGTAACTTTTTGCCGCGCTATCCCCGAAGGTGTCGCATGTTGCGAGTTGAACCTATTTATTTTTACAGGTAAGCTTCAGTTGAAGTGGGGGGTTCACAGCTCTCGAGAGGGCTGGTTCTTATTTATTGTGACGTCTGAGTAAACCTTTGAGATCGAACCCTTGCTCTCGGCATGGAATGCAAGCATTCTACAAATTGAGCTATCGACTTTTTTACGAGCTTGGTCGTCGTCGCTACAAAGCGCTAATTCTCAAGCAAGACCCAGTTGCTTTAAGACTGGATGGAACTTTGGTGAGCGGTCATTGGTAAAGGTTTACGAATTTTTCAACCCAGCGAAGAGCAAATTTGAAAATGTAAGTAGTATAATTTTTGTGCTCCGCCGAGATTCGAACCCACAACCTTCCATTCATTGTCCGAAGTGTTGCCACTGGACTACGGACCGGTCCAACTGTAAAATAAATAAGTGTTTTTAGGCTTTCATGGCCGCCTTCAGATGATGATGATAAGGATGTAGAATCCACCTTTCCGGGCTTGTAGACCATGGTCCAATAATTCTTTTGTAGGCTGCTTTATTCTTTTTGGAAGGCTGCTACGTTACGTCAGTAACATACGACTGACTTCTTCAGGGCTTGTACTTCCAAGTAGAGCAAATTTGAAAATGTAAGTAGTATATTTTTTGTGCTCCGCCGGGATTCGAACCCACAACCTTCCATTCAGAGTCCGAAGTGTTACCACTGAACGACGGTACTAAAGCTGAGAAAGAAAGAAAAACCTATAGCATTGATCAGATTTTCAACAAAGTAAATTTAAAGTTAAAGGGTTTGTGTATTGATATTGTAAAGATTCATTTTAAAAATAATAATGTAAAAATTAAACAAAGCTTTTCTTTGCGAGTTGATTTATTTCTCGAGCGCTTCTGATGTTTTAATAGAATGGATGATGGACGACTAACAAAGAAAGTGTACAGAGGAAATATCAAAGAAAGGTAATGTCAACGACGTTACCATGTTAAAAGCACAGGTTCCCATAATAATACTTGGATGGGTTACCGCTCAGGTACACCGCGTGTAGTTGGCATCTTGGACCGGTCCGTAGTCCAGTGGCAACACTTCGGACTCGTAAATGGAAGGTTGTGGATTCGGATCCCAGCGGAGCACAAAAAATATACCATTTATATTTCGAATGTGCTCTTCGCTGAGTAGAAAAATTCATAAACCTTTACCAAAGACCGGTCACTGAAAGGTCCATCCAACCTTACAACAACTGGGTCTTGCTTGAGTATTGGCGCTTTATACAGCGACGACCAAGCTCGCACAGGGCTCTTGAGGTGTGATACACACAAAAACAGCGCTCACGAAATAAATCATCCTAATATTATTATTATTATAAAGCGTGGAAAGGGGAAGACCGATGAAGGAATGGATAGACCAAATAGGGGAGATTGCGAAAGAATGGAACCTGCATAGGGAGAATGAGAGAAGAATATGTATGAGGAAAGTGATGAATGTTGAAGATATGAAAGAGATATACACTTACTATACTTACTTTCTTCGCCTCATAAGCCTTGAAGGCTCAGGGCCTCCCGCACCACAATCCTCCAGGACTCTCTGTCTTGTGCTGCTTCCCTCCATGGTCCCCTCACTCCCAGAACTTCAGCATCGACTTCGACGTTGTCTGCTCACTGCATCCTGGGTCTGAGGGGGCACCATCCAAGACAGTTCTGATGATCCTGGAGTCCTCTGCACGTGCTACATGTCCGGCCCACTGGAGTCTTTTTGATTTCATTACCGACACTATGTTAGCATCTTGAAACACGGACATCAGCTCCGCGTTGGTCCGGATACGCTACCTGTCATCTTTTATTTTATTTATTTATTTAAGAAGAATAAACGGCTATATAGCCTTTTGCAACATTGCGATAAATATAAATATGTAGGTACATAAGTAGGTACTGTATCTATAGGTATAAAACTAATATCTTAAAATATAACACAAATAAATGACACTTAAATAATATACAAAGATGTAAATATACGATGGTTATAAAGTAATAGAACTAACAATTTAAAAAAATAATAACAATAAACTTTAAAAATAATAATGCAAAAACCATAAACCAGTGTAAGCAATTGTTGTATACAAAAATTGTTGTAATAAACAACAAATCTTAATTATTTGATCAGGGTTGTCACAAACATAATATACTAAATCAGGTGTAAAATTTGCTAAAATTAATAGAATAAACAAAAGATCATTTAAAATTTCAAGGATTTTTTTATAAAAAAAAATTCATACAATGCAATACAACATACAATTTACAATGTGTTGTGCAAAGAAAGAAAGAAGATGTGAAACTAAAGGTACAAAAAAATGTGTTGAGATGGCTTGGGCCTGTGGAAAGAATGGATGATGAAAGACCGACAAAATGCGGATACCTACATAGTTAATATGAAAGGAAACAGAGGATGGGAAGACCGAGGAAAACATGGCTTGATCACATTGGCGCAATTTTGATAGAATGGGATATACAAAGTGAATGTAAACGAAGGAAATATATGAAAAAGGTGATGGATATGAACGAACTGAAGGAGGTATGCAAGGATGGGAAAAAAAAATGTAGGGTACTCGGCAGAGGCTCTGGCCACCCCTAGCGGAATTGTGACTGAGTTACAGTTACAGTTACACAAAGTAAGCTTTACCAAAAATCTTCAAATATAGGTCCGAGAATACGTCCGAGAAAGAGATATACAGGGCAGAAAAAAATGGAGACGCACCTGCGGAGGTACCGGCCACCGCTAGTAGAACGGCGGGTCGATACATCGCCTTATTCCAATCAACCATTCAATTTTTAAATTATTGTATCATGTCATTTTCAATGACATCTATAATCTAATCTATAATCTAAGTTGCAAGGATATATTCATTCAAAGCTGTCAGATGTATGCCCACAAACAAACACGTGTAGTTCGCGCTTACAAATGCTGATTGTGTACTTACAAATAAAATCCAAACCTCAAATGAACATAAGCCCTGCAACTCTTGCCGACATTCCCTGAAACAGGGGTGACATTGGCAAAGTGAACCTTTTTTTACTTTATGGTATTTTTTACATCCTTACACCATTCACCGTTTTTAATATTGTGTAAAACACTGCAAAAAAAAATGCTACTTGTCCCATAAAATTAATGTTTATTTTATTAATCACACATTGTTGAATTAAAAATAAATCTCTGTAGCAGATGTATGGCACATCAAATCTTCCTCATTTACATCAGCATCATAAATAAAATGGCGGTTGGCCTTTAGCGAATGCAATTCCTAAATGGTGTTTTATGGTTTTTTATATTGTTGCATTTTATTTGAGAATTAATTGCAAATATTCGCATTTTTATGGGTCCCGTGTGCATCGTAAATTTACACCAGTGTTTTTCAAAATTTTCAACGTTGAGACCCCTTTCCGATCATGAAAGTAATTTATTTGTGTATGTTATAATTCTTCTTATTTTTTTTCCTTTGATTTGCAAAAAAATACTTCAAGAATCCTCATATATCCTGAGATAAGGACGAGAAGCTATGATGATGATGGATGATTTATTTTCTGTGGCGCCATTTAATGGTCCAGGGCCATCTCAAGAGCGCCATGGCTTCTGGAGAAAAGCAGTGTCTTCAGTCCCATTCTGAAAGTGGTGGTAGGCTGGTTCGCGCGAACACCGACGCCCAAATTGTTCCAGGCAGCCGGCCCAGCCACCGCAAAGCTCCTGTCTGCAAAATGTTATGTATTCGCTCTATCTTTCATCCTTAAGGAGGTTTTCCAGCTGTCTTTCACCTTTAGGAGGTCTTCCAGCTGTCTTTCACCTTTAGGAGGTCTTCCAGCTGTCTTTCACCTTTAGGAGGTCGTCCAGCTGGGCGTTGACCTTCTAGCATCTCATCAGCTACGATGTATGCGAGTCTTTCATGACTCAATTCTAACACATGATTTCTCCAAAATGGTTTCCTGGATCTGCTCCATCTCACTTTGAAAGTTCTTAGAATAATCACAGGCAGAACATTGCAAGATCGCATCCGCAACGACCACGCACGTGAAGCTTTTCAAACAGAGAAACATTCTATAAACAATGAGGAACTTGCCGTTTATATTGCTACGAACTTGGAGTACTTGCGACTGTCCATGCATACATAGAACAGTCTGGCACTAGTATGATGATGATAGTGTTACAAATTACGAAATTGAAGTACCTACGCGCATCTATACATGTACAATAGTGTGGGTAGAACCATCTGGGAGTAGTCCATGATGGTGGTAGTGCGTAGAATGATGTTCTGGTGTGAGCGAGATATCGACGAATGATCTGGAATATGCAAGAAAGATCTATGTTGCACCTATATAAGAGTACTGCAATAGGGCAGAGTGTCGATAAAAAACTGAGCCGTGAAGTTCGAAAGCCAGAGCTAGAAATGAGTTGTTGTAAATTGTGAACCAAATTGTGTAAAATAAATTGTGTTAAGATAAATAAATAATTGCAATTTGATTAAAAGAGAGCCCAGTAAAAACAAAACAGTATCTACTATACATGACATATTCAAATCTCCCTCAAATCATTTCGTTTTAAGTGTCATTTCTTATAGTAAAGGAAAAGTTCGAATTTCTGGTGAAAGTTGTACAATATTATGCCAAATTCTTAAATGACAATTATTAAATAGAAAACAAACTTTCAATATTTAAATTGCTACCCGCTGTTTGAGAAGCGATGTTTTTTACCATCAAATAAAAATAAAACCCGTCTAGTGGTCGGCTGCGGGGAGATGGTTCGGCCTCTCAAGGATGACCGCTCCTTCTCTCGGCCAGTACCTACACTACGACTATAAAATCTATGCTGCATGCCATCGATATGTAGAATTACTATCTCCATGCTCCATGCAGTGTATACCTTACCCAATACGGGGTTATTCTTAGACATTTTAGTCGTAGGTTGAGCCCACGCTTTGACAAACTAGTGATGCCTGGGCTGGAAGTCTCATCACCACGGTCATTCTTACCTACCCAATACGGGGCTATTCTTAGACATTTTAGTCGTAGGTTAAGCCCACGCTTTGACAAACTAATGATGCCTGGGCTGGAAGTCTCATCACCACGGTCATTCTTACCTACCGAATTTTGGTAATATTTGTGTGAAGACTAATCAGCTGTTCACTTGCAGCCATCTTGACAGGTCTTCATACAAATGCATCATTAGTTAGTCAAAGCGTGGGCTCAACGGACGACTAAAATGTCTAACAATAGCACCGTTTGTCTATACTTCTTCTTGTGGTCAAACACGCCTTAAAGCCACTGGGTCTCGCTTGAGAATTGGCGCTTTGTAGCGATGACCAAGCTCAAGCAAGTTGGTAGAGTGCTTGCGTTCCATACCGAGAGCTCGGGTTTGAATCCCACCGAGGGTGTCAGATATGATTTCCCGTATCGGTGTTTATTTCCAACTCAAAATAAATACCGGCAAGGTTAACTCAGCCTCCACAAGAAATAAGTTCCAGCTCCCGAGGATGCCGGCACTAAATATTCATCAACCAATACAACATTCGTACAATATTCATCAACTAATTTAATCATACCGCAAGAGCCATCTACACGCTTAGTCGTCGCTATAGAAAGCGTCAATTCTCTAGCAAGACCCAGTTTCTGTAAGCTGGATGGAGCTTTAGTGACCGGTTATTTTATAATCTAAGTTGTAGAGGTATATTAACATTTAAGGCTCATATTGATACATGCCCACATGTAGATACAATGTGTAAGTTTGCGCTTATACGTGCTGCATGTGTACATTCAAAACCAAACCTCACATGAACATAAACAAAAGTGAACCAAGTTTTTACAGCATGGAAGGTAAGCCTCATATCAACCTTTTAGTCAAGGAATTGGTGGCGGCTAATGAATTATTCAACGCGCCAAAGATTTTTTTTTGTGCTCAGCTGGGAATCGAACCCACGACCTTCCGAGCGTTAACCACTAGACTACAGGCTACTCGATATCCTCTGTAAGTATCGGCAACCATCATCAAGTCACCTACCTTGACTTTACATTAAACTAACTTATTCTATTTGATTACACTCAACTATCTGCAGATATACGAGAGCAGTTGTACCCATTGACTGTTGTTATCTGTGGACTAGAAACTATTTTAACTAAAATTCACTTATTTAACTCCAAAGTTTTCTTCGTTAGAAAAAGAACAAAGACCTTCACAGTGTCATTGCATTGTGAACAAAAAAAAACTCGGGTGAAACTACGAAATCTTCTCAGAAAGTTGGCAGCTTTAAAACTCACGCCTGCGCGAACAATGTGTGTTATACATCTTTTTATCAGTAAATTTTGCATTTTTTTAAAGGCATTATGGCATTGGGTAAAGAAAGCAAAAAAAAACAAGATTTCACAGGTAAAAACAAATTTTGTATGACTTAAGCACTGCTATGTTTGACAGGACTGTTAACAACTGTGCCCCATGTAATGTATTGTTACGAATATGTGATTGTATGTCCGTATATGTTTCCTTATGATTGTGTGTTTTTACTTACTGGTTTGTGTGTGTGTGTGTGTGTGTCTCTAGATATAGGTATTTGGATGGTTGTACTAGTGTTCGATCAAAGCTTCTAATTAAGAAGAATCTAGCATGGTTTGGCGTGTGCCAGAGTAGCCCTTATACACCTGGCGATGCTTTGAAGGCGGTCTAGTACCAGAAACGCTATTCTGCAAGATTCCTTACACTTTGGATATCCATACAAGTCGGGAGCGCTAGCGCTTGCGAATAAACTCCATCAATAAAAAATCACAGTAGGTACACCTTATTTTTGGACACGAATCGTCAGCTTGTCGCCTTAAGGTCGTAAGGAATTTAGCAGAATAGCGCTTCAGAGCCGTTGAACGATATAGTACGAAGGTTATATGTGAACCAAATTTGAGTGAATCATAAAATATATATTTTAATGGAATTTTTATTAAATTGAAACCAAGTAAAACGTTAGAGTACCAATAAGTAATAATATTAGGATGATTTATTTGGTGAGCGCTGTTTTTGTGTGTATCACACCTCAAGACCCCTCTGCGAGCTTGGTCGTCGCTGTAGAAAGCGCCAATTCTCAAGCAAGATCCAGTTGTTGTAAGGTTGGATGGACCTTTCAGTGACCGGTCTTTGGTAAAGGTTTATGAATTTTTCAACCCAGCGAAGAGCACATTTGGAAATATAAATTGTATATTTTTTGTGCTCAGCCGGGATTCGAATCCACAACCTTCCATTTACGAGTCCGAAGTGTTGCCACTGGACTACGGACCGGTCCAAGAAATGCCAACAACACGCGGTGTACCTGAGCGGTTACCCATCCAGGTAGCATCCGCGCCCAATGTTGCTTAACTTCGGTGATCCGATGAGAACCGGTGCTTTTAACATGGTATCGTCGTTGACAAAATGCCGTAAGTTAGCTTCTACTTCTTTTTACTATAACTCGATGGCTGTACCATTCTCTCGGATAAAACAGTAAAATACAAGTGTTTGGCGGCCTTCTCCCATTCCTCCAGTGTCTCTGGCACCAGCAGAAGTGGGGATAGAACTCAGTACTGTGCGTGACCGCATCGAAAGCGGTCGTACCTACATTCCTACCGCAAAATTCAACCATTAAAACAAGCATTGGTCCACGAACCGGTATTTTTGATTTTGACGTTTCGTACGCAAAGTGGATGCATTTTGAAATTCGAACACGGACAGGTTCGCGCAGACGCAGTCGGCTGTCCGAAAGCAACGCATGCGCGTGACACAATTTTTTTGTTTTTGTTCCAAATTTGACATTGAAATTTTTTCGTACCTACCTGTGTGACATTTCGAAATTCGAATCAAGTTTATTTTTTTTCAAATGACAGTTTAATTTGCAATTTTAATTGAATTAAATAAACTTAAAATTTAAACTATAAATAAATATATTTTTAATTAAATTTTCGCCATGGAGGTTAAATTGATATTTAGTGTGACTGTAGTGTTGACGCTGTTTTCACTGGTACTGGCCGTAAGTCTTCCAGCTTCTATAACAAAACCAGGTTAGTGGATTGCATTGCAAAATTTTATATCAGTTTTATTTTATTACAATTATTAATTACCTTCTATTAATTAGTTCATTAAAAGTCTTTGGCAACATTTATTTAATTAACTAGTTTTTGTATTTTGAAAATCCCAGAACAAGTAGAATGTTAGATAATTTTATAATAAGAAAGAATGACTATTTTAATAAAATTATTTCTTTTATAAAATCTTTATTGATTGATTGGAAGGTTCAAACTAGAGCGAAAAGGTAAAACAGAAAGGTGTACTAGAACAAGTAGAAATAAAATCCAGGGCAACACAACAACATTACAACACTAACACACATAACAAGCAATAAAATCATAAACCCAATGAATTGGAGTATTTTAATAGTGCAGCTCAATTTTTAATATAATTATTGTAATTTGACTTATAGGTTAGTATGAGGCTGACCCCAAATACTGAAATAAAATGGTTCACTTTTGCCAATGCCACTTCTGTTTCAGGAAAAAGCGTCAGGAGTTGCAAGGTTATGCTAATTTTAGATTTGAGTTTTATATTGTAAGTACACATGAAGCATGTGTATTGTGTAAGTGCGAACTTATATGTGTCTGCTTCGGGGAGAACGCAACTAAGCTACACATATTGTGTAAATCCCTAATGGGGTTGCATGTAGTGCGTGAACCTATTTATTTTTACACGTAAAGGGGCCGGCCTTATCCCGACCACTACAGTAATAAAGGAGGATTCCCCATCTCCTGAGGGGGCTGGTAGTTATTTCTTTTGAAGGCTGAGTAAACCTTACCGGTATTTTATTTTAGCTTTAAAATAAACACCGAAACGCAAAAAAAAATTCTGACACCCTCGGTGTGATTCAAACCCAAGCTCTCAGCATGGAATGCAAGCACACTACCAACTGAGCTATCAATCTGACTATTTGTGTGCAATAAATATGAATCGTAAATGTTTATCTATTTTGGCAACTTACATTTTTAAAATTATAACATTCTTTGACTTATAGGTTGGTATGAGACTGACCACCCATACTTTACAAAAAGTTTCACTTTGCTAATGCCACCCCTGTTTCAGGGAAATTCGGCAAAAGTTGCAGCGCTTATGTTCGTTTGAGATTCGGGTTCTAATTTATAAGTGTACATGCAGAATTTTAAATGTTAATATATCTTTGCAACTTAGGTAATAGATAGATACATCGCAAACATCAGTAGAGATTGCGGATGTACGGAAAAATTACATATATTCTTATCTATTAATTACTGCACTAATAATAAATTCAAATAAGTGTTTAAATACAAGGTTTCTCAATATTTTTAAACCTATTTTCCCAATACATTTGTTTGATTAGCCGTAGTCTAGTGATTATGCAGAAAACGCTAAAGTCTTGTTATCGAAAGGCAGTGTGTTCGATTCCCAACGAAGCACTATTTTCATTTCAAAAATTGCAATTATGCTACACATATACTGTAACTTCTCGCCTGTGTTATTCCCGAAGTGGTCGCATGTGGTGATTCTAGACTTTTTTTAAATTATCTTTTTTAGTTCAGAAATACGAGTAGATTTGTGAAGAGGAATGCAGTTCAACAACCTATTTTGCATGGCCAGAAACTGGTATTAACATTATCAATTAAGAAGTCAACACTTTTTTTTTAATAGATTTGTGAAGAGGAGTGCAATTCACCAACCTATTCAATGCCCACGCCTTATGTGCTTGACCATACCAGCGACGTTCGGTTATAAGTGGTAAACAATTCATTATTTATTAATATCTAAGTTGCAAATATTTATTCACTTTAGGGTTCACATAAAATGTATCCCCACAAGCAGATACGTAAAAGTTCGCGCTCACGTATGCCGCATGTGGACTTACAAAAATAAAAATGAAATATCTCAAATGAACTTGAAAATTACAACCATCGGTGAATTTGAAAGAAGAATAATGAAAGGCAGGTGCGTACTGGGTGCTACCGCTAGCATCGCCAGGAACCAGAATCTCTCAAAAAATGTTAGATTGGCGGTGCACGGTGGTATACTAGTGCCAACCTTGATGTATGGAAGTGAAGCCTGGACGGTGAGTGAAAGGGAAATTAGTAAAGTCCATACAGTAGAAATGGACTATCTAAGAAGTATGATTGGGAAAAAACGAAGTGACAGAATGAGGAATGATTTTGTAAGAGAAGAATGTGGTGTAAAAGAAGTATGTTAAGATGGTTCGGGCATATGGAGAGAATGAGTGATGAAAGATTGACGAAGAAAGTATATGTTGCTAAAATAGATGGATGTCGTGGTAGAGGAAGACCGAGAAAAGTATGGATGGATCAAATTTCTGAAATAGCGAATGAATGGGATATCCAGAGTCATAATAAAAGGAGGACTTGCATGAAAAAGGTTATGACTCTGGATGAAATGAAAGAAGTGTGCAAGGACAGGAAGAAGTGGCGGCTAATCTGCAATGGTGATTTCTAATGTTGGTGTATTAATTTGCTACATTTTTTGCATAGGAAATTTCTGATTTTTTTTGTATAGATTTCTTTGTAAGGTTTTGTTCTTTTATATATTTAAATGTAATTTTTTATTCATATTCCTTGACTTATAGGTTGGTATGAGGCTGACCACCCATACTGTAAAAAATGGTTCACTTTGCCAATGTTACCCCTGTTTCAGGGAAGGTCGGCAAAAGTTGTGGGGCTTATGTTCATTTGAGGTTTGGATTTTATTTGTAAGTACACATTCAGCATTTGTAAGCGCGAACTACAATTGTTGGTTTGTGGGCTTACATCTGAGAGCTTTAAATGAATATATCCTTGCAACTTAGATTATAGATTATAGATTATAGATGACCTTTCCTGAAACTAGGATGACATTGGCCAAGTGAACCAATTTCAAACAGTATGGGTGGGGCAGTCTCATTCCAACGTGAATGTCAAGAAACATATGTACAATAATATAGTAAGATGATTTTGTTGGGAAACACTGATTTATGTAATGACTGTTTTGATCATTATTGAATCTTCTATATCATTACAAACCCCCCTAAACTTTACCACATATAATTAATTACAATTTAAGATGTTTATCTTAAAATATTTTTATATTAGTAAGTATGTAGATTCATTGCATAAAACTTCTTCTTCTTCTTGCTGTCTATAGACCTATATTGTATGTGACCGAAAAGGCGTGTGGATGAACTGTCGTGTGACCGATTTGTCCATGGACGGGTTTTCTGTAGGCGAGCTATCTTTGACCAATTTTTCGTGAATATTGTTACGAATATGCGGAATGTTGTGTGGTTGTGTAGTTGTGTTAGTGTAATAATATGAATATATTATTACACTGACTAAATGTAAGTACATGACCGTTGCAAGTTTAACACGTATGTCATCAGTAAAAGATCTTGGTGTAACGTTTGATAGCAAACTGAACTTCAGTTCCCATATTGAGATAACTTGTGGCAAAGCAAAAAATGTTGGGATTTGTCATTCGAAATAGTAGGATGTTCACATCTACTCACGTTTTAGCCCTGCTTTACAGTGCACTGGTGCGGAGCAGGCTTGAGTATGGCTCGCTTGTTTGGGCTCCAAATAGTGCCAAATATGTTCTCATGCTGGAGAGGGTTCAGAAAAAATTCTTGAGATTTCTCTACATGAGGACGTATGGGTATTATCCTTGGCTATATCCAAGTGCGTTTGTACTCGGCATGCTTGGTTTCAGTAGCCTGGAGGCAAGAAGGAATGAATGTTTGATAGTTCATTTTATCCGCTTGATTCGTGGTGAGATTTGTAATCCCGCTCTTCTGGGACAAATTGATCTGTATGTTCCCGGCAATTATTGTAGGCAACGTGAGCATAGACTATTGCTACTCCCAAGATGCAGGACTAACCTACCTAGGGTTATGACTGTGGGGAGGGCAATGGCTATGCTCAATGAGATTTCCTCTTCGGTTGATATCTTCCACCTGAGTGAAAATCAGCTTAGACAGAGGCTTCCGTTTCTCCTAAGCTGATTTCGGTTACTTGTGAATGTTTTTGTTTATTATTGTATGCATTAGGTTTAAAACCTGTCATGTACTTTAATGTGAAAATTAATCTATCTATCTAATAAGTCTCTCTAGAAGTGAGTAGACGCTTAGCTATTGCAAAGAAATATAATAACATCCTAATCTCACTTCTCTCGTCCTTTTTCCATTTTACAATTCAATCAATCGCTGTCTCGTTTCCATTTTTAGCCTATCTACAATCTATAATCTAAGTTGCAAGGATATATTCATTTAAAGTTCTCAAATGCATTCCCACAAACAAGCATGTGTAGTTTGCGCTTACAAATGCTGAATGTGTACTTACAAATAAAATCCAAACCACAAATGAACATAAACCCTACATTATTTGCCAAACTTCCCTGACACAGGGGTGACATTGGCAAAGTGAACCATTTTTTACAGTATAGGTGGTCAGCCTCATATCAACCTATAAGTCAAGGAATGAATAAATAAATATAAGAATATGTAAATAAAGGCGACTCGATCTATGTCAGAGCAGTGACATGTCGTATAGAAAGTCTCTCGTTGAATAACACATCAGTGATGTGATTATTATGTTGTGATTGCGCCTTAAGCGAACAGCTGATGGCGAGATAGATAAATACCTATATAAACAATCATTGGAATAAATAGTACACTTAATTATAATTAGACTAAAACTGTCAAAATTATTTCAACAGTCCATTTTGTTCTAGAGAAATAATCGGCTACTTCCTTTCAGTGTTGTAAAACAAATACAACACAACACTACGCAGCTAAAAGCCCTGCTACAAAAGATCAATACATCAACCGCCACATCACCAACACACACACCTCTATGGCACTCCAACAAGCGTTATATATTATTATTCACAGAGGATCTAATCTAATCTAAGTTGCAAAGATATGTTACATTGGAGATTCACATTACATGCATTCCCACAACCAGACATGTACAAGTTCGCGCTTGCACATGCCTCATGTGAGCCTACAACATAAAAACCAAATCTCAAATGGACATACACCCTGCAACTCTTGCCGTCATTCCCTGAAACAGGGGTGACATTGGCAAAGTGAACCATTTTTACATCATGGGTGGTCAGCCGCATACCAACATATAATTCAAGGAACAATTCGGATTCCTTAAAAAAAAGTGTTACAAATGTGTGATTATGTGTTTTGTTTGTCTGTGTTAGTCTGTGAAGTGTTTAAATGTAGGAACGTTTATTGTATTTGTATTTGTTCCAGATTGTGTGAGCGTTTACTCGAATATTTTAAGTAGAATGTTTTGGCAAAATCTCACATGTGCCAGTTCCCAATGTTTCGAGAATAACTCTTATTCTCACCTATAATTAGAGACCGAGATGCTCTGTAGCGAGACTTGTATCTAAACCGTCGAGCTATGCAGCTCAAAAGTTCTGTGTATGTGAACCGTTTTTTAAAAAAACTAAACGCAATTTCTACCCGCAAAATCAAAACAATATATTTCATGAAATATTGTCCTGTCCGTAGCTCAGTTGGTAGAGTGCTTGCATTCCATGCCGTGAGCTCGGGTTCGAATCCCACCGAGGGTGTCAGAAATGATTTCTCGTTTCGGTGTTTATATCAAACCCAAAAAAATACCGGCAAAATTTACCGAAACCTTCACGAGAACGCGCCATCTCGGGAGTTGGAAAACTCCCTCTTCAACTGAAGTGGTTTGCGTGAGACTGGCCCCCTTACCCGTAAAAAGAAATGGGTCTCAAATCGTCACATGCGACCTCCTCGGGGATAACACAGGAAATGAGTTACACTATATGTGTAGCTTAGTTGCGTTTGCATTTATTTATTTCTTATTGTATTGCTGTGTGTCCTTCAGTGTCATTGTAAAACCACATTGACTTCGTTTCACATTCCGACATCACAGTGTCCACCGACTCTAGCTTATCTACACTCAACTATGGCGTTTTAAATTGCATGAAAACTGAGGCAACACCCCTGGAGAATGTATAAGTTTCGATACATTTATTGATAAGTTAAAGAGGCTAAACGTTAAAGTTTTACAGATCTCTTATAATACAGCTTATATAATCAAGCAAATGGCAGAACTTGTTGATATTCATAATAACCTGTATCAACGTAATCCGAGGCGGTGTTAATTTCATATTTTGATACACAGGTGTAGTAAAGAATCACATGCTTTGATCGGTGGATGATCCATCGCTACAAAGTCTCTCTCAGTGTATCTATAATCTTGGCTGCAAAGATATGTTAACATTTAAGGTTCATATTACATGCATGCCCACAGACAGGAACATTCTGCATGTGTGCATACAAATAAATAAAACCTCACATGAACATAAGCCTTGCAACTCCTGCCGCCTTTCCCTGAAACCGGGGGGGCATTGACAAAAGCGAACCTATTTTTACAGTACGGGAGGTCAGCCTCATACCAACCTATCAGTCAAGGAGATAATTATTGCATATTATGTATGATGATAACTTGACTTATAAGTTGGTATGAGGCTGACCACCTATTCTGTAAAAAATGGTTCACTTTGCCAATGTCATCCAAGGTTGGCAAGAGTTGCAGGGTTATGTTCATTTGAGATTGGGTTTTTATATTGTAGGTCCACATGCAGCATGTGTCAGCGCGACTTATACGTGTCTGCTCGTGGAAATGCATTTAATATGAATCTAAAATTATGTATATTTTTGCAACTTGGATTTATGTAGATTTAGATTAAGATATGAAAATGATCCATAAGTAAATAATCAATGCAAAATATTTTGCATCGACCACGTAAAAAGATTTCAACGCATGGTCATATACAATATAACATGTGTCTAAATAACATTCAGTGTATAGGCGTTTATTTCAAACCCAAAATAAAAATACCACAAAGGATTACTCAGCCATCTCACAAACTGAAAAACTGTTCCCTTGGAAGCTGGAAACCCCCACTTCAGTTGAAGTTGCTGGCGTAACACTGGCCTTCTTACCTGTAAAAATAAATATTACCTACTCACGACAACCTCCAGGACTCTCATCTTTGTGCAACCGCCAACCCCTTCAGGGATAACGTGGCAAAAAGTTACACTATATGTGTAACTTAGTTGCGTTGCGTTGCTCATGAGCAGACACGTATAAATTCGCGCTTGCACATGCCGCATGTGAATCATCAAACTTGAAAACCACAAATCTCTTATGAACATACACTTTGCAACTTTTGCTGAACTTCTCTGAAATAGGGGTGACATTGGTAATGTGAACCATCTTCTACAGCATGAATGGTCAGCCGCATACCAGCCTATAAATTAAGGAACATACTAAAAGTTATATGAAATTTTCAACACAGCAAAGAACGTATTTGAAAATGTAAATGTGCTCCTCCGGGGTTCGAACCCACAACCTTCCATTTAAGAGTCCGAAGCGTTACCCCTAGACCTCTGACCGGACTTCATGGCACAACCGCAGCAACACAGAGCTTAAGACGTGAAGAAGTTGCACTTTATATACAGTTTAGTTGAGTTGCGTACCTACCTTAGATGGAATCTGACGCTTTGCCGCGATTATCATACTAGTCCTCGGAGGTTTTTTTTTTTAAGTAGAGCTGATGTAATATATTTTAAATACCTCCATCTAGTTATTGACTCAGAGAGACTTCCGGTAGGTTTTGGCTCCATATTCTGATCGAGAGGACATAAAAACTGACTAATTACTTACTCCAGGAGTCTTCAAGCCACGGCCTGCTAGTGTCATCAATTCTGCCCTCGTAGGTACTTGCAAAATGACAGTTTGGAGATAAACGAATGCTGCAGATCCTGTGTGTTAGTTCTGCGTTTTTTCTCAAATAAAACACATAGTTCTAATAAAAACAAACATGGTTTTTTTTTATTAATAATTTTTTATTTGAATGAATTTAAAACAAAACACTGTTAATTTTCACAATAAAATTTATTTTAAAAAGATTAAAATCTTTAAAACAAATTACAAAAAACGTTTGTAATTTGTTTTAAAGATTTTAATCTTTTTAAAATAAATTTTATTGTGAAAATAAACAGTGTTTTGTTTTGAATTCATTCATTCAAAAAAAAAAATTATAAATTAAACAATATGAATTTTCAAACAATACAAAATATAATTAATGGTTTTTTTTATACATATATTAAGCCCAGAAGATGTCATTTTTGCAAAAAAGTGAACATCTCAAAATGTCAATTACTGCATTTACATTTAGCAAGGCAGAATTTGACTCGTGATAGACAACGGATTTGACTCGTGATAGACAAAGGATTTGACTCGTGATAGACAACGGATTTGACTCGTGATAGACAAAGGATTTGACTCGTGATAGACAACGGATTTGACTCGTGATAGACAACGGATTTGACTCGTGATAGACAAAGGATTTGACTCGTGATAGACAACGGATTTGACTCGTGATAGACAACGGATTTGACTCGTGATAGACAAAGGATTTGACTCGTGATAGACAACGGATTTGACTCGTGATAGACAACGGATTTGACTCGTGATAGACAAAGGATTTGACTCGTGATAGACAAAGGATTTGACTCGTGATAGACAACGGATTTGACTCGTGATAGACAAAGGATTTGACTCGTGATAGACAACGGATTTGACTCGTGATAGACAACGGATTTGACTCGTGATAGACAAAGGATTTGACTCGTGATAGACAACGGATTTGACTCGTGATAGACAACGGATTTAACTCGTGATAGACAAAGGATTTGACTCGTGATAGACAAAGGATTTGACTCGTGATAGACAACGGATTTGACTCGTGATAGACAACGGATTTGACTCGTGATAGACAACGGATTTGGTCAGTTACGCTAAACCTTACTAAGGCCCGGGTATTTTCAACGTTAGCTTGTGTGACTTAAAACAGATAAATTAACTACTCGCTCCCTCAGTTCCTGTTTATCGTATACGCCAATCTTGGCAAATATGACTTTTTCATGCAGTTGTCTTATGAATCAAATTCTACACAATCTGAGCTGAGAAAAACCGTAAGACTCGATAATGTGAGAGTTCTTTTAAATATTTTTTATCTAAATTTCTTGTTTTCATAAGACACATTGGTCCAGTACACATGCAAACATTGCTCATGTAAAATTTTCTCAATGGCGTATACGATAAACAAGAACTAAGGCAGCGTACTCACACGATTGACACTGCCTCTCTCAAATGCTTGTTTGGTTTACCCACCATTTTATTCAAAGATGGCCTTTCTGGAGGCAGCTCTGTAGAGGCTCTGTCCAACCCTAGCGAAATAGCGACGGAGTTACAGTTCCAATGAAATTGTCTTAAGAATCGCACGTTACACAATCTGAGCTAAGTAAAAAACATAAAACACTAAACTGTGAGAATTGTTTTCAATATTTAAAATCAATTTCAAGTTTTAATAAGACACATTGGTCCAGTACCTACTCGTACTGTTAGTATCGTTTAGCGTTACCGACCAAATCGGTAAGCTGTAACAAGCCAGATTGATGACACTACGTCACCTTAGTGCGTGTTTGTCTTATCTCCAACAGAGGTAATTACACATAAGCAATGTTTGTACGAGTCGTACAAACATTGCTTATGTGTAATTACCTCTGTTGGAGATAAGACAAACACGCACTAAGGTGACGTAGTGTCATCAATCTGGCTTGTTACAGCTTACCGATTTGGTCGGTAACGCTAAACGATACTAAGCTACACATATAATAAACTTTTTGCCGCGTTTTCACCGAAGAGGTCGCATGTGGCAATTGAACCTATTTATTTCAATAAGGGGGCCGGCCCTACGCTAATTACTTCAGCTGTAGTGTGAGCTTACCAGCTCCCGAGGTTGCTGGTACTCATTTATTGTGAAAGCTGAATAAACCTTGAAGGTATGTTATTTTGGGTTTGAAATAAAATACGAAACGGAAAATCATTTCTGACACCCTCGGTGGGATTCGAACGCGAGCTCTCAGTATGGATTGCAAGCACTCTACCAACTAAGCTATCTACAGGACAAAGGTAGAAATGCTTGGATACACCTGACCTCCTCCATATCACAGATGGGAGCGCCAAAATGTATATATACCTACACATACAACTTAGTGAATAATTTAAAGAGTTACGCAAAAACATTGGCGAAAAATATGCATACAATTCAATAACCCAATTCAAATCACACTTGTATAAGTTGGCATGAGGCTGACAAACCATGCTGTAAAACATTGCAACAATTTACCAATGACACCTTTGTTGTGGATGCCCTTTTTTTATGCTGTAGGTATTGTTCGTTACTTTATAGGTTGGTATATCTCTCCCCCAGTTCTTGTTTATCGTATACGCCAATCTTGTCAAATATGACTTTTTCATGCAGTTGTCTCATGAATCAAATTCTACACAATCTGAGCTAAGAAAAACCGTAAAACTCGATAATCTGAGAGTTCTTTTAAATATTTTTTAAATAAATTTCTTGTTTTCATAAGACACATTGGTCCAGTACACATGCAAACATTGCTCATGTTAGATTTTCTCAATGGCGTATACGATAAACAAGCACTAAGGCAGCGATATGGCTGACTTCCTATGCTGTAAAAAAATGTTTCACTTTGCCAATGTCACCCCTGTTACAGGGAAGAGCGACAGGACTTGCAGGGTGTATGTTCATTTTAGATTTTTGTTTTTATGTTGTAGGCTCACATGCGGCATGTGTTAGCATGATCTTATACGTGTCTGCTTTTGGCATGCATTAAATATGAGCCTTAAATATCAGCATGGCTTTGCAACTTAGATTATAAATTATAGACTTAGAAACAAAAATTTAACACATGCTGTAACATTATTAATGACTTATAAATTAAATACGTTAATTTTAAATATTTTGGGAAAATCCCACGATAGTTTTTTTTCTCACCATGTTATAATTGTTTGGACTTTTGCTTTTCACGGCCACTTCTACGATTTTTTATAGTCTGTTTAATTGTTGGTCTGTAGACAATGATGTGTATTTAATTTACATTCATAATATTACATCATGCCTTTAATTTTTTCGGGTCAGTTTCCATTCATAAAACAAAATAGATTACATATTTTATCTCCATTGTTTATATTTAAAAATATATAATATACATTTTTTTACACGTTGAACTATAATAATCTATAATCTAAGCTGCGAAGGTATGAAAATATTTAAGGAGCATATTAAATGCATGCCCACAGACAGGCATATGTAGGCTCGCGCTTACACATTCTGCATGTGTGCATACAAAAAAAAACTGCACATGAACATGAACCTTGTAAATAAAAGTCTTAGTCTTGTATGTATTAGATTTTACCTGTAATGTACAATCTAATCTAAATCTAAGTTGCACAGATATGTATCATTTGAGATTCATATTAAACGTATTTCCACAAGCAGACACGCATAATTTCTCGCTCACACATGGCGCATGTGGACCTTCAATATAAAAAACCCAATCTCAAATGAACATAAGCCTTTGCAACTCTTGCTGACCTTCCCTGAAACAGGGGTGACATTCGGAAAGTGGACCATTTTTTACAGTATGGGTGGTCAGCCTCATACCAACCTATCAGTCAAGGAATGTACAATAATGTGTGTAAATAAATCTATCTATCTATCTATCTATGTATCTATCTATCTATCTATCTATCTATCTATCTGTCTATCTATCTATCTATCTATCTATCTATCTATCTATCTATCTATCTATGTATCTATCTATATATCTATCTATCTATATATCTATCAATCTATATATCTATCTATCTATATATCTATCTATCTATCTATCTATCTATCTATCTATCTATCTATCTATCTCTCTGGCAACTCCTGCCGCCTTTCCCTGAAACCATGGTGGCATTGGCAAACTAAACCAATTTTCACCGCATGTGGAGTCAGTATCATAACATATACACAAAAACTACCTAGACCTAATTCTACAAGTGTGCCGATCCATTGCTTACCCAAGTATTTGTGTGTTCAGTGTAAGTGATTGCTTAAGTAAGTACATATTATTAGTATTGCGTTGCTAGAGAGATGTGTAAGAAACCTGTTCTTGAATAAGAGTGCAAGTGAAATGAAGAGCCGGTAATTCCACTCTCTGTACTACTTGCAAATACCACATGGGTTATTTACCCAAAAATATATCTAAACTCAACAAGCGCCTGCATTGAGCGTTTTAGTTTACATAGATTATTATTTGGTTAAACGCTATGATCAAGTTTAAACAAAGGTAATGTATTTTTTAGATGCGGTATAGACTGTTATACTTAGTAAACGTTTGTAATACTGAAGAACCGGCTAACAGCTGATGTGTTAGTTAAAATTTTACAATATACTGTTTTTTTTTTAAATCGTTAATACTTCTAGGTAAAAACAACGATTGATACAAAAATTTATATATAAGAATTGTAACTATACCATAAAACCGGTCCGTGGTCTTATGGTAACGCTTTGGACTCGTTAATGGAAGGTCGTGCGTTCGAATCTCAGCGGAGCACAAAAAGCACCATTTATATTTTGGAATATGAATATGATTTTTTCTTTACTTATAGGTTGGTATGCGGCTGACCACCCATGCTGTAAAAATGGTTCACTTTGCCAATGTCAACCCTGTCTCAGGAAGGACGGCAAGAGTTGCAGGGTGTAGGTACTATGTCCATTTAAGATTTGGTTTTTATGTTGTAGGTTCACATGCGGCATGTATAAGCGCGAACTTGTACTTGTCTGGTTGTGAAAATGCATGCAATGTGAATCTCCAATGTAACATATCTTTGCAACTTAGATTAGATTAGATTAGATTAGTTAAAATCAACAAATATATGTAGAATAACTTTGACTATACTATAAAACCGGTCCGTGGTCTTGTGGTATTACTTTGGATTTATTAATGGAAGGTCGTGGGCTCGAACCACATCGGAGCTTAAAAAATACCATGTATATTTTCAAATATGCTCTTAGCTGGGATGAAAAATTCATATACCTTCAACAAAGGTCCATTCAGCCTTACAGCAACTGGGTCTTGCTTGAGAATTGGCGCTATCTATAGCAATGACCAAACTCGTAGAGGGCTCTAGAGATGTGACTCATACAAATACGGCGCTCACCAAATAAATCATCCTAATATTATAAAGAGGAAAAACGCATATTAGAAGGTTAGAAATACTTTTTTAAGCATGTCACTTACACCTCAGAAATGGAGGCAACTCTGCAGAGGCTCTGGCCACCCCTAGTTTAATGGCAATATATCTACAGTTACAATTACGCGATGCCGTGTGAACAGAAATTTTGCGACAAATCGTATTTTACCGTGCATGGTATTTAGTAACTACGCAACTAAGCTACACATATAGTGTAACTTCTTGCCGCGTTATCCCCGAAGGGGTCGCATGTGGCGAGTTGAACCTATTTATTTTTACAGGTAAGGGGGCCGGCCTTACGCCAACCACTCCAGTGAAGTGAGGGGTTTCCCAGCTCCCGAGGGGGCTGGTACTCATTTATTGTGAAGGCTGAGTAAACCTTGCCGGTATTTTATTTTGGGGTTTGAAATAAACACCGAAACGGGAAATCATTTCTGACACCCTCGGTGGGATTCGAACCCGAGCTCACGGCATGGAATGCAAGCACTCTCCAACTGAGCTATCGACCGGACTTAAGTGCCTATTTTAAATTGAAAACATACAAAAAGTTCCTAGTACAACTTCTCATCGCGTTGCTAATGGGGTCAGCCTTACATCAACCATTAAACATGTATTGGTGCTTTTACTGGTCCCGTGGAAGTAGGTTCTCATTTTTGTGAAGGCTGAGTAAGCCTTGCCGGTAGTTCTATCAACGTTTTGACCAAAACAAACGACACATAACTTCATTAGATTATCAAATACTATCACTATGCATAAAGATTGCTAAGTGTTCCGCTTAGAGATTACATAAGTATCATGGTGTGACCAAAACTAGAGATTATTTAAGTATACCTATTTTATAAGTAAAAATGTTTTTTTAACGCAAATATTATTTTATGAAATTCAGGTTACTTTTTACGCTGAAGAAGCACATCGCAGATAAGGGCGAAACGTCCGGGAACTCTAGCTCCCATGGACCGACCACGGCACCCAGATCCCGGAAAACATGCCTTCAGTTCAAAAACATCCCCCATGCTTTAAAAATGGTTCACTTTGCCAATGTCACCCCTGTTTCAGGGAAGGACGGCAAGAGTTGCAGGGTGTATGTCCATTTGAGATTTGGTTTTTATGTTGTAGGTTCACATGAGGCATGTGCCAGCGAACTTGTACATGCCTGGTTGTGAGAAAGCATGTAATGTGAATCTCCAATGTAACATATCTTTGCCACTTAGATTAGATTAGTGTCATCTGCCGGTCGTGAAAGCCTAAAGCTTCTATTCAAAATCTTTTTAGCAAAGATATTTATGAACGAGATTCATAATTAATGTATTTCAACAAGCAGACACGCTTAGTACGCACTTCCACATGCTGTATACGAACAAACAAAAACTTCAAATGAACATAAACTCTGCAGCTCTTGTCGCTATTCCCTGAAATAGGGGTAACATGATCTGTGTGTAACATTGACAGTATCAAGGCAAGAATATTGTTTTATATGAATTTTTTTTTCAAAACTGCCGGTTTATTTTTATCTTTGGGCACACAAATCCGATTTTTTTTTCGTCAGACAAACGTCATAGCTCTTTACGTTTTGATTGACTATTCTAAGATCCCGAGCAACCAACAACAAAAGATTTCGGCACTAGCATTCTAAAGGTGCATATTTTAAGTTGCCTCTTCCCCAGAAAACCGGCCGTGATACGTCATATTTTTTTTAAATCTGTGTCAATTACGGTAAAAATATATATATTATATTGTACCATAAACTGCAGATGATATCAAGGACATTTCAGCTACAATTTGCCATATTAAACAAGTATAAGATCTGCACCTGTCCTGCCTATACCAGCATCAACAATTATTTTGCATGCCGGCAAGGTACAACCAGTATTGGCAATATATTATACATCGAAACTGCTTTCTGTTCACATACTCTCAGATCTAAGATTGCATTTATGTTTTCATTGCAGGGACATCTTGATACCACATGGTATCCAATTATATGGTATAATAAAATCCTGAACGTTGCGTCACAATTTTTAAACTTAAATATGCATAAAAATAGTTATTCATGCCTCTGTCAAGTAATGAGAGCCGTTGTAACATGAGTGCTAGTTCGTGCCATTGAGAACGCCAGTGCTACAATGGCTAGTTACGTGCAGTGGCATACGCTACTTTTTCTACAACCATGAAATAAATTAGCAATAATCATAAATAAATTAATTTTAATATTTAAAAAATTGAAATGGTAAAACATTGTTGTAAATTGAAATGTAAAACAAAAAATATAATAAATAAATTTTATTAGGAACTTTTGTAATCGAGTCACATGCAATGAAAGACTGCAACGCAATGCAAATGAAAATTTGCTGTACAGATGGTGCAACTTGTCCCTTATCCCCCAATAAGATCGCATGTGCCGAATGGAACTTATTTATTTCACAGGTAAGGGGGCTGACATTACATTCATCACTTCATTCAAATAAAATAAAAATAACAATATGAAGGTTTCCCAGCTCCCGAGCAGTGTAACATTTGATATTATTTGTATCATAACGCAACAAAGCTGCAAATGTAGTGCAACTTCTAACCACCTTTTCCCCGTTAAGGCCGCATCACCCAAAATAACAAGGAAAATGAATATTTCAAGCCTTTGCGCCAACAATGCAGATCGACCGCCATTTTTATTGGTCCTCACATATTTCTTTCATTTCATCCAGAGTCATAACCATTTTCATACTAGCTCTATTTAGATTCATTATGTCTCTTAATAAAGAAAATAAAAGTATTCGAAAAAATTATAACTGGTTGATCTTGCGTTATAAAATATTATGGTCACCGCTCTGCACGAGTATCATGTGTTACGTGTGTGTTACAGCATCACTAGTCCGTGTGCGTGTGTGTGTGATCCGCGCGCGTCTGCACACACCAAGTGAGAGTGTGTGCGTGCGTGCAGTGGTGACTAGTGTGGGTGTGTGCGCAAAAGAGCACTTTCTCTCTCACTGTAACGAGTATATAATTTAACGTTTACACTCGACGATATCGTTTACGAAAAATCACATGGGAGTTAAAACATTTACAACGGTGAACGTTTTAGCTTTGATAAATTCAGAGATTGAGTTTTTAACGTTAATTCTTGAGTTATTTTGCGACTTTGTGACCAAATGTATCTACGATAAAAGTACGTACATCGGATAAAATTATGTCAGTAATTAAAAGGGAAATTTGATCCAGTTTTATTATAATAATAATAATAATATCAATTTTAGGATAGTTCATTTGGTGAGCGCGGTTTTTGTGTGTATCACACCTCAAGAGCCCTCTGCGTGCTTGGTCGTCGCTGTAGAATGCGTTAATTCTCAAGCAAGACCCAATTGCTGTAAGGCTGGATGAAACTTTTGATGACCGGTCTTTGGTAAAGGTGTATGATTTTTTTCAATCCAGCGAAGAGCAAATTTGAATATGTACATACAAACTTCCATTTACGAGTCCGAAGTGTTACCACTGGACTACGGACCAGACTGGAAAAGTAAATATTGAAAAAGAGAGATTAAGAAATGTTTTGAAATAATTTTGGCACATACACACATTCAGCAAATATTTGTGGCATCAATCAGACATGAGATAATGTGGTAATTTGCAAGGAGAGCGGTCATGCGAACACAAATAGGTGTGGGTAAATAAAGTGCTTGTTTGCCTTATGTGCCATTTCATTCGTCGGCGCTATAGGAAGAATAGCAAAGAACAAGCGGTTGACGATGGATCTGAGTATGGCGGTACTCAATGGCATATTGTAACCGACTTGCATGTATGGAAATGAAGCATGGACAGTGAGTGACAGTGAAATGAGTAAAGTATTGTAGTGTTTTTTGCGTTCGGATAGTCTCTAAATTAAAACATACTGGTCTTCTTTTTAGGTATTTATTTTCACTTAATTTATTTTACAAATTTACATTTATTTTTAACACTCTTTAGCAACTCAAATTTATTTTCACAGCTTAGCACCTCAAACACTCTTCAATCAAAGGCAACTATCGAATTGGCTGTCCATATGAGATTTGGTTTTTATGTTGTAGGTTCACATGAGGCGTGTGCAAATGCGAACTTGTACGTGTCTGGATGTGGGAATGCATGTAACGTAAATCTCCAATGTAACATCTTATGGCCGCGGGGATCAAGACAGGTTATTTGAAACCGGATAACGCTGGTTCGAATCCCGCGACGATAAATTCAACCCTGGTTTAACAGATGCCTTGCATGCACACAAGCTTCTGCTTTCGCATGAAGACAACTGGCCAGGCAAAATAGTTTGGTGGATTGCATTCCTTTCCACAAATCTATTTAAAAAAAAAAAAAAAAAAAAAAAAAAAAAAAAAAAACATATCTTTGCAACTTGGATTAGATTAGATTCATTAAGACGCGTATGCATCAGCAGCACTGTGAGTTCTCATAGCATTGATCATGAATACGGATGATAAGGTTAATGCTCACTCACTGTCTGTCAGTTGTAGAATGGGAGTGTGTGAGAAACTGACATTTACATGCACAATTTTTTTTGTTTCTTCAAATCGGAATGTGCCAATGAGGCCACAGAGTCAGGGACGAGTTATTCTTCTTGCTTTTATAGACCCTAAAGATCTGTTTGTGTTGCTGTTTCCTCCTGTGATCCAAGCTGCCAGTTATCTTCGGATGTCTTCCTGAAGCGCTATTCTGCAAAATACCTTACACTTTGAACACCAATCCAAGTCGGATCTCACTAGCGCTTGCGAAAGATCTCAATAGATAACAAGCCAAGTAACCGTTTAGGTTTTAAAAAGGTTACAAAAAGGTTAAAAAAAAAGGTTCTGGGACCTTTTTGTAACCTTTTTACAACCTAAAAGGTTACTTGGGTAAATAATCAACGTACACCTTATTTTTCGACACGAATCTCTATCTAAGGAATTTAGGTTAGGTTAACGTCAACGACGTTACCATGTTGAAAGCACCGGTTCCCATCAGATCACCGAAGTAAAGCAACATTGGACGCGGATGCTACTTGGATGACCGCTCAGGTACACCGCGTGTCGTTGGCATCTTGGACCGGTCCGTAGTCTAGTGGCAACACTTCGGACGCGTCAATGGAAGGTTGTGGATTCGAATCCCAGCGGAGCACAAAAAATATACCATTTATATTTCCACTGTCCAATGTCACTGAAAGGTCCATCCAACCTTACAACAACTGGGTCTTGCTTGAGAATTGGCGCTTTCTACAGCGACGACCAAGCTCGCAGAGGGCTCTTGAGGTACACACAAAAACAGCGCTCATCAAATAAATCATCCTAATATTATTATTATTATTAGCAGAATAGCGCTTCTGGAGTTCTCTTTTCGTTCCTTTATAATTTAAATAGAAAAAAAAAACAACAAATACGCGTGATTTTTTTCATTAATTTGCTTTTTTTTACAAAGGCCATAAAGTTCAAGAAACTTCTTATTATTTAAAACAACGGGCATTCTTTTGTAAGAATTCAAAAGCAACTCGGTGAACTAACCAAATGTGAACGGTGTCTAAAAATAAACTGTGTGACCGATTTCTTTATTAAATTGAACCCGTAAATCATAATCCATCCACAAAACGAAGTAAATTTCCCCTTTCATGCGGCTGACCACCCATACTGTATAAAATGTTTCACTTTGCCAATGTCACCCCTGTCTCAGGGAAGGACGGCAAGAGTTGCAGGGCTTATGTTCATTTGAGATTGGATTTTTATAATGTAGGTCCACATGCGGCATGTGTTAGCGTAAAATTATACATGTCTGCTTGTGGGAATGCATTTAATATAAATCGTAAATGATATATATCCTTGCAGCTTAGATTAGATTAGAAAGATGTCGAGAGAGCTTTGGTCACTCATGGTCAGTGTCCATGTTTCAGCGTACACTTAAATATGAAGTTTGTTTTGTAAAAAGCATCCACATATTATGGCGCAGATCTGAGTCTACAAATATCGGGTTTCCCCTCACCTATAAAATGAGTAGGTGTCCAAATATTTGCCGATCATATTATTTCTTGTCTCTGGTATTTGACCTTTACAATGACCGGGGCACATGTGTGGAGGAGGCAAATCTCTTTTTCTTCTAGTGACACTTCTACAGACAGGTCCGTAGTCTAGTGTTTAAAACGCAACGCAACTAAGCTACACATATAGTGTAACTTCTTGCCGCGTTATCCCCGAAGGGGTCGCATGTGGCGAGTTGAACCTATTTATTTTTACAGGTAAGGGGGCCGGCCTTACGCCAACCACTTCAGTTGAAGTGGAGGTTTCCCAGCTCCCGAGAGTGCTGGTACTCATTTCTTGTGAAGGCTGAGTAAACCTTGCCGGTATTTATTTACGGGTTTGAAATAAACACCGAAACGGGAAATCATTTCTGACACCCTCGGTGGGATTCGAACCCGAGCTTTCGGCATGGAATGCAAGCACTCTACCACCTGAGCTATCAACCGGACCAGTTTACTGTAGTTTAGTTCTACAAACTTGTAATCGGAAGGTAGTTGTTTCGATTCCCGGCGGAGCACAAAAAAATAATTTAATTTTAAAATACGACTTTACATCTATAATCTAAGCTGCAAAGATATGTAAACATTTAAGGCTCATATTAAATGCATGCTCACAGACAGGCACACGCAGGTTCGCGCCTTCACATTATGCATGTGTGCATGCAAATAAAGAAAACCTCACATGAACATAAACCTTGCAACTCCTGCCGCCTTTCCCTGAAACCGGGGTGGCATTTGCAAAAGTGAACCAATTTTTACAGCACGGGGGGTCAGCCTCATACCAACCTATCAGTCAAGGAGCAGTCATACATCTTTACAACGTAGATTAAAAATTAATGCACTATTTTTATAACGCAAACATAGCCACAGGTAAGGCTGAAATATTTGAAATAAAAAATAGAGATCAAACGTCAATACTAATCAGCACTCCCTCAGGGATGGCGTAGTTAAAAGTTGCAAAACCACACATAATTAATCTGTATTTTAAGCGCATAGTTAGCTTCTTTGTACCGGCTTCTATTGTACAACATTCACCTTCTCGTCCCTCCAGTGCTTGTTTGGCTTATCTACCATTTTTTTAAGAACATCTGTGCGGGAGACTCTCTAGATTTCGA
This sequence comes from Agapetus fuscipes, assembly GCA_951799405.1. NCBI lineage: Eukaryota > Metazoa > Arthropoda > Insecta > Trichoptera > Glossosomatidae > Agapetus > Agapetus fuscipes. Next base: position 640,631 of record OX637339.1, read on the forward strand.
GACTCTAGGGATCTATGACACTTGTTGTAGTGCCGCAGGGGTCTTGTTTACGAGCTTGGTCGTCGCTACAGATCGTCAATACTCAAGCAAAACTCACTTCCTGTTAGGCTGGAGGGGCCTTAGGTGACCGGTCTTTGGTAATGGTTTTATGAATTTTCCAACCCAGCGAAGAGCATATTTAAAAATATAAATGGTACTTTTTTTTTGTGCCCCGCTTGCTTTCGAACCCACAACCTTCCATCTACGAGTCCGAAGTATTAATACTGGACTACGGACCGGTCATTGATTTAATGAAGACCTTGAAATGAAATTGTCTTAAAAATCTCAGTCTACACAATCTGAGCTGAGAAAAAAACGTAAAACACGATAATGTGAGATTTCCAGTTTTCATAAGACACATTGGTCCAGTACACATACAAACATTGCTCATATGAAATTACCTCTGATGGAGATAAGACAAACAAGCACTAAGGAGACGAGCTGTATTCTCTACTCAACTGACAGCTGATCCAGTGATGGATGACCATTCTCTCGTTCTCACCAGCAAGTATTAAACCTCGTTACTCGACCGTAGCGTTTACCAACGAATGTACCAACACCTTTATAGAGAGTGTCCATACATTTCAGTTAACCCTTTCATGCCGTCTGTTTGTTTAAACATACACGCGTAATCCGGTCAATAGCTCAGTTGGTAGAGTGCTTGCATTGTATGCCGAGAGCTCCGGTTCTAATCCCACCGAGGGTGTCAGAAATGATTTTCGGTGTTAATTTTAAACCCAAAATAAAATACTGGTAAGGTTTACTCAGCTTTCACCAGAAATGACCCAGCCGTTTGCGATCGCTTCGGGGAAAAGCGCAGCAAAAATTCACAATATATGTGTAGTTTAGTAGAATTAGCGTAGCGTTGCATTTATTCATAAACTCTTCAAGAATTATTTGACTTGTAGATTGGTATGAGGCTGACCACCCATACTGTAAAAAAATGGTTCACTTTGCCAATGTTACCCCTGTTTCAGGGACGGTCGGCAAGAGTTTCAGGGCTTATTTTTATTTGAGATTGGGTTTTTATATTGTAAGTCCACATGCGGCATGTGTAAGCACGAACTCACAATGGAGGAGCAGGTTGACGAAACGATAGCTGCTTCATTATTTGGTCTACGCCAAATAAGAGCTATCAGGAGGTGTCTACCGCCGGGTGTGGTTAAAACATTGGTGAGTGCTTTTGTGATGTTCCGAATTGGTTACTGTTCCACACTTTATATCGGCCAGTCAAAAAAGCAACTGAACAGATTTCAGTCTGTTCTGAATGCGGCCGCACGGCTGATCTTCGGGATGTCCAAATTCTCTCACACCACACCGCTGTTGAAAAAACTAAATTGGCTTCGAAAAGATAAACAAAGCATTCAGCATTCAGATTTTATTTGTAAGTACACATTCAGCATTCAACTAGTTCCTACGGACCAACCTTCTCCGCACTTTCAACCCACTCCGCACTCCAATAATCGAAATTAACAAATTCAAAAATTCCCCTAATACACTTATCAATAACATATTAGTACCCAATACATCCCGTCTGTTGACCATATTCCCAAGGAAGCAATTCCTAAGAAATGATCCAGATGATGCAAACTCCACACATGGCCGTCCTGCACCCCCTCTCACCCTCACACAATGACACCCTCTAAGATTGATTCCGTTTATAAACCATTTAGTATCAATTTAACCACCTGATGATGGCAAAAGTTGTGGGGCTTATGTTCATTTGAGGTTTGGATTTTATTTGTAAGTACACATTCAGCATTTGTAAGTGCGAACTACACTTGTTGGTTTGTGGGCATACATCTGAGAGCTTTAAATGAATATATCCTTGCAACTTAGATTATAGATTATAGATGATGCTAACGGATGTTTGCGAAACCGGTTGTGGAATTAAAATGAAATATACTCAAAGTAATCGTAAACAAAGTTGTTTTTACTTTTTATCTCTTAAGATGAACGATTACAAAGTTAATGCCTCTACAATCAATTAAACTGGCTTCGTTTTCCTTCACGGACTTAGTGTAAGGAATTTAGCAGAATGGCGCTGCAGGACTGAGAGGGTTAAAAGTAAACGCTTTGGTAGAGTATTCGAGTTGGAATAAGAGGTGATGTAACACATTGACCCTTCACTTACCGCGAATACCACAGGTCAGAGCTGTTACTGCAGACTACCTCTCACAGGTGAGAAGCTAGATGAAGAATATAGTTGTTCTTTGCGTGCCCTACTTTTCACTGCTAATTTTTAAATATCTTATTCACACTCACCTTCTGCGGAGTCTATAATCTATAATCTAATCTGCAAAGATATATTACATGCATGAGACATTATCACAAGCAGACACGTACAAGTTTGCGCTGACTAGTATTCGTGCCTTGGAATGACGTTCTAGTGATTGTGTGTGTTCATAACATTCTGGTGGTGAAATCTAAATCTAAATCTAAGCTGCAAAGATACATGTGTATTATTTGAGATTCATATAAAATGCATTTCCACAAGCAGTCACGCATAATTTCGCGCTCACACATGCCGCATGTGGACCTACAGTATAAAAACCCCAATCTCAATGAACATAAGCCCTGCAACTCTTGCCGACCTTCCCTGAAACAAGGGTGACATTGGAATGATCTAGTTTATGCGAGAAAAACCCCTCTGGTTCCTTATAAAAGATATCAAAATGGTACGGACAGTAGAGGCGCAAGAGAGCAATTTGCTGAGCAACACCTATAAACAGTGATTGTCAAGCTGTGACAAATAAATTATGTTAAAATGAATTTTGGTATTTTAATCAAAAAGAGAATCCAGCTGAAAACGTAATAGTATTATGTACCTAATCTAATCTAATCTAATCTAAGCTGCAAAGATATATATCATTTAAGATTTATATTAAATGCATTCCCACAAGCAGATATGTATAATTTCGCGCTAACACATGCCGCATGTGGACCTACAATATAAAAACCCAATCTCAAATGAACATAAGCCTTGCAACTCTTGCCGTCCTTTTCTTGAAACAGGGGTGACATTGGCAAAGTGAACCAATTTTTTATATTATGGGTGGTCAGCCGCATAACAATCTATAAGTCAAGGAACATACATGACAAATTACATTTTTTTAAATCAATAAATAACAATATATACATGGACATAAAAAACTAAATCATAAAACCAATTTCACTTTAACAAACCCTAGCCGCCAACATCACAGATCAACCGCCATTTCTTTCTATCCTTGCATACTTCTTTCATTTCCTCCAGAGTCATAACCTTCTTCATACATGCTCTTCTTTTATTATGACTCTGGATATTCCATTCATTCGCAATTTCGGATATTTGGTCCATCCATACCTTTCTCGGTCTTCCTCTACCACGACATCCATCTATTCTACCAACATATACTTTCTTCATCAGTCTTTCCTCATTCATTCTCTCCATACCTAACCTTTACGCATATTTGTTTTCCGTTTGACCAAGACATAGTAATTCACTATTCATATACAATTTCGTCATTAGTAAACACTCAAGCAGACTTGATGATTGTTCAAATGAATTGTTGGGCGCACTCACATTTATTTGTGTGATTGCATTACCCAATACTAACACTAGCTCTTAGGTTACCTCACAGTGTAACAACTAACACTTGCAATGGTTCCATGTTAGAACGACACAGAGACAAAACGACACATGATAGAACAACTCATGACAGAACATCACAATGACATTACATTACATGACAAACATCACAAGGTATGGTAAAAAGTGAGACATGAGAAACATGATAAAATGAAAATCATGCATATATTGATGATGATGATGATGATGTCTCCATCCTTCCGGGCTTGTAGACCATGTTCAATAATTGTAGGCTGCTTTATTCTTTTTTCTTTTTGTAAGGCTGCTACGTTTCGTCAGTGACGTACGACTGACTTCTTAGAAAAAGCCCTGAAGAAGTCAGTCGTACGTCACTGACGAAACGTAGCAGCCTTACAAAAAGAAAAAAGAATAAAGCAGCCTACAATTATTGAACATGGTCTACAAGCCCGGAAGGATGGAGACATCATCATCATCATCATCATCTGAAGCCGGCCATGAAAGCCTTAAAACACTCATGCATATATTATTTGGCAAAGCGTATAAAAATATATTAACACCCACGGTTATCATTATTAGATAAAAAGAAAAACTGACTAAACTGCACATAAAGAGCAACTTCTAACCGCGTTATCCTCGAAAGAGTCGCACATGGCGTGTGGAAGCAAAAATATTTTTGTGATATTTGTGATGTTTTGTCATGTGTCGTTCTGTCATGTGTTGTTCTAACATATGTTAATAAATTCAATTAGTCTGATTTATTTGGTGAGCGCTGTTTTTGTGCGTATCACACCTCAAGAGCCCTCTGCGAGCTTGGTCGTCGCTATAGAAATCACCAATTCTCAAGCAAGACCCAGTTGCTGTAAGGCTGGATGTACCTTTTGATGACCGGTCTTTGGTAAAGGTATATGATTTTTTTAATTTATGTTCAACCCAGCGACGAGCATATTTGCAAATATAAATGGTATATTTTTTGCGCTCTTCCGGGATTCGAACCCAAAACCTTCCATTTGCGAGAACGAGACTACGGGCCGGTGTTGTTGTTCTGTCATATATCGTTGGACTGTCATATATCTTGGACCGGTCCGTAGTCCGTAGTGGCAACACTTCGGACTCGTAAATGGAAGGTTGTGGATTCGGATCCCGGCGGACCACAAAAATATACCATTTATATTTCGAATGTGCTCTTCACTGAGTTGAAAAATTCACAAACCTTTACCAAAGACCGGTCACTGAAAGGTCCATCCAACCTTACAACAACTGGGTCTTGTTTGAGAATTGGTGCTTTCTACCGCAACGACCAAGCTCGCAGAGGGCTCTTGAGGTGTGATACACACAAAAACAGCGCTCACCAAATAAATCATCCTAATATTATTATTATTATTATCGTTCTGTCTTGTGTTGTTATATCATGAGTCGTTTTGTCACTGTGCCGTTCTACCCTGTCACCACTGACAGTACGTGTGCTGGTCCATTCAGAGAGATGAGGTTCTCAGCTACACTAATTGGTTAGGAGGCGTGGAATGCGCAAGAAATTAAGCACTTGGTGTGATGAATAAACTTTGAAGAAATGATGCAAAGAAAACCTTCACATCTATACGTTACTGTAGGAACGTATAGTATGAAAATAATTTGGATGATTTATTTGGTGAGCGTTATTTTTGTGTGCTAGTCTAGTGGTAACGCTTCAGGCTCGTAAATGGAAAATAATGGGTTCGAATCCCGGCGGAACACAAGGGAAGACCTAAGAAATAATAGATTGATCAGATACGTGAGATTGCAAATGAATGGAATTTACAGAGTGGAAACAAGAGAAGAGCGTGCATGAAAAGAGTGGTGAAACTAGATGAGATGAAAGAAGTATGCAAGGACAGAATCAAGTGGAGGCATTTGTGTGGAGGTACCGGCCACCCCTAGAGGAATGACGGCAGGATACAAGACAAGGCAGGGTCAAACAAATTATACCTTTACCAAAGACTGGTTCACAAAGGTCCATCCAGCCTTACAGCAACTGGGTCTTGCTTAAGAATTGGCCCTTTACATAGCAACGATACACACAAAAACAGCGCTCACCAAATAAATCAACCTAAAACTATTATTATTATTACCCATCCTTGAAGTTCTGTGCACATCCCTATTACCTACCATCAGCGACAACCTGTGACGTCATTTCGGAGGGGATATTTTAAGTGCGTGGACCCCGCGTTATCCTTAAAAGCATACTTTATATTCAAACACAACAAAAGGCGGCACTTTTGCCTCTCTCTTGTCTAAAGAAAATGTTCCTGGACCTAAGCAAGGATTTTAAGTGAATTAACCTAGTTTATTGTCAGTTAAATTAAAAGGTTTTTGCTGAGGACAAAAAAAAATATATAAGTCAGAAAAGCGCCGGAGGGCTTACTGAGTTAATTTACTTTTATTATGAAGAGTGCAACAGGGAAAAATACTTCTTTCTGGCTCAGTGGTTCCTAACAGGAGGTAATCAGTGGTCCGAAAAGCCTCGAAAGTGGAGTTAATAGCATAATAATATATGGATGATTTATTTGGTGCGAGCTTGATCGTCGCTGTAGAAAGCGCCAATTCTCAAGCTCGAACCAGTTGTTGTAAGGTTGGATAGGCCTTTCAGTGACAGATCTTTGGTAAAGGTTTATGAATTTTTCAACCCAGCGAAGAGCACATTTGGAGATATATAAATGGTACCTATATTTTTGTGCTCAGCCGGGATTCGAATCCACAACCTTCCATTTACGAGTCCGAAGTGTTGCCGCTGGACTACGGACCGGTCCAAGAAATGCCAGCAACACGCGATGTACCTGAGCGGTCACCCATCTAAGTAGCATCCGCGCCCAGTGTTGCTGAACTTAAGTGATCTGATGAGAACCGGTGCTTTCAACATGGTATCGTCGTTGACGTTAGCCAGCATGCATGATAGTGATAATGCTTCGGATTCGTAAATAGAAGGTTGTGGGTTCGAATCCTAGCGGAGCACAAAAATATTTATCATTAATATTTTCAAATATGCTCTTCGCTGGGTTGAAAAATGCATACACCTTTACCAAAGACCGATTAACAAATGTACTACCGGGCTTACAGAAACTGGGTCTTGCTTAAGAATTGGCGTTTTCGATAGCGACGAACAACCTCGCAGAGGGCTCTTGAGGTGTGATTCACACAAAAACAGCGCTCACATAATAAATCATCAGATTATTTTTATGCATGCTCGTTCCTTTTCTTCAACATGTAGTATCAAAGATATATTTACAGTTTATATTCACATTTAATGCACACCCACAAGCAGACACGTGTAGCATGTGTACTTGTAAAGTTAAACTCAAACCTCAAACAAGTCTTTCGTTTTTCCCTGAAACAGGAGCTGCATTGGCAAAAGTGTAACAATTTTTACAGTATGTGCGGTCAGCCTCATGCCGACCTGTTTGTCAAATAATGATAACGAAACCATCGAAGTGCTCTTTGGTCGAATAAAACAGTGTGAACGGTCTCTGGTTGAAAAAAGTTTAACAACCCCTACACTAGCTAAATAAGAATTATTTTTCTTACATAGATGTGGCGTTTTCTAGAATATATAAAAATAAAACGAAAGAAAGAAGGGCAGAAAAAAAAAGATGCTCTCTGTTTTTCTCTCATACTCTGTGATTTAAAATATTTTTTTCTTTACAAGTCACTTTGGACACTTTTCCAATGTCACGCCAGTTTCAGAGAAGGGCTACAAGAATAGGGTAATTTCACATTTTTTCATAAAATGGCTACATTTTAAAAAATGCATCTGCGTTTTTATAATATCTGGCTTAGTTTTTAGATTATGGCTCTTTAAAGTTCGCGCATTTTCAATTTCCGGTAAAACAGAACATTTTTTTTAGGCGGATGTGACGTCGATGGATCTTCGGATCTATGTAGTGTACCGTTAGGCCCTTAAAGACTGTCGGATCCATCTACGTCATTTTGACGTCACAGTGTGGCTAGCCGACCGCGCTGCGTTTTGGCGGGATTGAAATTCGCGTTATTTTATTTTCTTAAGTTATCCATGATATCTTTATTTTTACTACTTAAAAAATATATGGTTGTGATCCTTGAAATGTACTCTACACAACCATAGTATTTTTAACCGTTTTCCCCACCACTGCAATTACCCTATTGCAAAGTGTATGTCGATTTAAGATTTAGGTATTTAATTATTTTTTTTGCTCACATGAAACATGTGTAAACGTGAACTTACATGTGACTGCTTGTGAGCATGCATTTAATATTTTATCTTGCCAACTTAGACTATAGATAGAGCACTTATCTTCTGAAGTATATAAGACGATATTTTTTTTTGCCCTTTCTTTCAATATTATACAGGGGAAACTCTCCGTTATCGATTAAACATTTTAAAGGCGAGTGTAACAGATGCCCTTAACTGCGGTGCGGTCTCAGGCGCCGTCTCAACTCAACTTTACGCCTCTTGGAATATGGAAATTTCCGTTAATCGTTGTACTAAATTTAGACCGCGTAGGTCGACCTTAATTTGCAATATTAACAGTATAAATTACATCTTTAATGTGAATCATGAATGCAAAAATAAGAAAAGTTTTTCCTCGCGAGTTGGTGTATCATCTCGAGCGCTTGCGCAGTGCAATCTATAATAATAATAATCTCTAATCTAAGCTGCAAATATATGTTAACATTTAAGGCTCATATTAAATGCATGCCCACAGACAGGCACATGTAGGTTCGCGCCTACACATGTGTGCATACAAATAAGCAAAACCTCACATGAACATAAACCTTGCAACTCCTGCCGCCATTTCCTGAACCGGGGTGGCATTGGCAAAAGTGAACCGATTTTTACAGAACGGGTTGTCAGCCTCATACCAATCTATCAGTCAAGGAGTCAAATCAACACCATAATTGAGAGAAGAACTGAGTCGTATAAATGCAAACGCCGTCAACTCCTTACGCGATGATTTTGAGAAAAATAAACTTGTAAACTTGTAAAACGACAACACCAGTTGGAGATGACGGCGTTTGCACGAAATCATACATTTTCAATTAAAATTACGAAGGATTAAGTAAGTTAGGTTTACATTATATCGCACACAGCAAATGATTTGTTACACTGCGCAGAATCAAATTCAATCATTATCTCAAAAATCATAAATTTTGGAGATGAAGGCGTTTGCAGTTATACGACTCAACTCAACTGCACTTTAAGCCTCTCGTAAAATGGAAATTTCGGTTAATCGGCTCCTTGACTTATAGGTTGTGTATGAGGTTGACCCCCCGTGCTGTTAAAAATGGTTCATTTTTGACAATGCCACCCCGGTTTCAGGGAAAAGCAGCAGGAATTGCAAGGGTTATGTTCAAATGAGGTTTTGTTTATTTGTATGCACGCTTGCAGAATGTGTCGGCGCGAGCCCACATGTGCCTGTCTGATGGCATGCATTTAATACATTTATAAATAATCTGAATTAAAACTTCTAAGCCACATATAGTGTGAAACTTCTTTCCGCGTTATCCCCGAATGTAGCGAGTGGAACCTATTTATTTCCACAGAGAAGAGGGCCAGCGCTACACCAACCACTTCAGTTGAAGTCAGGGTTTCCCAGATGGCACTGATTTCTTGTGAAGGCCAAGTAAACCTTGCCGGTATTTTTTTTTAAATAGATTTGTGAAGAGAAATGCAATTCACCAACCTAGTCTGCCTGGCCAGAAACCGGTATTAACAGTATCAATAATTAATGATAATTATTGTTTATTTTAATGATTTATTAATTAATAATTACCCAATAACATATGTTAAACCAGGGTTTTAAAGTTATGGTCAAATCGCCCAGGCGGGGATCGAACCAACTTTATTCTATTCCAAACACGCTAGAAATATCAACCCACTTGGTCCCCTCGGCCATAACACCGACGTTTTGTTTGGGTTTGAAATAAATGCCGTAACGGGAAATCATTTCCGACACCCTTGGTGGGATTCGAACCAGAGCTCTCGGCATGAAATGCAGGCATTCTACCAACTGAGCTACCGCACATTATATTTTTAGGTTTTTTTTTGTCACCTTGCTTGGAAGGAGGGTCCGACATATTTCGCAGTCGATCTATTTTTATTCCAGCTCACATTATGTCTTCACTGTTTTATTTTGTGAACGACTTGTCATATCGGTAGGAATGTGACCTTCACACGTCAACCCGAGTCCCAACTAGCTGACTTAAGGAGTTCCACTCGAAGTAACATATTATTACGTTTACACTTAACCATAACGATTCTAATGGAAGGTATCTCCAGGATACTTACATCCGGCTAGCTCTTATCAGCATCACTCTCAGGGCGTGGGGTTCCTTCCTTGTGTTGCTTACTTGTATTTTGGGAAGGTTGTTTATTAAAAGATAAGTTTAACATAAACAAATAAGGGTTTATTTACTGTAGTAATATGGGGGAAAAAGGGAAATAAGGGAATGGCCTGACCTGTACCTTGTCACTAAAACACTCCCTACTCTGTTGACTGGAGTTCCGAACTGAAGGCCTGGGGCAGCGCCCCAGGCTAGCGGCGGCTCACGAGGCGGACGCCTCCACACGTAGGAGCCCCTGGGTGGGCGCTCCTATGCACTATGTCTCCCATGCCTCTAGTCCACAAGGCGGGTGCCTTGCTGGCAGGAAATCCAAGTAGATGGGGAGGAGGGAGCTCCATGGTAATGCCCCCTCTTGCACCGCTTGGTGCTTGGTCACCGACGTCTGACTCTCTTCACCTCTTGCCAAGAACTGTTGAGCGACGGCCCGGTTAGTTCTTACGGCGCAGTTCGGCCGCTTCCGTGACCGTTCGGCTCCATTCGGCCCACAAAACACACTGTACACTTCGAGATTGTTCTTTCTATGTTATTTTGAAATAACATAACACAATGCATTTGTTTTTTAATCATTTTTGGTTAGGCACTATCATCATGTCATTCGCAACCCAAAATGCAACTAAACTACACATGTAGTGTATCCTCGATATCCGCGGCTATACACATATAGTGTAGGTATATACACATATACTTGTGTAGCCGCGATATCCCCGAAGGGATCGCATGCGGCGCGTGAACCTATTTATTTTTACAAGCATGGGGGCCGGCCTTACGCCGACCACTTCAGTGAAGTGGGGGTTACGCAGCTCCCGAGAGGGCTGCTTCTCATTTCTTGTGAAGGCCACGAAAACCACGCCAGTTTTTTTTAATTCTGACACCCTCGGCGGGATTCGAGCCCGAGCTCTCGGCATAGAGTGCAAGCACCCTACCAACTGAGCTATCGACCGGAGTGGAGAAAAGAGCTGACCCTTCACGAACCAAGAGCCTACTCAGACCGGACCGCAGTCTAGCGGTTAGCGCTTCAGACACGTAAACGGGAGGTCTTGGGTTCGATGATGATGATGATGAGTTGATGATTTCTTTATAGCGCCGTTTCGTGATGTATTCACTCCAAGGGCGCTGGTGCAAACGATGCCAGAAATTGACTTGTCTTCAGTGCATTCCGGAACTTTCCATGATCCTCTAACTCTCTCACATGATGTGGAAGATGGTTCCAGGCCAGAGGGCCAGCAACTGCAAATGCACGCTCTTCAAACACTGTGTTAACTCTTCTTATAGGTTCTTCAATCCTTGATTTGGCTCCAGTCTCAGCCGAGCTCAGTGTTAGGCTTTTTTTGCCGAGGGTGACTGGTTTGATTCGAATCCCGGTGGAACACAAAAATCAAGGTTTTTTGTCATGCAACACTGACTGCCTTACGTCTTACATCACATCTCTTTGTCTGTTTTTTTTTTTTATAATTTTAACATCAGCCAAAAAATATATAATACCAATTAAAATGCTCGTGGATCAATGTTGTTGAATGTTTGTGAACCTTTTTTTTGCAACATGACCGGTCTTTGATTTATTTGGATCCACATTTTTAAGCTGTGCGTTAACTCAGATTTGTTTTGCATATGCCAAAACTAGATAATTAATTATAGAATTATCTCGAGATCAACATTTTATAATCTACATATTCACTTGTATACATAATATGTAATACATCACATTCTTCAAGTAACCTAAGTTATCTTAGCTTGTCTTGTCTTGTCTTGTATCCTGCCGCCATTCCTCTAAGGGTGGCCGATACCTCCACACAAGTGCCTCCTCTTGACTCTGTCCTTGCATACTTCTTTCATCTCATCTAATTTCATCACTCTTTTTGTGCATGATCTTCTCTTGTTTCCACTCTGTAAATTCCATTCATTCGCAATCTCACTTATCTGATCAATCCATTGTTTCCTTGGTCTTCCCCTTCCACGCTTACCTATTATATCCCCTTGATACACTTTTTTTGTCAGTCGATCTTCATTCATCCTTGTCCAAATCATCGCATCACACTTCTTTGAACTTTCACTTTCACGCTTTCTTTTACTCCGCATTCATTCAGAACCCATTCGTTTCTCACTCTATCTTTCAGTGTTTTTCCTGTCATACTTCTCAAATGAGCCATTTCTACGATGCATACCTTATTTACTTCTCTTTCATTCACCGTCCACGGCTCGCTTCCATACATCAGGGTCGGCAACAATATACAATTGTGTACCGCCATTTTCATTGTCATTTAGCTGCAAAGATATATAACATTTAAGATTCATATTACATGCATCCCCATAAGCTGACTTACTTACAACATATAAACCCAATCTCAAATGAACATAAGCCCTGCGACACCTTCCCTGAATTAGGCGTGAGATTGGCAAAAGTAAACATTTTTTTACAGTATGGGTGGTCAGAGTCATACCAACCTATTAGTCAGGGAACATAAAAAAATAATAAAAATTAACTATATAAAACAAAGAATTTCCAAGTAAAATAATAAAATTTCATTGTACAAAATATCAATAAATTATGAGAATTAAAAATTTAAAAGCCTATTGTTATTGAAAATTCAGGAATTCAAATTGTACACTGGAGTCTGGGATTTTCATTATAGTTTTAAAATAACAATTTTAATTTTTTTTAAGACTAAAATGTATTTTTTTTTGTTGCTTAAAAATGTTGTCTTTTAAAACTCTTGATAAGATTGTAGAAAAAAAAACAGGTAGGTTAGCTGAAAAACTTCATAGGTCGTAGTTCGAACGCATCGATCAATTTAAAAGAAATATAGGGAGAATATGTGCCGCGGAACGAAAAAGGTATACAAAAAAAAAAAAAAAATGACAGTCCTCGTTGACGCTTGCCTGGGAACCGTTCGGCACGCAAAGCTGCTTCGTCTATTTATTTTATTTTGATCAATGCTTGCATGTTAGTAGACAATATCACCATGTCCCTAATTTATTAAAAACTAGTTTCATTTCATTCGCTTTTCTCGCTTTCTCTATCTAAGCTAAGATGCAGTTGTTTCAACAGTAGCTAAATAACTTTCAGCCTTATCATTTAGGTAAGTTCATTAAGGACTGACCAGTTTTTTGTCCTATCCATGTGGCGATTTGGGACCTATTTATTTTTATATGTAAGGGGGTCAGCCTCACACCAACCACTTTCAGTTGAAGTGGGGGTTTCCCACTTCAACTATTCTCATTTCTTGTGAAGGCACCATGCCGGTATTTTTACTTTTGGGTTTGAAATACACACCTAAACGGGAAATCATTTCTTATCAGAACATGCGACCTCTTTGGGGGTAACGCAGGCAAGAAGTTACACTATATGTTTAGCTTAGTTGCTTAGTTACTAGTTACTGTTGGATCGTCTGTGACTCGGCACGTCTATCACTGTTACTAATACCCTTCTCTTTTTGGTTATGTTCTGTTTTCAGTGGAGTCCCTATTCCTCCGCCTCCCAACTAGCTCATCATCTTCTTCTTCTTCTACTTCCCCCTCCCCTGGGGGGGCTCCGCCGGTGGGCCAAGGTACGCCATGTTGCAACTTACAGGGGCGGCCGCCTAACCGGCTGATCGGGGGTGACTAACGGGCGAGGGGGGCTTACATGTGAAGGGTGGTGGCAGGATAGAATGGCACAGTGATAAAACGACACATGACAGAACGGCAGGCGCGTGCATAGGGTATTGGCAAATACATTTCAGAATAAATATTGTCTCCAATTCTTTAAGAATAAAAACTCATTTGCAATGGGGGTATTTGCAGTGGTGGGAAAAACGAATAAAAATACTATGGTTGTGTAGAGTACAACTGCGTATTTTTTAAGTAGTAAAAATAAAGATATCATTGATAATTTTCAAAAATAAAATGTCGAGAATTGCAATCCCGCCAAAACGCAGCGGGACCGGCTAGCCACGCTGTGACGTCAAAATTACGTAGATGGATCTTACAGTCTTCGAGGGCCTAACGGTACACTCCATAGATCCGAAGATCCATGACGTCACATCCGCTTAAATAAATAAAAATGCCCTGTTTTACCGGAAATCGAAAATGGGCAAATTTCACAGAGCTATAATTTAAAAACTAAGCCAGATATTCTTTTTCGCAAATGCATTTTTTCAAAGGTAGTCCAGCATTTTATGAAATAAAAAATATATGAAATTACCCCATTGAGTGAAAATCTCAATATCAAGCATGAATGCGTTTTTTACCGTATATTGCCTATCTATTAGGCGCATGTGCCTGTATGGGATGCACGCTCCTGCAGAACGACACATGACAGAACATCGCAATGGCAATACATCAATATGACAAAACAACAGAACGACAAAGCATCACATGACAAAACATCACTTACGTATGACAGAACTTACCATTAACGGCACATGAAAAAACACCACATGACAAAACAAAACAATCATTTCTCCTGCTCCCACACGCTATAAGCGACTCTTTCAGGGATAACGAAGTAAGAAGTTGCTCTTCATGTGCAGCTTAGATAGATTTTTTTAATCTAATAATGATAATCGGGGGCGTTAAGTTTCTCAAATAATGTTACTATGCATGAGTTACATTTTCTCATGTCTCACTTTTTGTCATGCCGTTTATGTTGTTTTAAGTTTTGTAATCTTTTCTTATGTGATGCTTTGTCATGTGTCGTACTGTCATGTGTCGTTATGTCATCTGTCGTTCTGTTGTTCTGTCATGTGTCGTTTTGTCACTGTGTCGTTGTAACATACAACCGTAAAAGTTACTTGGCAAAGGATATCAAAGCATTCTCTATGGTGCTGATCCTCTACCATTAAAAAAATATACAGAATTTTAACTTATTAACGTATTTTTGTTTTTTTTTTGTAAATAAAAGAAACAATGGACTCATGAAAAATGTGATGTCACTTGGCTGGGCTAGAGGCAGAATGGAGAGTCATAACATCTAAATCTAAATCTAAATCTAAGCTGCAAAGATATGTATCATTTGAGATTCATATTAAATGCATTCCCACGAGCAGACACGCATAATTTCGCGCTTACACATGCCGCATGTGGACCTACTATATAAAAAACCCGATCTCAAATAAACATAAGCCCTGCAACTCTTGCCATATAATAAATATAATAAAATACAATATAATAAAATGGTCTCAGCGCAAATTTGAATTCAGAACATTTTTCCTCAGAGGGCTTAGCGGTCCTTAGCAACCAATAAATGATCGGTTTGTAGTCTAGTGGTAACGTTTTGGTCTCGTTTTTTTGCGAGATTAAATAACCAGGAAATTGAGGACAGTACCTTAATGGGAAATTTACCACAACGGCAAATTCTGGTTGTTTACATTACATCGCTGATGATAGGTTGCAGGCTGATCCGAAAATCAGGTAAATTATAATGTGCCTAGGCATTTTATGAAAATATCTTTCAAATACCCAACAAGCCAAAACAATGCTTCTAAACAATTTTTCAGGAGTGTTAACCATGTTTTTAGACTTTAAGAAATATGATTAAGCTGCACATATTGTGAAATTTCTAACCGTTTTGTCCCCGAAGGCTAGTGGCGTGTAGAACCTTTTTTAGTTTTAAAGGTAAAGGGGATGGCATTACGCCAACCAATTCATTTAAAGTGAGAGTTTCCCATCTCCCGATGGGGCTGGTGCTCATTTCTTGTGAAGGCTGATTACACCTGATTACTGCTGATGACACCCTCGGTGGGGATCGAACCCTTGCTCTCGGCATGCGATGCAAGCATTCTACCAACTGAGCCTTCAACCGGAAGTTACAAAGATACGTTACATTCAGCATTCACATTTTATGCATTCTCACAAGCAGACACGTGCAAGTTCGCGCTTGCACATGCCGCATGTGGAGCTACAACATGAAAACCCAAATCTCAAATGGACATGCATCCTGCAACTCTTGCCGTCCTCCCCTGATACAGGGGTGACATTGGCAAAGTGAACCATTGTTTACAGTATGGATGGTCATCCGCATATCAACCTACAAGTCAAAGAACATACACAACAAATTTTTTTTTTTAAATGACACACGGTAGGAATCGAACCCTATCACTTAACACGGAATGCAAGCATTTTACCAACTGAGCCATCGAACGTACTAAAAATCAAGTCATAAATCATTCAATTTAAGCCCAGGTTTTACTTAGGGGCCGTCCATAAATTACGTCATCGATTTTGGCCGATTTTCGACCCCCTCCCCCCTTACAATCATCCTATAGTTATTATCTAATGACCCCCCCTCTCCCTCTTGCTGTAATAATGGATGAGCTTAATAATTAATTATGTTATATTACTTACATAATATTTTGTATATTTTGTAGAAATTGGTATTTACAAGAACGTCGTCACTTTTGGTACTCGTACATCATTTGCCATCATCCGCAGACCAGACTCCCCCCCCCCCCTTAATGCGAATGACGTAATATATGGACAGCCCCTTAACATAGGGAAATGCTAGCGTAACGCTGACTTCCTGTAAAATATTTATTTGCGCGCAATGTTCCACGCGCCACGTGCTTCTTCTTCGGGGACAATATGCTAAGAATGTTCACTCATGGATATATAGAACTGGATGGGCTGAGAAATCAATCCTTTGAGAATTAGAAATACGCTACCCCACTCATCACACAAAAATCCAAATTCAGTCTATCGGTAACCTTCCAACTGTGAACAGGTGTGTTACCTCATTGGAGAAAAAATACATATAAATGCCAAACTGGGTATTTTCTAAACGTGCCAACAAATGAGAGTAAATGTATTATAGAACATGCAATAATATTTCACTTTAATCATTATTCTATATGATTACGTTGATAAAATTTATTTTTCGTTTGTCGAAATATTTTGTTCGCGAAAGTGACAGCCATGTCTAGAACTAGTGATGTTCAAATATATAGGTACTTGCTTCTTCAAGTATGTAACTTCTATGCTCGCGGTAATAGATACTTGTGGAAATCATCCCGTACACAATGAGGTGGGAACATTTTTGAATTCGGAATTTATCAGATATCTTCATACTTGCAACAACACTACTAACAAATCCGTTACCATAGTGATTGCATGTGTTTCCTTGGTGATTTGTAAATAGATTGAAGACGGAGTAGAGGCACGTTGCTTACATAGAAAATGAGAAAAGCATTTCATATGTCGTGAGCGAGACAGCATTAGAAACAATGTATGGTGTCAAAGACGGTGAATCATGTTGATTGGTACTAAATTACATGTACGACCCCTCCATTTAATACTTCCTCCATGTGTTCACTACATGTGCAGCTTAGTTGTGTTGCGTTGCTCTACGATTTGCCTAAATAAAATTTTGATACACTGACGTGTCTCACTTAGTCAAATAGGCATTTGTTAAATGGGCATTTGACCAAGTGCCTTTAGGCATCTCACGCACCCCTGATTCCCCGTTCAGGCTGTGAAAGCCGCAGTGATTACCATGTCGGAAGTTGCGGTTACTGCACTGGACGCCGAGGCTTCATATATACATGACAATGGTACACAAAGGCACATGGGATACATTAGGCACCTCGTTATACATAGTATAATCCTGTCTGTAATCTACTGGGTAACGCTACTGACTCGTAAACGGAACGTCGTGACAAGAATTCCAGTTAATGATTCCAGTCGTAGAACAAAATATGCATCAATCAATATAATATATAATCTTAGTTGCAAATATATGTTATCATTTAAGTGAATGCCCACAAACAGACGCGCTTTCAAATGCTGAACGTGTACTTACAAATTTAAACCTCAAATGAACATAAGCCCTGCAACTTTTGCCGACCTTCCCTGGAACAGGGGTGACATTGGCAATGTGAATCATTTGTTACAGTATGTGTGGTCAGCTTCATGCCAACCTATAAGTCAAAGAATACGAATAATAAATAACGTTTAGGTATATAATAACAACAGAAACTTCCATAAAAATCCATACAAAAAATATAACATAAATTTTTGAATGAAAAAGTCGCCAATATTGAAAATCAACATTACAGATTAGCCGCAATTTTTTTCTATTCTTACATACTTCTTTCATTTCACCCAGTCTAATCTAATCTAATCTAATCTAAGCTGCAAAGATATATATCATTTAAGATTTATATTAAATGCATTCCCACAAGCAGACATGTATAATTTCGCGCTTACAAATGCTGAATGTGTACTTACAAATAAAATCCAAACCCCAAATGAACATAAGCCCCACAACTTTTGCCGACCTTCCCTGACACAGGGGTGACATTGGCAAAGTGAACCATTTTTTACAGTATGGGTGGTCAGCCGCATACCAACCTACAAGTCAAGGAACCCAGTCAATTCGATAAATTGTTAAAATATCCTCTAGGGCTCTTTGTTGAAGGATAGTTACATTTACTAATGGTATCGGATACGGCTTCGACGAAACGTTGAGCAACCCATTCTCCTTCACTCAACGGTTCATAAAAAAATAGTTTTTGTATATCTAGACAAAATATCTGACGATAGTAATTCTAATTAAGAATCGAAGAAAGGCCTGTGGTCCAGTAGTTAACACATTGTACTCGTAAACGGAAGGCAGTGAGTTCAATTCCCAGTGGAGGACAAAATCATTTAATTTTTTAAATATTCTCTTTGATAGGTTCAAAAAAATCATCTACCCTTTCCAAAGACCGGTCGCAAAAGGTACATCCAGCCTTACAGCAACTGGGTAACTAACAATTTACTAATAATTTTATGCGTAGAAACGAATTTATATAATGGGCATCAGTGGCGAAGGGTGCCATACAAGCCGGTTCCCATCGGCTTCCCTTTTAAAATGATGTAACAAAGTAGTTAAAAAATATAGGCACAAAGTAAAAAAATCATTTAAAACCAAAGAAACAATACGTATTTTTTTCCCATTGAAACCATGCAGTCTACTTTATTATAATTTTTGCCTCATTTTAAACGGGAAACCGATGGGAATCGGCATGTATGGCCCCCTTCGCCACTGAATTGGACACGGCACAAAAAAAATATGACGTCACACGGCTGGGTGGCTAGGGAAAATGTAAACTAAATATTTTTATTAACATTGAGAAGATTCATTTAAAATTAATAATTTACAAATAAATACACAAAGTTTTCCTTCACGCGTTGGTTTAATTTCTCGAGCGCATTCGGTGTTATAACACCATTATCCCTATAAGTTGTCCTCTTAATAATGGTGTGATAACACTGAAAGCGCTCGAGAAAATAAATCAACTCGCGAAGAAAAACGTAGTTTTTGTACATTATAAATTTAAATATTTCATTATTGGTTGCTAAGGACCCTAGTCACATAGACCTGTGACGCTTGCCCGCTGAGAAATAAAATAAATTTTAATTTTATGCCGAGTCCCTTGTTTAGCTTGAACTGGTGAAGGAAGTACAATAATATAAACCCTCCTAAGCACTGAATTCCATATGAGACAATTAATATTTTTTTAATGTATGGAATCCGGTGCTTCTTTGTTTTATCTCCTCTTGCCATTAATCTTTTTTATTTTAACCCATATTAACTCATTCTTTTTTTCATAACAATTATATTTCCTAAGTTGTTTCCTCTTCAAATTTTTATGTGGGACAGACAGAGTCGCTTTGAGCATTGTAACGCGAAGACCTGTGAGCAGAGAGTGAAGAGTGATCATTATATTACAACCGATATTATGAAAAATTAATCTTATGCAATAAATTTAAAACACAATTTAATTAAAAGAACCCCAAATTCAATCATATTTGACCGGGCCGTAATCCAGTGGTAACACTTCGGACTCGTAAATGGAAGGTTGTGGGTTCGAATCCCGGCGGAGCACAAAAAATATACCATTTATACTTTCAAATTTGCTCTTGGCTGAGTTGAAAAATTCATAAACCTTTACCAAAGACTGGTCATCAAAAGGTCCATCGAGCCTAACAACTGGGTCTTGCTTGAGAATTGGCGCTTTCTACAGCGACGATCAAGCTCGCAGAGGGCTTTTGAGGTGTGATACACACAAAAACCAAATAAATCAGCCTAATTTTTTTTTTTTTTTTAATATTAAAACAAAGGGATCCAACATGGCCGCTTGTGAACAGCTGATCTAAGTGTTGCCGTCTTACTTTCCAGAGTGCACCCACTGCGAGGAGGACTCTGTCATCAACGGGCTGAACAGGTGGACCATGCCGCTGCTGAAGCTGGGGGAGAAGAGATACTACCTCGGGATATTCTTCAAGGTAGGGGAAATCTGTGCATTTATATAAATACAAACCTAACAGGATAAAAATCCCTCACTGCTCGTTGATAATGAACACTCCAACTGCAACTCCTGCCGACCTTCCCTGAAACAGGGGGTGACATTGACAAAGTGAACTATTTTCTATAGCATGGGTGGTCACTGGTCAGCCGCATACCAACCTGTAAGTCAAGGAACATACACAACAAATTACATTTTTTTAAATCAACGAATTATAATATGTATGGACATCAAAAACTAACAGAAAACAAGTTCTAATTTTAAAAAACCATAGTCATTACAGATCAACCGCCATTTTATTCTGTCCTAACACACTTCTTTCATTTCCTCCAGAGTCATAACCTTCTAAATACAGGCTCTCCTTTTATTATGACTCTGGATATTCCATTCATTCGCAATTAGGATATTTGGTCCATCCATACCTTTCTTGGTCTTCCTCTACCACGACATTCATCCATTATATCGGTATGTAAATAGTAGATTAATATATGTGTACATCGTAGGTAGTGATAGTTATTATAGTATGATGTCAAAAGTAGATTAATATAGGTGTACACCGTAGGTAGCAATAATTATAGGCTTAAGAAATCTAGAAATAAATGATCCTTTTGTACTCTCAAAGCTGGTAGAATGTGCTGGCAAATTGACCCCCTAGACACTTCTGTCACTACAGTATATAAGGAGCAAAATTGGGTGCACAGGGACAGTAAGATAGTCGCCTTTGATTGAAGAGTGTGAGCGATACTGAACTGTGAAAATAATTTTGAGTTACTGAAAGTGTCAAAAATAAATATAAATTATTGTAAAAATAAATTAAGTTAAAATAATGATCCTTAAAGAAGACCTGTATGTTTTAATTTAGAGACTTTCCGAACCCAAAAACATTACAGTATTATCCAACGATTACAAAGTGAATGCCTATCTACAATCAATAAAATGATCATTTTTAGATTAAAAAAAGTATATACTCGTAGTATTCATTGTAACCTTGTTTTTTATCCAAATTTATACATTTTTCACTTGATGACTTTATTGGCATGCAAAAAATCAAATAATATATCTCTAGAGGCATCTTGACCACAATATTTCTCCGACAATGTATTCTATGATTATTTTTACGACATTTGCAAATGTCACTTGTATGCGAATCTAATGGCGGTGCGTTCTATTAGGCGCGAGGTGTGGAATTATTTGAATTTCAAATTCAAATTTAGAAAACGTAACCTGTTCCATCGAGTGTTGCCAATATATAGAATATATTTACTTTTTTTAATCCGATTATACTTTTAAATGGGGGGCAATATTATTTGGTTTATTATTATCTATGAATTTTGGCTAGATAGGTGGTATTTTATTTACAAATATATATGTAATCTAAGTTGCAAAGATTTCGATAACTTAAAGATAAAATTGAGTATGTGGCATATGAAGCTAGCATGGATTTCCCAGATAACTACTTTTTTTTAAGAAATCCTTTGCGGGAGACTCCCTAGATTTCAGAGATTCTAGGAGTCTATGACACTTGTTGTAGTGCCGCAGAGGTGTTGTTTACGAGCTTAGTCGTCGCTACAAAGCGCCAATACTCAAGCAAGACCCAGTTGCTGTAAGGCTGGATAGACCTTTTTAGTGACCGGTCTTCGGTAAAGGAATATGAATTGTTCACACACCGAAGAGTGTACTTGAAAATATAAATTGTATATTATTGTGCTCCGCCGGGATTCGAACCCACAACCTTCCATTTACGAGCCAGAAGTGTTAACCACTTGACTACTTGTTCCTTGACTTATGGGTTGGTATGCGGCTGACCACTCATACTGTTAAAATGGTTCACTTTGCCGATGTCACCCCTGTTTCAGGAAAGGACAGTAAGAGTTGCAGGGTGTATGTCCATTTGCGATTTGGGTTTTTATGTTGTAGGTTCACATGCGGCATGTGCAAGCGTGAACTTGTACGTGTCTGCTTGTGAGAATGCATATAATGTGAATCTCCAATGTAACATATCTTTTCAACTCAGATTAGATTAGATTAGACTATGGACCGGTCATATTTTTTCTATTTTCTACAAGAGAAAACATTGAAAATATGTGAAAATCCTGTAGTTTAGAAGTTTGTCAAGAGCACTTCCTTATAATTAGTTCACTTACTATAAGAAGTTACACAGAATAAAATATTGTATCCACGATTTCTCATATCAGTGAATCAGCACCTATTCAGTTTTACCTTCAAGGTGGCGATAAATCTTAGACGTAAATTGTTTTAACGATTGTTTTTCGGTTCCTTTGATGTCCGCACACTTTTCAATAGCTCAATTAATCGTGACGAAATTGCTCGTTTAATTGATAAATATAATAGCTAGTAATTAGTAATTAAAGATTTGCAATGTGAGAGTTCTCATGGCATCTAGAAAGCGTGCCTCCACTGACCCAGTTACCAACCAAATAAATAAATGCAAGTTCATCTTAAATTTCAGCAAAGTAGGTAATAGGGGCCGTCCATAAATTACGTCATCGATTTTGGCCGATTTTCGACCCCCCCCCCCCCCCTTACAATCATCCTATAGTTATTATCTAAAGACCCCCTCCCCCCCTCTTGCTGTAATAATGGATGAGCTCAATAATTAATAATGTTATATTACTTACATAATATTTTGTATATTTTGTAGAAATTGGTATTTACAAGAACGACGTCACTTTTGGTACTCGTACATCATTTGCCATCATCCGCAGACCAGACCCCCCCCCTTAATGCGAATGACGTAATATATGGACAGCCCCATAGCCATTTCTTTTCTTTGGTTATTCCATTTTTTGTTCATAATTATCGAAGATTCCTTGAATTACAGGTTGGTATGAGGCTGACTACCCATACTCTACAAAATAATTTACTTTGCCAATGTCACCCCTGTTTCAGGGAAGGTCGGAAAGAGTTGAAGGGCTTTTGTTCATTTGAGTTTGGGATTTTATGTTGTAAATCTACATGCGGCATGTGTTAGCGCGAACTTATACATGTATGCTTGTGAGAATGCATGTAATATGAATCCCCAATATTACATATCTTTGCAACTTAGATTAGATTAGATTAGATTGCTGGTTTCCTCTCATAGGTGAATACAAAACATCCATAAAGCAAACTCCTGTGATCTCCTTCACTTGATCTACAATCTATAATCTAAGATGCAAAGATGTATATAAACATTTAAAATTCATTTTAAATGCATGCCCAAAAACAGACACGTGTAAGTTTGCTCTTACAAATGCTACGTACTTGTAAATTAAAATCAAAACCTCATATGATTAGAAAAATAAACGATTATTCAGTATGGGTGGTCAGCCTCATACCTACCTGTAAGTCCAGGAACCCTGAAACTTTGAAACTGAATCTATAAAAACTTGTTAGCATTTTTTTTTTATAAAAACAGTTGACTTAATCTGTCAATGGCACCTTTGTTTCAGGAAAAGGTTGCATCAGCAGGAGTAGCAAGGTTTATGTTCAATTTGCACTTCCACTTTCAGCTGGCATTTCTCTTTTATGAGTACACCGGTCCGTAGTCTACTAGTCAACACTTCTGACTCGTAAATGGAAAATTGTGGGTTCGAATCCCGGCGGATGACAAAAAAAGTACCAATTACATTTTCAAATATGCTCTTTACCAATGACCGGTCACTAAAGGTCCATCCAGTCTTACAGCAACTGGGTCTTGCTTAAGGATTGGCCCTTTCTACAGCGACGACCAAGCTCGCAGAAGGCTCTTGAGGTGTGATCACCTCACCAAATAAATCATAATAACATTACACATTGATTTTTCCTCTGTCTCCTTGAGTTTATCTTTACAAGTTTCGCAGTCCCTCGGCGTGTCTTCTAATCTAATCTAATCTAAGTTGCAAAGATATGTTACATTGGAGATTCATATTAAATGCATTCCCACAAGCAGACACGTACAAGTACACATGCCGCATGTCAACCTACAACATAAAAACCCAAATATCAAGTATGGACATACACCATGCAACTCATGCCGACCTTCCCTGAAACAGGGGTGACATTGGCATAGTGAACCATTTTCTACAGCATGGGTTGTCAGCCACATAGGGGCCGTCCATAACTTACGTCATCGATTTTGGCCGATTTTCGACCCCCCCCCCCCCTTACAATCATCCTATAGTCATTATCTAATGACCCCCCCCCCTGTTTTGCTGTAATAATGGATGAGCTTAATAATTAATAATTCTATATTACTTACATAATATTTTGTATATTTTGTAGAAATTGGTATTTACAAGAACGACATCACTTTTGGTACTCGTAAATCATTTGCCATCATCCGCAGACCAGACTCCCCCTCCCTTAATGCGAATGACGTAATATATGGACAGCCCCATATCAACTTATAAGTCAAGGAACATATACAACAAGTTACATTTTTAAATCTAAAAAAATCTAAAATCTAAGTTGCAAGGATATATTCATTCAAAGCTCTCAGATGTATGCACACAAACAAACACGTGTAGTTCGCGCTTACAAATGCTGATTGTGTACTTACAAATAAAATCCAAACCTCAAATGAACATCAGCCCTGCAACTCTTGCCGACATTCCCTGAAACAGGGGTGACATTGGCAAAGTGAAAAATCACAAATAATAATATGAATACACATTAAAACAACCACAGAATACAAAATTCTAATTTAATAAACTCAGTCCTAGCCGCCAACATTACAGATCAACCGGCAATTTACCTCTGTCCTTACACACTTCTTTTATTTCATCCAGAGTCATAACCTTCTTCATACAAGCTCTCCTTTTATTATGACTCTGGATCTCTACTGTCATAATATGAACACATAGCACGTCATTTCTCTGCTGTACTGTCGCGGATATACTAGCGCTGTGGACGCCTTGATGAACCATTACCTCCCCCCACACACTCGTGACAATGATGCTCCCTCATCACTCCGCTCTGTCACAGGCGCAAAGGAAAAACACCCTTCCTGCCAACACGATATGGCTCAACATTCAACATACTTGCGTCTGTCAGTGATTTGCTTAAAGCGGCTACTCTGCTGATTTACCATTGCAGTCCCTTTACATAGGTACAAAAGAGATCTTTCTTGCATATTCCAGACCATTCGATCTCTGTTCTAGATTACACTAGACAGCTGTTCCGCCACCATTATGGATCATACCAGATGGTTTTACACACACTTTGGTACCTGTACAGGTGAACGTAGGTACTTCAAGTTCGTAGCTCGTAACACTACCACCACCATCACTAGTGCCAGATTGTTCTATACACTATGTATGCATGTACAATCGCACGTAGGTACTTCAAGTTCGTAACAATATACATGGATCTGAGAATGGCGGTACACAATGGCATATTAAAAAAAAATAGCCTGATTTATTTGGTGAGCGCTATTTTTGTGTGTATCACACCTCAAGAGCCCTCTGCGAGCTTGGTAGTCGCTGTAGAAAGCGCCAATTGTCAAGCAAGACCCAGTTGTTGTAAGGCTGGATGGACCTTCTGATGACCCAGCGAAGAGCAAATTTGAAAATATAAATGGTATATTTTTTGTGCTCCGCAGGGATTCGAACCAACAACCTTCCAGTTACGAGTCTGAGGTGTTGCCACCTGGACTACAGACCAAATTGTTGTTACCGACCATATTGTTACCGACTTTGATGTATAGTATGTACGGTAGAAATAAAGCATTTGAGAAGCATGTACTACCTTGCACGTCGCGTCGTTCATGGGTTAGTGTGCAAGTGCGTTGAGTGTGGAATGAACGTCTATGTCGGGCATGAGAACACGGGGCGAACAATGCAGGACGGATTCCTCTGTACCTACGTCACACCTGAACATTATAATTATTACAGATACCACATGACACCGAAATCTAGAGCAGTGGCTTCCATCCTGGGGGCGATCTGGGCGATTGGGGGTGATTGGGGAGCGATTGAGGGGTGATTGGGCAGTAATTGGGGGACGATTGAGAAGCGATCGGGGAGCAATTGGGGAACAATTGGGAAGTGATTGGAAAGCGATTGAGAAGCGATTGAGGAGCAATTGGGGAGCGATTGGGGAGTGATTGGTAAGCGATTGGGGAGCGATTGGGGAGCAATTGGGAGTGATTGGGAAGTGATTGGGAAGTAATTGGGGAGTGATTGGGAAGCGATTGGGGAGCATTGGGGAGTGATTGAGAAGCAATTGGGGAGCAATTGCGGAGTGATTGGAAAGCGATTGAGGGGCGATTGGGGAGCAATTGGGAGTGATTGGGAAGCGATTGAGAAGCAATTGGAAGTGATTGGGAAGCGATTGGAGAGTAATTAGGGAGTGTTTGGGAAGCGATTGAGGGCGATCGGAGAGCAATTGGGGAGTGATTGGGGCGATGGAGCGATATAATAGTGGTTACCGAAAAATGCTTTGGATCTCTTGGCGCGATCGAGTCAACAATGAAATTAGAAATACGGCCTTCTCCATATTACAATACAGGGGGAGGAAGAATTCAGGGACGCCGAAGAACATCGTGCCTTTAAAACCTGCGACAATGGTTAACCAAAGCACCAAGTTCCTGTTTCGAGCCGCAGCATCCAAGGTCAAAATAGGCATGATAATCGCTGATCGTCGAAATAAATCACACCTAATCTAATCTAATCTAATCTAAGTTGCAAAGATATGTTACATTGGAGATTCACATTACATGCATTCCCACAACCAAGACACGTACAAGTTCGCGCTTGCACGTGCCTCATGTGAGCCTACAACATAAAAACCAATCTCAAACGGACATACACCCTGCAACTCTTGCCGTCCTTCCCTATAACAGGGGTGACATTGGCAAAGTGAACCATTTTTTACAGCATGGGTGGTCAGCCGCATACCAACCTATAAGTCAAGGAACAACACCAAAAGAAGAAAAAGGAGCAATAGGGGTGAAATAGTTCCTTGTCTCCCCATCTCCCCGTCCCCGACCCCCGTCTCCCCATCTCCCCGTCGACCGTGTTTTTGAGAAGAAATATTATTTTGGTAATCGCGTGCTTGCCTGTTTTTTGGGAAGGCGATTCCAAGGGGCGATAGGTGGAAAAAGGTTGGGGAACACTGGTGTAGAACATGTCAAAGCGTATACAAATGTTGCTGTTGTATAATACGCGCTAAAGAAAAGTTTTGCGTCACTTTTAACCACGAAAAATGACAAAATTTTGTGTTTTTTTTGCTAGTGTATTTACGTGTAATTGAAAAATAATATAACCGTTTCTTCCATTGAGTTAGCTGGAATACACATTTATTATCTAAAAATTTAAATCTAAGCTGCAAAGATATGTATCATTTGAGATTCATATTAAATGCATTCCCACAAGCATACACGCATAATTTCGCGCTCACACATGCCGCATGTGGACCTACACTATAAAAAACCCAATCTCAAATGAACATAAGCCCTGCAACTCTTGCCGACCTTCCCTTATTATTATTATTAATAATATAGAGGAGTAGAAACCAGCCTACTAGCATTGATACATACTGTTCCGAATGTGTAATTGTGTGTCTGTGTGATGTGAATGTGTCTGTGTGAGTCTGTGTGTGTCTTTGGATGTAAAAATGCTTAAATAATTGTACTTGTAATTGTTCGATACTCTGTGACTTTTCTAGTGTGAGTATTTGCTCGAATATTCTGGCAAAATCTTGCATGTTCTAGTTCGCAATGTTTCAAGACCAATCCTTATGCCTGCTATAAAAAGGGCCAAATCTGTCTGTAGCGCTAGAATTGTGTCGAGTAATGCAGTGCAAAAGCTACTCTGTGTACCCACCGTATGTGAATCGTATTTTAAAATAAATTAACTGAAGTTTTTCATGAAATTGAGCCCGTAAATCATAACAATTGTTTGACGTTTGCCTTCCAGGCCAACTGGTTCAAGGCCGCGCAGTACTGCCGCTTCCATGGGATGCACCTGGCGTCCATATCGTCGCAGGAGGAGAACGACAAGCTGGAGAAGTACGTGAGGGACTCTGGTAAGAAACAGTTCAGTTATATTTCAAACAACGCCAGTCAAAGTCACAATTTTGCCTCGCTCGACCATAGCGCTAGCTTCGTCTACCGCAAGCTTTACTCAGCCTTCCAATAAATCACAGCCTGCCCTTTTGGAAAGAAGGGAAATCCCTAAAATTTTCTATCAAGTAAATGGTGTAAGGTTGACTTCCTTTCCTATGATAATGGAAAAAAATAAGCTGTACATATAATGTAAGTCCTTACCGCGTTGTCTTGGAAAGGATCACATGTGACGTGCGCAACTTAACTATTTATTTTCACAGATAAGTGGGTCGGCATTTTTCCGACCACTTTACTTGAAATAGAGGTTTCCCTGCTCCCGTGTTGCTGGCTCTCGTTTCTTGTGAAGGCTGAGTAAACCTGCTGGTACTTATTTTGGATTCGTAATGAACACCGAAATGGGAAACCATTTCTGACACCCTCGGTGGGGATCAAACCCAAGGGTTTGCAAGCTCTCCGCATGGAGTGCGAGCATTCTACCAATTGAGCTATCAACACCAACGTGCGACCACGAAGACAACGAAAACCGTCACAGCGCTTTGATAACTCGCCTTGAAGATGCTTTGTGCTCGTGAAAGCGAAACGCCGGCAGATTTAGAATCTGCAAAGAGAACATGGTCAAACCTTAAAGAACACAAAAACGATTTGTTTATTATTAACACCGGCCGTGAAAGTGAAAGTTTTAAACTTTATTAAATGGTATTTTTTCAGGATATGGGAACGAGCATTTCTGGACGTCAGGCACGGATCTGGCCGAGGAGGGCAACTTCTTCTGGATGTCCTCCGGCAGACCCATCACCTTTACCAACTGGAACGCCGGCGAGCCCAACAACTTCCGATACGAAAATGGCGAAGAAGAAAACTGCCTGGAGCTGTGGAACCGAGACGGCAAGGGGCTGAAGTGGAACGACTCCCCCTGCTCCTTCGAGACTTTCTTCGTGTGTGAAGTGAGGAACGATTGAAGTGCAAAAATTAAAAAAAAAAAAAACTTTTTAAAAAATACATTAGACTTTAAATCTGATCCACCCTTGGTGTTCTATGTTACGGCTCCATGTTAGAACGACACAGTGACAAAACAGCGCATGACAAAACGACACATGACATAACGGCACGTGACAAAACGACACGTGACGGAACATCACAATAATAGTAAATCACATGACAAAACATCACAAGACAAGACCATTTAATTTTCCATTTATGGTATGTTATGTTTTAGGCATGTGATGTTTTGTCATAGTGATAATAATAATAATGTAAGATGATTTATTTGGTGAGCGCTGTTATTGTGTGTATCACACCTTAAGAGCCCTCTGCGAGCTTGGTCGTCGCTGTATAAAGCGACAATTCTCAAGCAAGACCCAGTTGTTGTAAGGTTGGATGAACCTTTCAGTGACCGGTCTTTGGTAAAGGTTCATGAATTTTTCAACCCAGCGAAGAGCACATTTGGTTATATAAATGGTATATTTTGTGCTCCGCCAGGATTCGAATCCACAACCTTCCATTTACGAGCCCGAAGTGTTGCCACTGGACTACGGACCGGTCCAAGAATGATGCTTTGTTATGTGGTGTACTGTCATTGTGATGTTATTTCATGTGTCGTTCTGTCATGTGATGTTATGTCACTGCGCCGTTCTATCCTGTCAACCTTTATTACTTTATACCCCATTTACATTCACCCACTTCTACTGCCGTAAGTATGGGCGGAGTAAGTGGCCCGCGAGGTGAGGAGGAAAGGAAAGTGGGGAGGCAAACTAACCAATGGCGCTCTCGAATCGTTCCTTTGACTCCCGAAAAAATACCGCCAAAATCGTAAGTTTACTTGCCGCGATCGGGAATCACTGTTGTTATGGGAAGTATGCCTGTTCACACACACGCCCTACTCACTTCCCTTCTCACTCGCCTCGCGCTGGGAGCTGAATGTTAACGAGTATAAGAAAAGTTGGTGTGGTTTCAAATGAAAGATTTAAAAATAAAATAATATAAAATATTTTACACCTAAGTAAAAATTAATTCAAATTATTTTTTTTAAGATTACATTTATAAGTAAGTTTATTGTACATATTAAAAAAAAATACTTTTGAATCTTTATATTTTATTTTTGTTTTAAATAGATTTAAGTGAAGCAAGTGGTTATGATAAATACATATTTTGGTACTTATAATTTTTAATGTAAATGCCAAAACTATTCTTTTACTTAGATTATTCTTAATATTTCACATTTTTTTTATAAATATTATATTGAAGCATACAAATTCATTTTTAGCACTTTGAAAATTTATATTAGCAATAAAAGAAAGTAAGTGATCGAGGCAAAGGCACGAACGGAAGTAAAAATAAAATATTTTTTACAAAAACTTAAATTATAGGAAGATTACTTTCTTGCTGACCTTTGTATGGAGGAAAGACTAGCGCCTCTGGCGGACAGATTTGGAAAAAATCCAGCAGAATGACGAGGTTTATTTTCGCGTTTTTTTTTCAATGTTCCCACCCTCATTATCTTTTTCTCAACTAATACCCTTTACAAAAACAAAAAACATTTATATCTAGGGCATTTTAAATTAAAAATGGCATTTGAAATTTAAGTGGCTGAGAAACCTGCGACAATGGTTCCACAAAAGCACCAAGTCCCTGTTTCGATCCGCAGCATAATATATAATTTAGTTGCAAAGATATATAACATTTAAGATTCATATGAATTGCATGCCCATAAGCAGACACGCATAAGTTTGCGCTTACACATGCCGCATGTGGACCTACATTATAAAAACCCATATCTCCAATGAACAACGACCGTTCAACTCTTACCGACTCTCCTTGAAACAGGGGTGACATTGGCAAAGTAAAACATTTTTTACAGTTTGGTCAGCCTTATACCAACCTTTAAATGATAATAATATTAGGATGATTTATTTGGTGCGCAAGTTTTTTTGTTTATCACACCTCAAGAGCCCTCTGCGAGCTTGGTCGTCGCTATAGAAAGCGCCGATTCTCAAGCAAAACCCAGTTGCTGTAAGGCTGGATGGTCCGGTCTTTGGTAAAGGTATATAAATTTTTCCCCCAGGGAAGTGCATATTTGAAAATAGAAATCTTTTTTTTTTTATGCTCCGCCGGAATTCGAACCCACAACCTCCATTTACGAATCAGAAGTTGTGTTCACCACTAGACTACGCACCGGTCAAGTCAAGGAATACAAATAATAAATAGCTACGGTCAAAATAGCCATGATGTTTATCGATCTTTGATAGAAGTGGCACCAATGGTAGAAGAAATTGAAAATTGTAAGAGAAAATCATAATTTCTTCAGATTTTAAACAGAGATGGTAATTTTCTCGGGTCTTTGTGTGACAGGGGTGGAAAATCTCTTCCTGACGATGCCTATGAATCACAAGGGGGGGATCAGCCATGGTCCAAGTAATTTAGAGCGTACCTAAATTAATGCCCCTACCCTCAAATGGAAAAACCCATTCAGGTGGAGACGAACCTGGCAGGAGCGTACATCCCATACAGGCATAATAATAATAAATAATATGAGGATGATTTATTTGGTGAGCGCTGTTTTTGTGTGTATCACACCTCAAGAGCCCTCTGCGAGCTTGGTCGTCGCTGTAGAAAGCGCCAATTCTCAAGCAAGACCCAGTTGTTGTAAGGTTGGATGGATCTTTCAGTGACCGGTCTTTGGTAAAGGTTTATGAATTTTTCAACCCAGCGAAGAGCACATTCGAAATATAAATGGTATATTTTATGCTCCGCCGGGATCCGAATCCACAACCTTCCATTTACGAGTCCGAAGTGTTGCCACTACGGACTACGGACCGGTCCAAGATGCCAACGACACGCGGTGTACCTGAGCGGTTACCCATCCAAGTTCTGTCCGCGCCCAATGTTGCTTAACTTCGGTGATCTATGGGAACCGGTGCTTTCAACATGGTAACGTCGCGTCGTTGACAAAGGCAAATGGGCCTAATAGGTAGGCAACGCAACGGAACTCGCAAAACGCAACTTATCTTACACATATAGTGTAACTTCTTGTATGTATATGTTCCTTGACTTATAGGTTGGTATGCGGCTGACCACCCATGCTGTAAAAATGGTTCACTTTGCCAATTTCACCCCTGTTTCAAGGAAAGATGGCAAGAGTTGCAGGGTGTATGTCCATTTGAGATTTGGGTTTTATGTTGTAGGCTCACATGCGGCATGTGCAAGCGTGAACTTGTACGTTTATGTTTGTGGGCATGCATTTGATATGAGCTTGAAATGGTAATATATCTTTACAATTTAGATTATTATTATAATCAGTACACATGCCATCTATCTATATGGACATATGGACCTACAAAATAAAAACCTAAATCTCGAATTAATACAAGCACTGCAACTCTTGCCGACCTACCCTGAAACAGGAATGACATCGGAAAAGTGAACCATTTTTATTTTATAGTACGGGTGCTATGTTTCTAAATGATACCTACTATACTATAACAATCGCATCGCAACGCATGCGCACGATTTCCGCGCAGAAAAAAGCATTTGTACCTTTGCCTGTTAACAGTGTGGTGACACTCGTAGTATCATTGTTCTCTTTCTAACTAGCAAAAAGCTGAAACGTATGTAAAGTCTAATTGCGTCAAAATAGATTCAACTCCACTGTATTATAACTCAATTGAGAAACCACATTATACTTAAAGACTTCTTCAGACAAAGACAGTAAGCAAGTAGTTAGTTGTATTTTTAACGTAATATTAGTGCAAGTACTCGATGCATACATACTTGTCTTTTGTTTACTAACCTCCTCTGTTTGAGCCTGAACAGTGTTAACGTCGTTTGGCATGTTCTGATGAAGACAGTTTAAGTGGATTTTAGGACAGTTGTCAAGTTGGACATGCTGTAAATCTTATTTGATTTAAAACTGAACAAAATACGATGATATTGATCAAACAATGGTAG
This sequence comes from Agapetus fuscipes, assembly GCA_951799405.1. NCBI lineage: Eukaryota > Metazoa > Arthropoda > Insecta > Trichoptera > Glossosomatidae > Agapetus > Agapetus fuscipes. The sequence goes on from OX637339.1 coordinate 673,866, forward strand.
TTCGGTCGATAGCTCAGTTGGTAGAACGCTTGTGTTCCATGCTAGAGGGCTCGATCCCCAGTGAGGATGTCAGAAATGTTATTTATTTCAAACCCAATATTAAAATAATACCTAATGATAAAAAAAATGCAATATATCGCCAACTTAAAGGTAAAACTGAATAAGTGACAAAATGAGGTATTTTGGATTTCTCAGATAAACGCAGTTTCTTGTCCGGTCGATAGCTCAGTTGGTAGAGTGCTTGCATTCCATGCCGAGAGCTCGAGTTCGAATACCACCGAGGGTGTCAGAAATGATTTTCTGTTTCGGTGTTTATTTTAAACTCCAATATAAAATACCGGCTACGTGTGCTCAGCCTTCGCAAGAAATGAGGACCTACACTTTATATGTAGCATTGTTGCGAGTTGCGTTGTTTTGAATGCATATCGACGGTTAAAAGGCAATAAGTGACATTTTGGTCAAAAATAAGTTATGAATGCTATCCTACTTGAAATTTTCCGCTCTTTCTAAAGCGCTAACTCCCATAGTTCTACGATGATTTTTGTGTTGTTTATGTTAAAGCAAACAACTGCGTTTACGAAGTATGGTTTTGGTGTAACCAACAAGACTTTGGCCTTTTTTGTCGTAAAGGCGCTTGTGACATAAAAAAAATCGTACAACTGCATAAATGCCTTTCCTTTTTTTTTTATTTCAGAGCTGTTTTGATTTTAACGATATGATAAAAAAATAAAAAAAGTTATGCCATTTTTCTGCAATCTCAAACTTCAAACTGCTCTCCTGAACAATTAAGTTTATGTCGCTTATGCCCTACTGCCTTTTAACCGTAGATTTATTATACCATGAGTATGTTTTACGATATACTAGACCACTTTATGTTTTATATCAATGGCAATACCTTACATGCCTCAAAAAAAAAATCAACCAGCTCTCCCCGTCTGTACAGCCTTTAAATTCTTCCGCTCATTTCCCTGCAAACAAAGGCTTCCCTTTTGCTAACGATCGCATCGGGTACCAATCTACGTTTTTAAACGTAGATTTGTAGGGAAACTGACACAGCGCCACTGGTGAGCGTTTGGGTTGTTCTACATTTTTTGGTAAAATGCTCTGTTTGAAGAGAATCACACTCGGGATACTAAAGTGGTTAGGCATCGGACAAACGTGCATAACCTAAATCTTCTGAACAATTCAAATCTTTGGACAAGATTTTGAGCTCGTTAATGGAAAGTTGTGGGTTCGAATCCCGACGAAGCACAAAAAATATAGCATTTAAATTTTCAAATATGCTCTGTGTACCATTTATTACAGTATGGGTGGTCAGCCTCATACCAGCCTATAAGTCAAGCAATGCTATTTAATCTTAAATGTTTTTTCACTTAATATGTAAATTAATTTCTTTTATGGCATTATCACTTTTTATAAGTTGAAATTAGTTAAAACTAAATTCTAAAATAAGTAATTTTATAAAAGTTAGTTGGTAATCATAGCTTAAGGTTGTTTATATATTTATAGTCTCTGTTAAAGGAATGTACATATAAAGTTGGTATTAAATTTGAATAATAAATAATTAATTAGATGTACGGATTTAAATTAATAAAATATAAAAACAGTGATTTCTATTTTTATTTTATTTTTTTAAGTTCATAAAGCATAAGCCCTGCAACTCATTGCCAACTTTCTCTGAATCAGGGGTAACATTGGCAAAGTGAACCAGTTTGTACAGCTTGGGAGGTCAGCCCCATACTGGCCTTTTAGTCAAGGAACAGTCTCACCTAAATAAATACCTATGGAGTAGGTCCGGTCGATAGCTCAGTTGGTAGTGTGCTTGCATTCCATGCCGAGAGCTCGGGTTCGAATCCCACCGAGGGTGTCAAGTGTCAAGGGTGTCCCATAATAAAATACCGGCAATAAGTACCAGCACTCTCGGGAGCTGGGAAACCCCCACTTCAACTGAAGTGGTTGACGTAGCGGACTAAGGATTAGCAGATAAGGATTTTCACGTGAATCACAATCGCCAATCGTCAGATCATCGTCAGAATCGAAAGACATCGCCAATCGTCAAGCAAGATTCATTTTCTGTGTGGCTGGATAGACCTTTGCTGAAAGGTAAATTAATGTTCAACCTAGCGAAGAGCATATTTTGAAAAATTAATGATATTTTTTTGTGTTTCGCTGGGAACCGAACTAACTACATTCTGATCACGACTACGAAACGTTAACCACTAGACTAGACTATACACCGCATCCCCCCAGTGCTTGTTTGGCTTATCCATCATTTGATTCAAATTTGACCTTATAATGAAATTGTTTTAGAATCACATTCTCCACAATCTGAGCTGAGAAAAAACGTAAAACACTTTAGTGTGAGAGTTGTTTCGAATATTTTTACAATAAATTTCCAGTTTTCGTGAGACACATTGGTCCAGTACGCATTGCTGGTGTGAAATTACCTCTGATGGATATAAGACAAGCAAGCACTGAGGGGACAACCGGTCTTAGCTTAGGTTTATATAAGTACATCTTCATTTCATTCCCATGGTTTTTTAATATACTTCCATGAGTGGAGGTTTATGTTAGGGATTTAGTGTGTGACGTGGTTTAGCCGTTTTTGATGAAATTTTCCGATGACGGTGGTTTTTTACGGTCGTGGTATAGAACAGCACAGTGACAAAACGACTCGTGACAGAACGACACACGACAGATCGACATATGACAGAATAGCATATGACAGAATGGCACATGAAAGAACGACATATTAAAGAACGACACATGAAAGAACGACACATGACATAACGACATATGACCTAACGACACAACATAACGACACATAACAGAACAACACATGACAGAACGACGCATGCAAGAACGACATATGACAAAACAACACATGAAAGAACGACACATGACAAAACGACACATGACAGAATAGCACATGATAGAACGACACATGACAGAATAGCACATGATAGAACGACACATAACAGAACAACACATGACAGAACGACGCATGCAAGAACGACATATGACAAAACAACACATGAAAGAACGACACATGACAAAACGACACATGACAGAATAGCACATGATAAAACGACACATGACAGAATAGCACATGGCAGAACGACACATGACTAAACAACACATGAAAGAACGACACATGAAAGAACGACACATGACAAAACGACACATGACAGAATAGCACATGATAGAACTACACATGACAGAATAACATATAACAAAACATCACTGCGACAAAACAACACAGAAAATACATCACTATGAGAAAACAACACATTGAATTACCATAGCATACTTATGTAAAACAGAGCATTCCCTAAACGGCACTTGAAAAAACATCACATGACACAAAATAAACAAAATATTTGTCATGTGATGTTTTGTCACTGTAAAGTACTTTCCTGTGATGTTTTGTCATGTGTCGTTCTGTCATGTGTCGTTCTACCATGAGTCGTTCTGGCATGTGTCGTTCTAGCATGAGCCGTTCTGTCATGTGTTGTTCTAGCATGAGTCGTTCTAGCAAGTGTCGTTCTAGCATGAGTCGTTCTGTCATGTGTCGTTCTATCATGGAACCATTATTTACAATACCGATATTCTAACCTATTTGCCACTACATGGACAGGAAAGTAAGTATTATGTACATAGTATACCTACTCTCACTGCTCGTTAGAAGGCTTCGCTGTGTATACGAAAACTGTAATCCAAGTATCAGACATTGCATGAACTCAGGCCTGGATTAAGCCCAGTGGGGGCCCTGGTGCGTGGAAAACCAGGAGGCCCTTCTCTCCATGCCTACCAAGAAAACAAGCTTGTTGAAAAGAGCTTAACGAAAGTACAAACAAACACAATTAATTGGTTTGGGCATCTTGAAAGAATGCATGATAAACGAATAACGAAGAACGTGAACCTACAGAGGAACTGTCAGAGGAAAGCATGGAAGGGGAAGACCAAGGAAGGAACGGATAGACCAAATAGGTTAGATCGCGAAAGAATGGAACCTGCAGAGTGAGAATAAGAGGAGAGTATGTGTGAAGAAAGTGATGAATGTTGAAGAGATGAAAGAGGGATGCAAGGACAGAAAAAAGTGGAGACGCATCTGCAGAGGTACCGTCCACCCCTAGTGGAACGGCGGCAAGATACAGTAACAGTAACAGAACAACCACTGCCAACGGCGGCAAGTTTATGTTAATAATTTTGTGGATTCAGATTTCGTTTTGATTAACTTCAACGGGAAGGCCTTCTGCCACCAAAAAGACATTGCAAGTGAAGATCACCGAGTGAAGCGACTCCGCATGAGTTGCATGAACTTGGTGGGTGGAGGTGGGTCGAGTGCCACACCTAACAGCATAGTTCAAGTAATACTTTTTTATTTCTGTTTTACTTACTTATTAGTCAACCAATTTTTGTCCACTGCTGGAAACTTTACGGTTTTCTTTGAATGCGCCGTCACTTTGACATGCTTACAGTTTTATTCTCATTTTTCACGCGGTTGTTGTGTCAACTTGTCAGTGTTTTCCTGTAACACTGCTACCAATCCTGCCTTTCGATGCGATCTCCTGTTCCTATTGTTCTCTCCTACAAGACTCGTACTCACGAAAGTAATGTTATGCAAATAACAAATACATATAAATGTTAGGTAGGTAGGTAGGTGTATTAGTTATAGCCGATGAGTGTTGGAGTAATTATTATTCTATTATTACATAGGTACCCATAATTATATACGTACCTAGGAAAGAGACATTCAATTATGTACCTACTGGAAGTTTTGTGTTCTGGAAGGTTCCAGCAAAACTAGCTTCTAGTAACTACTGTCTTTGGGAGTATAAAGGGCTGCAAGCGGCTGGCAAGAGTGAGTCTTGATACGACGCTCTGCTTTTGAACAAGAAAGACAATATCAGTGAAAGGAATCATCCGGGGAAATAAATGCAAATTGCTAAACCATAAATGTGAATTGTTAAAAATAATTAATATAAATTGTTAAATAAATCTAAGTGTAAAATAAATATCCTGTAAAGAAGACCAGTTTTTTTTTAATTTGAAGACTTTTTGAAACCTTAAAACACAACATTAATAAACCATTCGCGAACGCTTACCTTTTTGCTATCTACCTTTGCTATCTATCTCCCTCAGAATTTACTTACTTTTCATACATCTATCCCCCTTCCACGCGACAATCGCAACTGTGACAGTCAATGAAATCTCTACCGAGGACTAAATTTGAGTGAAAACGAAGTTTTTTTCATGAACAGTCTGTGTACTATAATCAGAGAGGACAGACGGTCTAGGTATCCTTAATTATATTACCCTTCGTCGTCGTCTTTCGTTGTCGAGTTTCGATTTTCAAAATCAATGCCATCACAGCAGATGAAACACATTCATGATCTATGGCAAATTAATTTTTGTATATATGCTGCAATGCTGCGAGCATTCGCGTATGTGTTTAAAAATGTATGAAAACTTCTTTCAATAAATCTGTTTGTTCATATTGAAAATATATGGAACTATATTGACATCTAGCGGCAAAACGTGAAAGTTTTTTTTATATTTTCTTTTATTTCATGCAAATTAAAAAAAAAATAAACAAAATAAAAATGGATTTAAATCTGTAATCTAAGTTGCAAAGAAATATAACATTTGAGATTCATATTACATGCATTCTTACAAGCAGACATGTATAAGTTCTAATCTAATCTAAGCTGCAAAGATATATATCATTTAAGATTTATATTAAATGCATTCCCACAAGCAGATATGTATAAGTTCCCGCTTACATATGCTGCATGTGTACTTACAACATAACAGCCCATTCCAAATGAACACAAGCCCTGCAACTCTTGCCAACCTTCCCTGAAACAAAGGTGAAATTTGCAAAGTAAACCATTTTTTAAAGTATGGGTGGTCAGCCTCATACCAACCTATAAGTCAAGAAAATTATTTTGTGTATTTCTTTACATAATCTAAGTTGCAAAGATACATACCATTTAAGATTCATATTAAATGCATTCCCACACGCAGACAGGTACAAGTTCACGCTTACAAATGCCCAATGTGGACTTGCAAAATAAAAAAAAACTAATCTCAAATGAACATAAGCCCTGCAACTCTTGCCGACTTTTCCTCAAACAGAGATAAAATTTTCAAGGTGAACCATTGCTTACAGTATGGGTGGTCAGCCACATACTAACCTATTAGTCAAGAAAATTATTTTGTTTAGTTCTATAATCTAAGTTGCAAAGATACATACCATTTGAGATTCATATTAAATGCACTCCCACAAGCAGACAGGTATAAGTTCGCGCTTACAATTGCCCCATGTGGACTTACAAAATAAAAAACTAATCTCAAATGAACATAAGCCCTGCAACTCTTGCCGACTTTTCCTCAAACAGAGATAAAATTTTCATGGTAAACCATTCTTACAGTATGGGTGGTCAGCCACATACTAACCTATAAGTCAAGGAAATTATTTTGTTAAGTTCTATAATCTAAGTTGCAAAGATACATACCAATCGAGATTCATATTAAATGCATTCCCACAAGCAGACATTTATAAGTTCGCGCTTACACATAATGCATGTTGACTTACAACATAAAAACCCAATCTCAAATTAATATAAGCCCTGCAACTCTTGCCAATCTTCCCTGAAACACAGCTGAAATCTGCAAAGTGAACCATTTTTTAAACTATGGGTGGTCGATTTTCTTTTACAAAGGCTGCATGTTTTTATTTTACATGTTTTCCGAATTTTAACGCGAGGAAACTATGCGCAATATACACATTCACCAAATGTTAAGGGGTTGGGCTGCGTAGCAGCCAAGGGCAACGCCCCTAGTATCTCTATAATCTAAGTTGGAAAGATATATTAACATTTAAAGCTCATAGGGGCCGTCCATAAATTACGTCATCGATTTTGGCCGATTTTCGACCCCCCCCCCCCTTACAATCATCTTATAGTCATTATCTAATGACCCCTTCCCCCTCTCTTGCTGTAATAATGGATGAGCTTAATAATTAATAATGTTATATTACTTACATAATATTTTGTATATTTTGTAGAAATTGGTATTTACAAGAATGACGTCACTTTTGGTACTCGTACACCATTTGCCATCATCCGCAGCCCAGACTCCCCCCCCCCTTAGTGCGAATGACGTAATATATGGACAGCCCCATATCAAATGCATGCCCAGAAACAAACAAGTGCAGTTCGCGCTTTCAAATGCTGAATGTGTATTACAAATAAAATCCAAACCTCAAATGAACATAAGCCCTACAACTTTTGCCGACCTTCCCTGACACAGGGGTGACATTGGCAAAGTGAGCCGTTTTTTACAGCATGGGTGGTCAGCCTCATACCAACCTATAAGTCAAGGAATCGGTGCTTTAATGAAACTACAAAAATATGTTTTCAGGGAAATAATTGAATCAAATTGGAAAATTGTCTGATCAGTGAATAGAGGGTTAATGAAGCAGTTTGGTTAAAGATGGAATTAGGGTCGTTTGATATATTTACAATTATCATAACTACACAGTTAGGTAATACAACTTTTCGGATATTATACGAAACGTTATGGGAGAACTTCAATCATTCTCGTCGTTTTCGGCCCAGGACACGCAGTAAATTGTGTCAATTTTCGTTATTAAAAAAATACTTCATTCTCACTCGTCGTGCGGAGGAATGTCTCCTAAAGACGTTCGCTTAAGGCTAGTTCGCACAAGGCCACTGATTTAGTCAAGTAACGAGTAATTTAGTAGTGGGCGGGGCGCTACTCGCCCGTGAAGCGTTCGCATTACGGTCCAGTACAGTACACAAGTGCGAAGTTGGCTGCAGAAAGCCCTTTCTATAATGGCGGAAAATTTGAATTGGCTGCAGTTTGAAAATATTAATTGAGTATTAAAATCATGTTATTATAAAGCCCTTTAAATTGGCTATGGTTTGGTAATATTAACTGATTTATGCTTGGCCACCTAGCTAGGAGCCTGTTTAGCAAACAACTTCGAAACTCGACTTTTGTAAATTCGAAATGTATTTTATGGTTTATAAAATAATATACACATTTTAAATAAAAACAACACATGACCATTTGATGTTTATAATAATATCTACCATTTACGCTGCAAACATTATTTTTTAATTGAATTTTTATCTTTTCAATGATGTGTACAAAGTATATTTTGTATGCACACACTATAATACGGCTCGTAGTCTGCAGCTGCATTCAGATTCATTTCTTTGTTGCGTTTTTCGTTGTTGACAATTAACATCAATATTCGACATGTAAAATCGGCATTTTCAAATACACGGCGGTCACCAATCAATTATCAAGTTAAAGAAGAAACATGGTTCAACTTTTCAGAGGCTGACCGCGAGAAACTTGTTCAATCCTGCTACATACGCCTCTCACGTCTGTCACAGATACCAGTTGATGGCTTACAGTGGCATAAAATTGTAATGCCTCTAATCAGTTATCCTCGTGTGTCACTGAATTGTTTCTGTACAAAACAATAAGTAACAATCCATCTGAAGGATATCATAAGGCCTGTGATATGACAAATTTATGGTAGGTACCTATAAACATCGATCAATGTAAAAGATCGATGTTTTTAAATACGTAATAAATTCATGGACGATAATATTTATTTCCACAACATCTTTACCAAAACTATATTTGTACAGCTCTATTGTCCGAAAACTTAAAAATTACTACAATTTCATCCAGCAAGGAGCTACATGATTGTATTTTTGACAGCTGATATCCGCAACAAAAATCGATGTCATACTATTCTTATCGAAAAAAAATTACCTTTCTCAAAACTTTTTGGACGTAGATAAGTCCTAGCAACTTCTATATTCTCAAGAGTTTCTAAAAAACCAAGGATATCGGTGTGCATATCCACTTATTTACAGTTTAAACATGACATAACCTCACTGACAGGTCGCTAAGTTTAGGGAGCGGAACATTGGGCTCGCAAATATAAGAAGTTCTTAAGTACTTAAATATTTTTAAACAGCACTTTATCTTTAAATATTCTTGCTGAAAACGGGCATTATCTTTTCAAACTGCAGCCAATTTAAATTGCCGCCATTCTTGCATTTCCGTTTCCCCGCCAAGAGTGAGCGGCCAATGGCGCGGCCGCTAATAAACTCGACTCGGACTCGGGCTTTTCCGTGGCTCTTCGGACTCGGACTTTTCCGTGGCTTCTCGGCAACACTCGCCCACGGACGGTGGGCGGGGCCGCTACTTGCCCGAAAAAATAGAATGAAATGGATCGGCTTGACTAAACCATTGACTTAACTACTGGACTAAATTGTTGGGGTTCGCACACGTTTAGCCACTAAATTACTCGTTACTTGGCTAAATTACTCGCCTTGTCCGAACCAGCCATTAGGGCAGTGCTCCGCAACCGGTGTGCCGTGGCACACTGGTGTGCCGTGAGCTGGATACAGGTGTGCCGCGGTCAAATTCAATGTATTTTGACATTTCAGCATAGAATAATAATAATTAATATAATGTAATTTTTCAATGTTCTTCCAGCGCCTGGTGCCAATTGTTTAAAACTGCGCAGTATGCTTTGGACACACCATGACTGCAACAAACTAGTCATGAACAAAGAAAAAAATACCCTTATGCGCATCGCTGAAGACTCATGCCTGTGCGCATGCGTTATAACGCATTTGCACTAGTGACGGGCGAAGCGGCTCAGTTCACGTATACTCGTGTGATATTACTGTCGTGTGCAGAGCTGACACTATTTTTTCGTGTTTCATTTTATTGTAATTTTTTTTATCAATTTAATACCTATAGGTATATCTTGGCTTTTGGTGTGCCGCGTAATTCTAAAAAAAAATGTGGTGTGTCGTAGGTGAGAAAAGGTTGCGGAGCACTGGCTTAGGGAATGCAATCTTGCAGAAAAATCGCAATCTCGGTGTTTGCGAGATTATGTCAATCCGATCTCGCGAGATCTCGGTATTTGCAAGATCTCGCATTTAGTAGCCACATGGTTACATTTTTTAAAAGAATGAAAAAACGGATTTTACTGACCGTGCAAAAGAGAAGAACGATTTTCTCTACGTTTCGTCGGGGTCATATCCGACGTCTTCAGGAGACGTGTGCCCTCTATAAGGAGGAACCACGAACTGTTGAATCATTGTTGTTTGATCGAGGCCGAAGGTTGTAGGTACCTATTTTTATTTTTATTAACCTTCGGAGATACATCCATAGATGTCGCTATAGCCCCAGTAGTACAGTTTTTTTTGCTAAAAAGTGTCATTTTGCTTTAGGTTGACAAGGAAAGTATACTAAAAAAACTTTTATTGTGATTTTTTTTTATTAGAATCAGAAATACTTACAGCTAATGAGAATCATAGACTATCATTTAATATGTTTATCAGTTAACTCATGGCATGGATTTTTGAAAAAAAAACTCCTTTAGAAGCATAGAATGTCAATCGTGGCATCAGATAATAATCTGCCTCTTACGTGATACACTAAGTAGCCTGCTGAAGAAAATGCCCTCTCCGATTCCACGCTCGTCGGCACTATAATTGTCACCAGACTATCATAGGCATACTGTAATTAATATCTTCCTCTCGATTCGCCATATTCAAAGAGGCGCATTTATTGTTTGATGTTGGATTCTAGGGTCGACTTGAAGTGTGCATTGGAACTGGAGTGATTGGAAAGCGTTTACAATATTTCAGGGTATTTTCCAACTCTTCCTGAAGTGATTAGTTAAAGAGCCGCCGCTGTGCTTAAAGCTGCAAGTTTCTAGCAAAGACTGCAGAGAGTGGCACGTCGTCATCTTCGTCGAGTTGTATTAACACAGAAGTAGATTGGGTAGGTGTAGGAGCAAGAGAGGCAACACCAACAGCATTGCGTCCACCCGCGTCGTCACTCGCGCGCTGATAGCACACGTGGCGCGCTGTCGCTTGATCTCGCAAATCTTGCTAGATCTCGCACTGTTTTCGATGCGAGATTGGTCTTTTAAGATTGATGCGAGATCTCGGTATTTCAAGATCTCGGTATACCGAGATTGCATTCCCTACGTTCGCTATACGTCACAAGATATCTAATCTAATCAAAGTTGCAAAGATATGTTACATTGGAGATTCACATTACATACATTTTCACAAGCAGACACGTAGGTACAAGTTCGCGCTTGCATATGCCGCATGTGAACCTACAACATAAAAACCAAAGTCGTCACAAGCTATACGTACCAAAGATGTTGGAAATATGGTAAGAATAAATGATTAAAGACTGGCGAAGAAAGTATAGTATGTATGTTTTAGTCGGTGTTATAGCCGCGGGGATCAAGACAGGTTATTTGGAACTGGATAACGCTGGTTCGAATCCCGCGACGATAACTTCGACCCTGGTTCAACAGATGCCGTTGCATGCACACAAGCTTCTGCTTTTGCATGAAGGCAACTGGCCAGGTAAAATAGGTTGGTGGATTGCATTCCTTTCCACAAATCTATTTTTTTTTTTTTTTTTTAAATGTTGCAAGAATAGATGGATGTCGTGGTAGAGGAAGACTGAGAAAGGTATGGATGGACCAAATTTCCGAAATAGCGAATGAATAGGATATCCAGAGTCATAATAAAAGGAGAGCTTGTATGAAAAAGGTTGTGTCTCTGGATGAAAGAAAAGAAGTATGCAAGGACCAAAAAAAATGACGATTGATTTGTAATGCTGGCGTGGCTAATTCTTTTTTTTTTAATTTTAGGAGTGATGCATGCAAAGATTGTATTTTTTGTAAATCTAATCTAATCTAATCTAATCTAAGCTGCAAAGATATATATCATTTAACGCAAAAAAAAACGCAACTAAGCTACACATATAGTGTAACTTCTTGCCGCGTTATCCCCGAAGGGGTCGCATGTGGCGAGTTGAACCTATTTATTTTTACAGGTAAGGGGGCCGGCCTTACGCCAACCATTTCAGTTGAAGTGGGGGTTTCCCAGCTCCCGAGGGTCTGGTACTCATTTCTTGTGAAGGCTGAGTAAACCTTGCCGGTATTTTTATTATGGGGTTTGAAATAAACACCGAAACGGGTAATCATTTCTGACACCCCCGGTGGGATTCGAACCCGAGCTCACGGGGTAGAATGCAAGCACTCTACCAACTGAGCTATCGACCGGATTTATATTAAATGCATTCCCACAAGCAGACATGTATAATTTCGCGCTAACACATGCCGCATGTGGACCTACAATATAAAAACCCAATCTCAAATGAACATAAGCCTTGCAACTCTTGCCGTCCTTCCCTGAAACAGGGGTGACATTGGCAAAGTGAACCATTTTTTTACAGTATGGGTGGTCAGCCACATAACAACCTATAAGTCAAGGAACATACATGACAAATTACATTTTTAAAATCAATAAATTATAATATATACATGGACATAAAAAACTAAATCATAAAAACCAATTTTACTTTAACAAACCCTAGCCGCCAACATCACAGATCAACCGCCATTTCTTTCTATCCTTACATACTTCTTTCATTTCCTCCAGAGTCATAACCTTCTTCATACAAGCTCTTCTTTTATTATGACTCTTGTAATGTTCCCCCCCCTGGCGAGAGAAGGGGTCGGAGGAACGGAACAAACGAAGAGACTCGAAAAGAGAAAGAGAAAGCGCGAAAGAGGGATTTTCTCCTAAGTTAGAAGTGGAGCGATCGAATGTACAGGGAGAATACCCTGGAATCACCAGGATTCAAGTGCAACAAACCTTCTTTGAAGGAATAGCACTAGGCTGCTTCGATTCTTTTCCACCCTTCAGTTTCAGCTGCTGGAAGAGCAATCTACCCCTACCGAGGTAGTAATTATCTTTGGCCAATTATTATGTGATCATCTAGCTAAGGGTAGGACTCCTCGTCGTGTGGAAGATTATGAAACAGAACGTTGTGTAAATTTTTTGTTTTACCGTTTCAAAATCTACTTTAGTGGCAAACCCAAGTACTTTTTGGGAGGTGTACCTCTCATACATTTCTACCCTTTTATAAGATTATAACGAGTATTGATTTTACGTTTACGCAATCAGAGGGTAGTATGAACTACAATTATTTTTAAGGCGACGAGATTTAAGCATTATTAATTACGGAACGGTCTTAAGATGTACAAGTTTAATTGATTGGAATATAAGGTAGTCGAAAGTATTTTCAGACAAAACATAAATGACATAAAAATTGCGAGATGAAAGGCAGTTAGGTTTTAGTTTGTTAGTGAAGGTAATTACATGCAAGGCGATCTCTTCTTTGTTGTAATTCTTACCTTTGCGCGTCCACCTGTAAGTTAATAGGTCCATGGCTTTTACAGCATCTTTCCATGACCACCGGTCATCTGAAAGGCACTGCAAAATGGACCTTTATTAGTTATTTCAAGGAAAGGATTCGAATACACGCGACGTGAATCTAAGCATTCGACACCCTCGTCGATTAAAATGACTCTAATTAATTATGGCAAATGGCCTCAACGGCCTTTTGGGTACCTCCTCCAATTCCCCTTGTACCCTACCCAACTTCTCCGTATGGTAATCTTTTGCTGCAAAAAACCACGGGACAGGAAGGTTAGTCTGGATTGTGTGTGTTCAGCTACAAGTTACTGCAATAATGTTGGCTCCAAGCAAACTCCAAGTATATATGATCAGAGATCATGGAACACTAATCCAGCTGAGTGAGCCCAGATCATTTCAGGAACTCTCGTTGCGATCAGAAGGTCAGGAACATATCCGGTTGTATTTGGCCAGAGGCCGGCTGCCAATTTTCAGGAACTTTGTTGTGATCGGGAACATATTGTGACCAAGGTCACTCAGCGGTTTTCAAATTCAACTGCATTAAGTACATCTGCGTTATTCTTTGTGTATCTCGATATGAGATTGCAGGCATTTCGGCTTCAGCACATACTGCAGTTTGTTTGTTTATAATTTATTTATGAAATTTGTATTTTATTAGCTTGGCCAACCCCTAGTGTGATGGATGTGTAATGGTGTGTTTGGAATACATTTTCACCTTCAGATGGATTACTTTCGGGCCTTACTTATTGGTAATTCATGCAGCATGCAAATCCTTCATAATCATTCTTTCATTCTCACCACCTCAAGGAGAGCAGCATTCCGTAATGTGTAAGAGTGATTAGGTAATTCTGCATTGAATGTTATAGGTTTTCAGGAATTTTCCTGAAACTAGGGTCTTCCCGTGACTGTGGAACGTTCAACACCAAACCCACATTTATAAACTAAAACAAAAGGTCCCATCATCTTGCAAACCTATGCGATACACTACCCACCGGACAAACTCGTTCAACCGTTTTCCACAACAAGGGAAATTTCAGGAAGGACCATTCGGTAAGGAAACGACATTGGGAACGGCTGACTTCAGGAATCAGTATATCTCGAATGCAAGCGAACCAAACATTTCTTAATTCAATATAACATTGCAGAATTCCAGCAAGAGAGAGAATCTAATTTAATTCAAAATGTCAATAGTGGTGTGTGTGTGTGTGTGTTGCGTTAGTACATAAATGACAGCGACAGTAAATAATTACTTTGTCGAAGATAAGAAGAAAACCTCCCTCCGCTTAGTTAAGTAGGTGAATCTCTGAAATAAACCTATAACTAACAATAAGGCATTGATAAGAAAATAAACAGGAAAATCTTTCCCCCGCACAGGTAAGTCGATGAATCCCTGAAAGTAAATATATTATAACCAAGTACACAGCGATAAGAAACTCTGAAAGAAAACACCAACATAAAAATGAAATAAAGTAATATGTTCAATGAAATTTAGTTAATTTGTTAGTATAATCAAAGAAACTCAGCCCAGGAAAACAGCTCAGGAACAACTCTGTATTATACGTAAATAGTTAATTTTAATTTTAAATAATGAAAGGCCGGATCCCAATAAGAAATATAACCACTGCACTTTTCACTTCACGATAATAATGTCAAATTAAATCAAAAGAATGTCCGCGCTTAATATTTATAAAAGTTATTATTTAAATTTCAAGTTCAATAGATGCGTATTCAAAGTTTTGTTGATTAATGTTCCTTTATTTATAAAATATTTTTATTATTTAGAAAATCGAAATGAATATATTATTAAGCTTTGAAACAAAAGACACCCGTTGACCGCAAGCTGAAATCGAACTCCCGAATTTAATTTAATATTAAAGAACCAAAGTATATATTTTTAGATTTTTGAAGAGTAAGAAAAGAAAACACATGCGTATCGATCGCTATCTGAATTCCAACTCCGAGTTTATTCTAATTAGGAAATGAAATTAATTATTTTTAGTGTTTAGAGAAAACGAAAAACACATCTGTATCGATCGCCGTGCAAGATCCAACTCCCCATCCCTTGCAACGTCAGGGGTGCATCTCTTCCCTCTCCTCCCCTTGAGATCTCCTTTCCTCCACCCCAAGATCTGCCGCAAGTCATAGCGATATAATTATTGGTTGAAAAAGAGAGAACTCTACACTCTGGATATTCCATTCATTCGCAAATGTAAATGGTTATTTATTTTGTGTTTAATAATAAAAAGGCTTTTATTTTTATTTCAAATTTCAATATTTTTTTCTATTGTTTGGGCAGAATATTCCAAATTTTATTGCTGTTTATACTTCAATGCATCCCTAGTTTACATAATCAGTCGTAAAAAAGTACTTACCTCCCAGATAGCATTTTAAACTTGCATCTGACTTGCAACAAGTTTGATGTGTCAAAAGTGAAGGCTTGCTGCAAGTTCGCCATGGCAAGTATATACACTTGAGGCAAGTTTGAATCAAACTTTCTAGTTTCCCAGCAACAAGCTTGCAGGAACTTTGTCATAACAAAGTTCCCGCAAGCTTGTTGTGACAAATTTGCCAAATGTTTGCTTCTGCAAATCATATACATTTTTTTATAATATTTAAAAAAACAAAATTAGAATAAAAAGATAAAATATTTTAATTTTATTTTATTTACAGTTCGCTTATAGTAGTAACAAAGTTTTATAATAATCACATCATCATCATCATTGGCACGACCTCCCTCAGCAACCGCTGCCACCGCTGTCTATCCAACGTCTTCCTCCTCCAGCCCCACTGCACGACAATCCGCCACGACTTCATCCAGCTATCTTGAACGTGGTCTTCTCACTGTCCGCCGTCCCTCCGGGTTCGTCATTACAATCGTCTTCTCCAGGCTATGATGGTCTAATTGCTGAATGTGCCCCAGCCAATGCAGTCTGTTGACCTTTATTGAGCGGACCACATCAGCGTCCTGGTACAGCTTATACAATTCGGAGTTATATCTTCTTGGCCATGTTTCTAGTCACACTCAGGTACATTATTCCCCTAGCCCCGTTGCTTTGTCTCTCGGCTCTGTAACAAAAAAACAAGGATATTTTTAGTAATTATATTACAAATCATTTATAATTAAGGATGTAATATACACTAAGTACTGATTTCATTATAAACAGTTTTAATTTTCTTTTTAGAAATTTGTTCCACGGTACTCCGTTTTCTTAGAAATTATTAAAGCAAATATTATAAAATACCAAGATCGGATTGCCCTGTAAGGAGTTATTTATGGAAACACATAAAAATATAATATCCGATGAATAAATTTTAACTGTGTACTTATTTTTATTGCAAATAGGATGATACTTCTTTATGGAGTCAGACGCTACACAATTTTTGCCCAGTGTCGCGCAGCTTTCACCGCTCTATCGTTACCCTCTATTAGGTCGGCCAGTGTGCAGCTTGTTGGGCAGGCCGAATAGATCCGAAGATGATCCATGAACTGTTGGGCTCCGCATTCACAGAGCGTGGTGCCATCTTGATGTAAGATTGCCCAGGTCATCATGTAACAATGCGCTCTGCCAACACCCGTTCTCAACCTGTTTAGGGCCCTCCATAGAGACTACTCACGATCCTGTCCAGGTGGGAGCTTCTCGCTCGGCTGCACAAAGTTATCAGGTCGCTCCAAATTCCACAGACACAGTCTCTCCCACGCCAGCTCCATAGTCAATCGGTGCACAGAGCTCAAGAAACTGTGACGCCACAATGTCCAAAAAGGCAGTGCTGTAGATTCTTCAGGGATTTTTGTTGTCAACCCTCGAGGCCTCCAGGGAGAGGAACTGAAACAAGTGTAATAACAATCAGTAACTGTTGGGTGTTCTTTAAAGCTTCTAAATAAATCTTGAGGTATGATTCGCACTAAAACAGCGCTCATCAAAGAAATTATCCCCATATTATTATTGTTATCCGGGGCTTAGTTTCCCTAGCCACGGACATCATATTATATTATAAGTCTAATCTAATCTAAGCTGCAAAGATATATATCATTTAAGATTTATATTAAATGCATTCCCACAAGCAGATATGTATAATTTCGCGCTAACACATGCCGCATGTGGACCTACAATATAAAAACCTAATCTCAAATGAACATAAGCCTTGCAACTCTTGCCGTCCTTCCCTGAAACAGGGGTGACATTGGCAAAGTGAACCAATTTTTTATAGTATGGGTGGTCAGCCGCGTAACAACCTATAAGTCAAGGAACTGTACTGCCAGTTTTACAGGCCAGTTTTGTAGTTTTGTTTGGTTTTGTTTGGCACAGGCCAGTTTTACAGGTTTTACTGCCAGGAATAAGTACTGCCAGTTTTATCAACACACATCAAATGGCTTCATCGAACTAATTTTGCAACTTATTTTCACAGAATATGTCACATTTAGGTTACAAACAACTTTGCTGAAATTTACTTTCAAATTTTTACGTGAAAATATTTGAAATAAATAAAAACGTAAGTTCAAAAAGTTAGTGCCAAAATCTAGATAATACACATTTCTTATTTCTACAAAAAGTGCATCAAACACGTCCTACTAAGTATTCAAAAGGAAATAGTTTTACATACCTGGTAAATATGATGTAGGAACAGCATGCCGAAACATTTTAAAAGACGTAAGTACATTACTAATCGTCAAATAAACACGTATCTGATTCCTTTAACTTCCGTATTGAAACAATGAGGTACATAACAAAGGCGACTGGACATTATAAAACGCAAAATAACAAAAATGTAAGAAATTCACAAAGCGAGCTCGTATACAAATAATGGCGGACGGCCACCCGCCACACGCGGTCGCGTGGGGGTAGGGATACCAGATGAAAAATTTAAAATTCCTGACAAAAAGCCTAATTTCCATAGAAAGTCCTGACATTTTGTTGCAAACGTAATTAAACACTGCGTACTTACTTAATAAGTACAAAGCTAAAGCATAAACAAATATTTCAAACTAACTTGTGTTTCAAATATTTTTCTATGCTTTGACTATTAAAAAAATGAGAAGTCCTGATACTTCCGAAATCCGGTCGCAATCCCGACAAGAGCCTAAAAATCCTGACGTATGGCAGCCCTACGTGGGGGGTCTCTCGTGACGTCATTTCAAAGTTGTTTGAGAAACAGCCACAGAGAGAGTAAAATTCAGAAATAATGTTGCCAAAACCAAAATATGCCCAAAGATTTCTAGGCATGCGCGTCACAATCTGTCAACTCGTGTCTGATCAGTGCTGCCGCTGGGAAAAAAGTCGCGAGATTTAAAAAAAGCAAAATAGCAAAATCGATAAAACGGCAACACTGCTAATCGTATTTTTGACAGCCCATCACGCAAGTTTGTATCAAACAAAAAGCAAACTTGTTTATTCATATTTGAAACATGATGCAAAATGCAAGCTTGCAGCAATATTGCAATAAACTTATTTTGTCATATTTGACATGACAATGTAAAATCAAGTACAAATCAAACTTGCAGCAAACTGACCTGCTATCTGGGCTACAGTCCATGTTTTCTTTTTTTTCACAAACTGCCGACATAAAGGCATTAGGGTATTTGCAATAGTGAGGAATATGATAAAAAGTATATTATTTTTATAGATTTCGAAAAATCAAATAATAATATGTTGATTTGAAGCCGAAAATATTTTTTTTCGATTTTATATTAAAAAAAGAAAATATAGAAATTTCGACAAGTTTTTAAACGGATATGAGATCTGCTTCTTCTATTTCCGGTGCTGTGACGTCATATGTTGACGTCACTTTCTTTTATTGACATTCCATAGGTACTCTGTTGACATGTGTTGTTGACAACAGAAACTAATGAAAACAACAGAAACAAATGAAATGTTTAAAGAAACACACAAACTTCTTGAAAAAACAACAGCTGCAACGGTGTAAACATGAAAAAGCGATATTTGAATGACATGAATTTGAGGGCTGTCAGTTGATACGGCGATGTTTACAAGACCGTGACGTCACGCGAGAAAATTTCATCGAGTAGCGTTTTGGCGCGAAAATTCAAAAATCGATTTTACAATGCTTATAAATTTGCTAAAAATACAACTAAAATTAAAATTCAAGAAGTTTTGGGCTTATAAAGCGTAAACGAATTTCAATAATAAAAAAAAAAATGTGAAAATACCCTTTTATAAAGTATCATGAAAATGTGAAGGATACGCCTTTTCTTAGTATTATTTTTTTGCAAAAGATTAGTTAAGTCTATTTGTGAACGCATTTGGCCTTTTAATATTTTTACACCTATAAATTGATACAATACAGGTAAAAAAAAATCTAAAAGATTAAGAAATCCATACATTTTAGGAAACGTGTTTTTTCGTTTTCATCCCCAGCTGTCAGGCTGACATCTGTCAGGCTGTCTTCATATCGGCCCGGTTTTATAACCTACACCTAGTATTTATGTGGAATCTCAAAGTTATTGTTTTTTGTAATTTTGTATTTTGTGCAAGTTACAATGGACGTAGTTGTGAAGCTTGAGAAGGAGCCGGTCTCGGAGGATATGGATGCACAACTAGACATAGAGTATCAACCAGAGCACTCACATGAACCAATAGACATTGAAGAGAGCGACGTAAAGCAAGAGAGATTGTCTTGCGATGAGGAAGCCGAGGATTTAGTAATGAGAAATGTGAAGAATGAGGACTCTGCTCCTCCACCTTACGGCTTGTTGAAGGAATGCCGCGTGCTTGAGGACAGAATCGACATCGCGCGGTATTCAGATGATCCAGCCAGGTTGGAACATGTGTGCCATGCCTGCAGCTACAAGGCCAATCAAAAGAAACTCTTGAGGATCCATCAGTTGTTCAGTTGCTGCGAGCTGGAGCACACTGGGACAAGCAAGAGCCACCATCACAGACACACAACCTCAGAGAGCGGGCCATCCACCTCAACAGATCAACAGGAAACCAACACTCACAATAAATGTGAACAGGGCAATGCAAAACAAACTGAACACAAAGAGTTGGCCATTGCACAAAGCACTCACTATGTTTGCAGTGAAGGGAGTAACAAATCAGTGAGGAGATCTAACATAAAACAGAAACACATACTGATCCACTCTGGACAGAAACCATTTGCCTGTGATCAGTGTGATTATAGAAGTAAATATTCAGGGGCTTTGAAAAGGCATTATATTCAACACTCTGGGTATAGACCGTTTGCGTGTGATCAGTGTGACTATAAAGCCTCACAGTCAAGTAATTTAAAAATACACAAACTCTCACACTCTGGACAGAAACCATTTGCTTGTAATCAGTGTGACTATAAAGCCTCACAGTCAAATAATTTGAAACTACATAAACTGACACACTCTGGATATAGGCCATTTGTATGTAATCAGTGTGATTATAAAAGTGCACGCTCTGGTGATGTAAAAAGACATAAGCTTACACACACTGGGCATAAACCATTTGTTTGTGATCAATGTGATTATAAAACTACACATTCATGTTTTTTAAAAAGTCATAAGCTAGTACACTCTGGATGCAAACCATTTGCTTGTAATCAGTGTGATTATAAAGCTAAAAATTTGGTCCTGCTGAAAACCCATAAATTTACTCACACAGCACACAAACCATTTGCGTGTGATCAGTGTGACTATAAAGCTACACAGGTGAGATATTTAAAACAACACATGCTGAGACACAAGACTTAAGTAATAATTGACATGGCGTTAACCATGGGCTTTTGTATTCATTACAATGTAACCCAAGTCTCGCCGAGTTGAAAAGATGTGTAAACCAAAACAATTTCATAACAAGTGGATAAACTGAAAAATGCAATTGTAGATGAAAAATGCCTGATATTGCCTGCAGATCCAACCGAAAAATATCAAAAAGAATTAAATAGTTATCTAAATAAAAGCGACTTTACTATGATTGAAAAAAAGAAATTTAACATTAATGAATAGATTAGATTAGATTAGAACCCTATTGCACCACAACTTTATGGTTTAATTAAATTACACAAAGAAGACTACCCCACGAGACCTGTAGTGTCTTACATCAAGGCTCCAGCTGTTTCAAAATTTCTCAACTCACAACTATTGACTTATACACAGTTCACGTCCAGATATAGTGTAAAAAATTCATTTGATCTAACTTAAAAATTACTTCCTATGAAACCACCTGAAAACTCATTACTGGTATATTTTGATGTTAAAAGTCTTTTTACAAATGTTCCAGTTTCTGAAGTTGTTGATATCATTGAATACAAATTAGAGAGTAATTACATAGATTCAAATAAAAAGAAACAAATAATTGGTTTGTTGAAATTGTGTATGAATCAAAATTATTTTTCCTTTGATGGTAAATTTTATAAAATATTGGATTCCTTACCGATGGGAAACCAACTTTCCCCATTATTAAGCAATATTTA
This sequence comes from Agapetus fuscipes, assembly GCA_951799405.1. Lineage (NCBI taxonomy): Eukaryota > Metazoa > Arthropoda > Insecta > Trichoptera > Glossosomatidae > Agapetus > Agapetus fuscipes. The sequence continues at coordinate 695,603 of OX637339.1, forward strand.
TATGGATTCCTTTGAAAATTAATTATTTTCATCAAGCAATCAATAACTAAAGTGTGTGTTTTGTTACTTTAGGTATGTTGATGACATTTTTTGTATTTGGACAGGTTCCAGAAGACAGTTAGATATATTTTTAAATTTCATAAATTCCATTAATTCTTCACTTCAATTCACTTTAGAGATTGAACAGGGGGGGGTTTTAAATTTGGAATATTTAGAAAGCCAACGTATGCAGACACATAATACATCAATTTTCTAATCATCCATATTCACAAAAGATGTCAGCATTTCATGCCATGGCCTATAGGTTACAACCACAGATCACGGAATATAAGTTGCCACTTGATGATGAGGAATATAGGAAAGAATACAAATGTATTATCGATATTGCAGTCAATAATGGGTATAAAGAAAATGAAATAAAACAGAAAATTAAGAAACATGATCGCCAGGACATTTTCAAAAAGTTTATTTATCCTGTAATTACTAATCAAAATTTAGATAGACCTTGACGAAAATGTTTATTTGTCAATAATAATATTTCATACAAAATTAAAAAAATGTTAAAAAATTATGTAAACTTTGCTTTTTATACGACAAATAATCTACATAAATTACTGTTCAACAATAAAGATAAAATAGATAAGCTGGACGTGGGTGGAGTTTATAAAATTAAATGTAATGACTGTGAGGCTTTATATATTGGGGAGACGGAGATCGGTATGTACAAGATTTAAAGAACATTCCAGAGCACTCAGAGGCTTATCTGCATACTCTGAGATGGCAGACCACTGCATTGATAAAGTCCATACTTTTGATATTACCAATGTTGAGGTAATGCACTCTGAGTGTGAAGTGAGGAGACTGATGGCTCTGGAAGCGTTAGAAATCTATAAAAATAGAAATGAAGCCTTGGTAAATGTGCAGATTCCTTATGTTTCTCCAATTTTTCAATAACTTGTTTTTTGTTTTTTATTTCGTTATTAATATTATTATTATTAAACTTACATTCTATTTTATTTTATTAAAAATGTTAATTTCAGTATACCTAACTTTAATGCATTTTGAATCTTATATTTCTGTTAAATTTTGTCTACGAATTTATGTTTTTGTTTTTGTTTTGGGAAAAAAAAATTGTTTTGAAAATTATTTTTAAAAAAATATTTGTAACCAATCTGCTCCTGAAGATGCCTCATTAGGCGAAAATGTTCGAGCACAAAAAAGAAATAAATAAGTGAATTAAAACTTTGTTTCCATTTGAATTTTTTAAATAATTCAAAACAATTTCTGTCAGAAAAGCAACACCTAATGCTCGTCCTCCAAGTCAGTGGCTACAAAAAGCAGGACATCATCAGAGCAGCTAGGCCGAGAAGAACTAACACCCTCTGTTGGGGCAGCAAGTCTTCCATCTGCAATACATATGTGTATATCTACATATATATATACTAGCAGACCGACCGTGCTGTCGCACGTTTGGCTGCTAGGCCTTACGGGCAGTTTTAAGTCTGGTTTCGCAATAATTTTTACCTTAACCTTTTTTATGTGAATTACTTAAATGCTTTAAGAAGTAATTTGATCAATTTTGTCGGTAAAAAGATAATTGAGCTCTTTTCATGTTATTTGCATGTCATGTGAATCTTCAATGTAACATATCTTTGCAACTTAGATTAGATTAGATGTTCTGACTTCTGAGTATCTTGGATCCATAGAAAACGCATTTCAGGGGGGCATGCATTGAATATGAATTATAAAAGTTATTGTATCTGTGCAACTTAGATTATAAATCCAACATTCGGAGAAGACAAGGAGCTCTTGAGGTATGTTTTATCAGAAAATTAGTGCATATCTAACTGAAAACTTTAAAGATATGTGTAACAATCTGTAGCTCGTCATAAAATGTTGAATTTGGGGATTTAACTTATTTATGATTTTAAATGAGGATTGCAAGGTAAAAGATTAAACAAACAAAATTTAAAAAACAGATATAATTTAAATAAAGTTTTAAACTTTCATTTTCATGGTCGGTGTTCAATTGTATAGTTTTTCTCGGGTAGACGGGTTTTTTATGTCCATGTATATATTGTTATTTATTGATTTAAAAAATGTAATTTGTCATGTATGTTCCTTGACTTATAGGTTGTTATGCGGCTGACCACCCATAATATAAAAAATTGGTTCACTTTGCCAATGTCACCCCTGTTTCAGGGAAGGACGGCAAGAGTTGCAAGGCTTATGTTCATTTGAGATTGGGTTTTTATATTGTAGGTCCACATGCGGCATGTGTTAGCGCGAAATTATGTACATATCTGCTTGTGGGAATGCATTTAATTTAAATCTTAAATGATATATATCTTTGCAGCTTAGATTAGATTAGATTAGACCATGTTCTACTTGAAGTAATATTTTCTGCCGACGTTTCATTCCCTCGAGCGGGGAACATTATCAAGGCTCGTAGCGACGGGGGACCTTTATCCTCCGTTTACTTTTGGCAACTGGCAGGCTGCTGGAGTTCTTCTCATCTCTGTCATCATGTATCTTCGTTGTGGATCCACGCCGGAGCCTGCACAACCCCTTGCACACACGCCTGTACGCATGCCTGTGTGTACCTCTGCGCATGCGCAGCCACCCCCCAACCCGCCAATCACAACGAAGATACATGATGATAGAGATGAGAAGAACGCCAGCAGCCTGCCAGTTGCCAAAGGTAAACGGAGGATAAAGGTCCCCCGTCGCTACGAGCCTTGATAATGTTCCCCGCTCGAGGGAATGAAACGTCGGCAGATAAAATAACTGCAAGTAGAACATGGTCTAACCCGAGAAAAACTATACCTACAGATATAATTTAATTTTATTTTTGTTGAAAAACTTCAGGCATACAAGTATTGCACAAATTATGTATCTTTGTTAAACACTGTTTTATTTCCACTTCCTTTGTATCGGTTATAAGTAATGAGCGCGCGCTGTTGCTCCTTAACCATCTTCAGGTAACCAAAGTGTTTGTAATACTCAGTACAAAGTAAGTGGCAGGACAACAGTGTTTCAATAAACAGTCATTGTTTTTCTGCTTAATAGCCATTCATGCAATCAAGACAGAACATTTTTGAATCAGGAACTTCTTTCTCGCCAAGAAAACGTCTTGTATGAGAATGTCACACTTATCTTGGGAACTTGTATTGGGAATGTCACACTTATCTTGGGAACTTGTATTGGGAATGTCACACTTATCTTGGGAACTTGTATTGGGAATGTCACACAAAACAAAATAAAGTAGAAAGATAAAATATTAGTTTGCTTTAATCAGGGCATTAAAATGTCAAATTTGTCTCTCTACATTATATTGTTTTGATTATAATAATTACTACTTACTCCTGGTGAAAATCAAGGCATTGGATGAACGCCATAAAGAAAATGGTCTTGGAAACGTTTCTATGGAGGTAGGACTTATATGAATATTATTATATTATATTATGATACTATGTGTCCCTTATTTGAAAATTTAAATAATTGTAATGTTCCTGTGTGACCTCATTATTATACTTATAAATTAGTTCATTATTATATAACCCAGGATGTTACTGCTTGTGTAAATAATAAATAAATACATTCATGCATATGTGATTTTATTTGGGTGAATCATAAAGTCTTCAGGCATTTTTATAAAAAGGTAAAAGGCATTACAATCAAATTTATTTCTTAATTACTTACTCAGAATATACCTTTACTCTAAGTTGAAAAGATATATTAAAACAATTATTAAGATTCATGTTGAATGCATGCCCACAAACGACACATGCAAGTTTGCGCTTACGAATGCTGCATGTGTATACTTACATATGGAAATCCAAACCTCAAATGAACATAAACCCTGCAACTTTTGCCGACCTACCCTGAAACAGAGCTGACATTGGCACAGTGAACCATTCTTTTACGGTATGGCATGTCAGCCTCATACCGACTTATAAAAAGGGATTGTGAGAAGGTGAGTACATTTTATCTGACACAAATGTTCATCCAAATTTACGGCAACTAAACCTGCTTGTCGCTCCCCCAGTTCTTGTTTATCGTATACGCCAATCTTGTCAAATATGACTTTTTCATGCAGTTGTCTTATGAATCAAATTCTACACAATCTGAGCTAAGAAAAACTGTAAAAGAGCAAGGGTTCGATCTCCATTGGGAGTGTCAAAAATGATTTCCCGCTTCGGTGTCTATTTCAAAATAAAACATATTTATGTCCAAAATCAGTCAATCAAAAGTCCGGTCGAAAGCTCAGTTGGTAGGGTGCTTGCATTCTACCCGATGAGTTCGGGTTCGAATCCCGCCGATGGTGTCAAAAATGATGTCCCGTTTCGGTGTTTATTTCAAACTTCATAATGAAAAACCGGTAATTAATTAGCATTGTTGGCAACAATATTTTCTACAATGTTATGTATCTATACTTTTTAAAATTATTTATGTTTTACTTGCATTTTATAAAATCAATTAATGGATGTACTTATTTTAAATTAGAGCCCAAAACGATGTATGTTACTTACTGTCAAATTAATGATAAGATTATAATGTAAACTAACAGAGTAAAGAGAAGCAAGTCCAATGTGTTGAGACGATGCGGACATGGAAGTCTTCACGTCATCACAACGCTGTTTGAAGGGGCTAAGTAAATATTAAGATGTGAATCTATATTATATCGCACGTTTAATAATAAAGAGAAATAACTCGAAAATTGGAAAAATCGAGATTTTGTAATAAAACTCAAGAAAAATGCGAGAAGAATAGGTACCTAGAATGCGACAGCCGTTTAATTTGGACGAATATGACCGAGATAAAACATCGGCCGCCTTTTTCATCCCATACAAGTTGTACTGGCTGTCTGAACTTCAAACGCGATTTCCCAACATTCATGTTTTTTGAGTTATTGCTCTTTATTATTAAACGTGCAATATAATAAGAACTGATCATTTTCCCTGTAGGTACTTCGTATTTTAACTTTATTGTTAATTGTACTTCTCTGTAGAGATTGCAATCCGGATTCTTCGAAATTCGAAAATAACTGAAAAATCCGGATTTTCTGGAGTTTTTTTAAATCCGGTTTTTAAAACTCAAATCCGGTTTCTTCGGATTTTAGCCAAAATTGAGTTCAATGCATAAGTAATATTTTATATTTATCCACAAATTTTCATTCTAAGTAGTTCGATTACCTACTCTAATAAGCAAATTCGAACAATATTTGAATTGGTAGGATTAGCTATAGGCTGTAGGTACTTTGTTTGAGCGAATTTGGCGCGAAATCCGTGATTGGCTCTGTTTATGCCCATATAAGGCAATAAACCGAGCAACGCGAGACGTGCGCGTGCCGCGGGCGCGACGGACGCCCCGCGCCCCGCTCACTCACCGAGACACTTGACGCTTTCATGTTTTTAAGATCTCATTTTCTAAATAAGACTGATTAATATGTACTAAATTAATGTCATAAACTATAAATTAATGTCACTAAATTAATGTTATCTTGTGTGAAAATTTCTAACCGACCATTGTTTGACAACGGCAAATTTAATTTGAGGATGAATAATACGTTTTGTTGCATTTGATTTTATGTTATGTTCAGTTTATGACTATGTTAGTTAACTAATTTACCTATATAAGGGAAAGATGACTGATACCCAAAGTTTTGTTGATTATTTTAGTTGATTTTATTTGTCGTGTCTGAATAAATGCAGATTTTAAATTCTGTTTTATTTCAATTTATCAAATCACCTTAAAACTTAGAAAAATCCGGATTATCCGGTTTATCCGGATTTTAATCAAAGGAAAATTGGAAAATTCGGATTTCAAAAAAATCCGGATTTTGCATTCTCTACTTCTCTGTATTCTTTTTGCTCTCTAAATAAAATTCTGTTTTATTCTCTTGAAATCACTTTTAATTTGAATAATCCATAACAACAATATTGTAGAACACTAAAAACACAAAAAATTGACGTATGTAGGTACTAGTTAATGAGGGTTCAAAAATGCGTTTTTTTAGAAATACGTAATCGACTTTTCGTATTTAATTTTTAGTATTTTTAATTTAGTTTTAATTTTAATTCTAAAACAAAATACTTAAAGTTAATACTTGTCATTTTCTATGTCTAAGCATCAAAATTCATTATTGTCGTTACTAATGTACATAAATAAACCTCGAAAACACTAAAAAAAACGGCGAATTTGAGCAACTGTTCGAAAATATTGAGCCAGCGTCGTTAATAGGAGGTTGTTGATTGGAGGAAGGTGTGCCCAAAGCTTTTTTTTTATTTTTATATTCAAATCTCAAATTCACATAACCCTGCAACTAATATTTTTTTAGTATGGGTGGTCAGCTGCATACATTGCTGCATATCAATCTGTTAGTTAAAAATTCACATCAACACATAAGTCAAGTAAATAACCAATAAAAAAATACTTGTATGCTTTTTCCCTAGCAACCCAGCCGAGTGACGACTCAATATTGTTCAGCTTGTTCAAGTGTGGACGTCACGTATCATTTTCGTGCATTATTTTCCGGTTATGTTACGTAAAAATACAAAACAAAATACACATTTTTTCTACTCCCATTTGGTAATTTACTAATTACAAAACGGCTAACGCAATCACAATGACATACATTTCTACACCCGTTGCGTAATGTAACATTACGCAACGGGTAACCGTGTTGAAATGAAAATGTGCGCATGCGCATTGTCAGAATTGGAACAATTTTTTAATTTCAAATGTCAACCTTGTATGGAGGTATGAAGACCTGTCAATCCAAGATGGCCGCAAGCGATCAGCTGATTAAGCTTCATACAATATTACTGATATTCGGTAGGTAGGAATTACCGTGGTGATGAGACTTCCAGCCCTGTTCAGATGAAAATAAATATATTTTATCTGTAGAGTCAAATAAAAATTGTTAACAGTGCTAAAATTTATCGAATTTATTTATCGGAATGCTCCAAATAAAGCTTTCCTTTTTTCGAAGGAAAATAAAAGGCTTGAAAGGAAAATAATACAAAAATTTTCACCGTAAAAAATAAACAAACTCAAAAAGTTACTTGGTTACTAGGTGGGTATGAAGTTGATCACCTATGCTGTACAAACTTGGTTCACGTGCCAATACAACTGCAGAGCATATGTTTATTTGCGTTTTTGGTTTGAATGTTTAAGCTTATATGCAGGATGTAAAACGCGACCTTATATGTGTTGGCTTGTGGGCGTGAATTCAATATGAAACCTAAATATAATTTATCTTTACAACTTAGATTAGATTCGATAATCAAAGGGAATGATAAATCACACGTTTTGACAAAGGTAAGTTTTTAATTACTTCAAATGGACGAGTACATTATAATGACTATTATTCACTATTTTGTTAATTTTTTCATGGTCGTAGAAAAAGTATTGTATGCCACTGCACGTAATTAGCCTTTGTAACACTCGTGCTTTCTATTGTGCCATTCGGCTGCGCCTCATGGCACAAACTAGCACTCGTGTTACAAAGACTATCATAACTAAGCAGTGACATAAATAACTATTATAAGAATGGTTTTGAATTAATTGATTTCGCGCTTTTTTTTAAGCCCTCCCTACCATAGACAAAGCCTTCGGAAATGTATTTTTTATTTTCCCTACATTTAGGAAATTGGTTTCTGTTAAGAGCATCGGGGGCTCTGGAGTCTGTTTTCACAAGTCTGTGTAGAATCGCAGTCAGAATTAAAGTTTTTGTTGTGATTTGTGCAAGTTACAATGGACGTAGTTGTGAAGCTTGAGAAGGAGCCGGTCTCGGAGGATATGGATGCACAACTAGAGCACTCACATGAACAAATAGACATTGAAGAGAGCGACGTGAAGCAAGAGAGACTGGCTCGTGAGAAGGAATGGGAAGCCGAGGACTTAGTAATGGGAAATATAAAGAATGAGGACTCTGCTCCGCCACCTTACGGCTTGTTGAAGGAATGCCGCGTGCTTGTGGACAGAATCGACATCGCGCGGTATTCATATGATCCAGCCAGGTTGGAACATGTGTGCCATGCCTGCAGCTACAAGGCCAATCAAAAGAAACTCTTGAGGATCCATCAGTTGTTCAGTTGCTGCGAGCTGGAGCACACTGGGACAAGCAAGAGCCACCATCACAGACACACAACCTCAGAGAGCGGGCCATCCACCTCAACAGATCAACAGGAAACCAACACTCACAATAAATGTGAACAGGGCAATGCAAAACAAACTGAACACAAAGAGTTGGCCATTGCACAAAGCACTCACTATGTTTGCAATAATATTAGTAACAAGTCAGTGTGGAGATCTAACATTCGAGAGCACAAACTGGGACACACTAGACAGAAACTATTTGCTTGTGACCGGTGTGAATATAAAGCTAAACAGGCAAGTTATTTAAAAAAACATAAGCTAACACACTCTGGACATAAACCATTTGCATGTGATGAGTGTAATTATAAAGCTGCACGAGCAAGCTCTTTGAATGTTCATAAACTGAAACACTCTGGACACAAACCATTTGCGTGTGATCAGTGTGATTATAAAGCCATTAACTCAAGTAATATGAATGTTCATAAACTGACACACTCTGGACACAAACCATTTGCATGTGATGAGTGTGATTATAAAGCTGCACGAGCAAGCTCTTTGAATGTTCATAAACTGACACACTCTGGACACAAACCATTTGCGTGTGATCAGTGTGATTATAAAGCCATTAACCCAAGTAATATGAATGTTCATAAACTGACACACTCTGGACACAAACCATTTGCATGTGATGAGTGTGATTATAAAGCCATTAACCCAAGTAATATGAATGTTCATAAACTGAAACACTCTGGACACAAACCATTTGCGTGTGATCAGTGTGATTATAAAGCCATTAACTCAAGTAATATGAATGTTCATAAACTGACACACTCTGGACACAAACCATTTGCATGTGATCAGTGTGATTATAAGGCTACACAGTCAAGTCATTTACAAAAACATAAACGGACACACTCTGGTCACAAACCGTTTGCATGTGATCAGTGTGACTTTAAAGCTACACACTCTAGTAATTTGAAAAGACATAAACTGACACACTCTGGACATAAACCATTTGGGTGTGATCAATGTGATTATAAAGCCTTTTGCTCAAGGGATTTAAAAAACCATAAACTGACACACTCTGGACACAAACCATTTGCATGTGATCAATGTGATTATAAAGCCTTACGCTTAGATGCTTTAAAAAGGCATAACCTGACACACTCTGGACACAAACCATTTGCATGTGATCTGTGTAATTATAAAGCTATACGAGCAAGCTCTTTGAATGTTCATAAACTGAAACACTCTGGACATAAACCGTTTGCATGGGATCAGTGTAATTATAAAGCTGCACTAGTAAGCAGATTGAATGAACATAAACTGACGCACTCCAGGCACAAACCATTTGTGTGTGATCAGTGTGATTATAAAGCTCCACAGGTAAGATATTTAAAAGCACACATGCTCAAACATAGGGCTAGATAATTGACAGGACATTTACCCTGACACACTCTGGATGCAAGTTCACATGTAGCGTGTTTGAGCGCAAGATGTGTTAAATAAAGTGTAACCCTTAACACTCCAGTGTATTTTTGATGTGAAATTTTAGCAACTCCATGGATTATAATTCAAAAATATTAGAAAGATTAGTATACATTTGGAAATTTTGAAAATGAAAAAAAACACATTTTTCGGTAAGGTAATAAATAAAAAGTTTTGGTTAAGAGGGTGCTAGGAAATTTCTCGAAAACACAGTTTTTGACGTGGTTTTAATATAAATATGGACAAATATAAAATTTTGATAACTTTAAGTATTAGTTAAACATTTCATTTGCAATATGCATCAAATAATATATGTCTATAAACGCTTTTATTACTTGAAAAAATAAAAATTACGAACACCTTGCGGTAAGTGGAAAACATACAATTTTTGAACCAGTTTTCTGTAAATTGGTAGTATTTTGAAATCTGATTTTTTTTTACAAATACACTTAATATCCTGTTTTAGTTTGTAGTGGGATTTTAAGTTTGATTGAGATTAAGAAAACTGGAATAAAACAAAAAATCTAGAAGCAAAAACTGTCAGAAAAGTGTGTATTGTATCTCCGAATAAAATCTCAAAAAGGTTTTTTTGTGACCAATAATTTTCAAATATTGAACAATAGAATCTTAAGTTCACTTATAATTTTTTTCATAAACTCTATTTATTTTATTATTTTTAAAATGGCCTTAAATTGCATGTCTCCACTCTGTTTTTCCCACTTGCTCACGGGAGCTCGCGGAGGTCGGACATGTGCTGCGCTTAAAAACATTCCTCAGCTTTGAATTACGTCAACAAGTGATGGGCAACATTTTCGCAGCGAGTACATTTTGTTATTTTCCATGTTACATGTTTACAAAAATATTATTTTTTGCTATCTTTCTTATTATTTAAGTATTGTTTAACTAATACTTAAAGTTATCAAAATTTTATATTTGTCCATATTTATTGAAAAAAAACCACGTCAAAAACTGTGTTTTCGAGAAATTTCCTAGCACCCTCTTAAGTATGGTATTTTCAAAAGCATTCTCCCAAATGCATACGTGGCTTGTTGTACACGTGTCGCAGTACTCGCTGGTTTCACGTCTGCCACCTTTTTCTGCCCTTTTGGGGCAGACACACAGTCCCTATTTAGTCTGTTTCTTCAAATATGAAATATTAAATAAATTAATAAATTGTTATTGTTATGTAAATAAAATGGAGAAAAACGCGTGACGTATGACTAGCAGGTACTGTAACCTGAGTACGAGTTGCAAAACTTGAGCAATGTAAAGTTTACGGAAATTATGAAAGCATGATTTTACCCACAATCTGCCGTTTTTGTTTGTTTGAACTTGATTTTCTTCATCACTGTAACTCTTTTGCTAAGACCATAAAGTGTAAGAAACAAAAAAAGATTTTGGGTAAAATCACGCTTTAATACTTTTCCGTAAACTTTACTTTTTACTCAAGTTTTGCAACTCGTACTCAGGGTACTGTTCACATCTGAGTAACAACATGTGTATACCTGCATGGGACCCTTTTATGTTTAGGGTCATTAAATTTATATCTATCGCTATGTCGCCGTAGCGGCGACAACGGAGTTATTAAAATATTTTCTGTGTCGCCGTAGCGGCGCCAACGGAGTGGTAAGGGTTAAAGCTTTCACTTTCATGGCCGATGTTAATTAACAAAGTGTTTTTGTGTCTTTCGGGCTTGACCATGCTCTATTTGCAGCTCCTCAATCAGCCGACGTTTCGCTTTCACGAGCAGAAAGCATCCTCAAGGCGAGTTATCCATCGAGGGTGCCAGTGTCATGTAGGATAAATATTAGAACGGTCAAGGATAGAGACTCCCTCCTTTGATTACAAAATATTTATTCAGTGCCCGAAGGACGGCTGCAAAATGAATAAAAAACAATGAAAATCAGAGGGTTTTTTTTTAAGTATTTGTTTGAACATGTAACAATATAATAATATACGAGTATAGATGTGGTATCTTGGAAACGTTTCTATAGAGGTAGGACTATAAATATAATATTCTATGATACCATGTGTGATGTGTCCATAATTTGTAAATTTAAACAATTGTAATGTTCCTGTGTGACCTTATTGACATTTGTCAGCTGAATTGCAAATTAAGTTCAGGCAACTCTGCATTACAATAGTACAGTAGAACCTCGAATTGCCCGAGGTCTCGATTAACCGAGCTTACAACTCGCTGTTGAAACACTAAACTCTGATGAAGTTCTGCCGACAATCTGTCCATTTATTGGAATTTGCTTCTGCAGGAACTTCATATGTATTAGAAACTGCTTGGCTTATGTGGAGTGTCGAGATGAAGCAATGCCAGCAGACATTTTCCTCATGAAGAATTGGACGGACGTTGTTGGAATCACACAAGGATATTTCTGTGTGCGAAAGGAACAACGGGATGAGTCAAAAAATGCAAGTGAGGAGAGACAGAACACATTTGAAGAATACGCCAAATATTTGAGATAATTTTTCAAGACATTTGTTGTTTTTCAAAGTATATCCAAATTTTATTAAAAATTCTCGATTGGCGGTACACAGTGGCATACTTTTACCCACCTTGATGTATGGAAGTGAAGCCTGGACGGTGAATGAAAGTGAAATAAGCAAGGTCCATATTGTTGAAATGGACTTTCTAAGAAGTATGATTGGGAAAAAACGGAGTGACAGGGTGAGGAATGATTTTGTAAGAGAAGAATGTGGTGCAAGAGAAAGTGTGAATGTGAAGATTAGAAGAAATTTGTTAAGATGGTGTGGGCATATGAAGAGAATGAATGAGGAAAGACTGACGAAGAAAGTATATGTTGGTATAATAGATGGATGTCGTGGTAGAGGAAGACCGAGAAAGGTATGGATGGACCAAATATCCGAAATTGCGAATGAATGGAATATCCAGAATCATAATAAAAAAAGAGCCTGTATGAAGAAGGTTATGACTCTGGAGGAAATGAAAGAAGTATGTAAGGACAGAAAGAAATGGCGGTTGATCTGTAATGTTGTCGGCTAGGGTTTATTAAAGTGAAATTTGTTTTATGTTTTAGTTTTTGATGTCCATATACATTATTATTTGTTGATTTAAAAATGTAATTTGTCATGTATGTTCCTTGACTTATAGGTTGGTATGCGGCTGACCACCCATGCTGTAAAAATGGTTCACTTTGCCAATGTCACCCCTGTTACAGGGAAGGACGGCAAGAGTTGCAGGGTGTATGTCCATTTGAAATTTGGTTTTTATGTTGTAGGCCCACATGAGGCATGTGCAAGCGCAAACTTGTACATGTCTGGTTGTGAGAATGCATGTAGTGTGAATCTCCATTGTAACATATCTTTACAACTTAGATTAGATTCTTTTATTTTTTGACTCAAAGCATTTTTCATTACCAGATATAGGTATATCTAAAGAATCACTCTGCATTTACTAAACTCAAAACTAGATTTTTTGTATAATGGTAGATTTGTGAAGAGGAATGCAATTCAACGACCTATTTGCCTGGCCAATGTCTTGATGTGAGAGCAGAAGCTTGTGTGCATGCAATGACATCTGTTGAACCAGGAATATAAAGATTATTTTTCCTATTTGTAATCCGTCCTTACAATTTAAAAAAAAATAATAAACACTGAGTTTTTATTTCTAACTAACTCAGTAGAACTAGAATTAGAACTAGATTCAGTAGAGCAATATCCACCTTCCTTCCTTAGTTTATCATACATAATTTGTAATTAAATACAAACACTCATATTATAATATGTTACTGCTGATGTACCTAAATGAAAATAAATAAGTACATTAAAATGTGATTTTATTTTACAGTATGTAATAAAGTTCCTACTATCCCAGCTTTTGATTATCCCAGGTGGGCTTGGTCCACAATGGCTCAGATAATAGGGTAGTTGCAGTGGTAGGGAAAACGGTTGAAAATAATATGGTTGTGTAGAGCAGCGGTCGCCAAACTTTTTGACCTCACGGACCAGTTAAGTACTTCATAATTTAAATCCCGCGGACCACTAATAGGATTTTTTAATTGTTATATATATATATTTATAAAAAAAAAATTGTGATCAAAGAACACATAAAATGTACCTAGTTATTAAATTGAAACTATTAATAGTAGCCAAGTTATGAAAGCTTTATTTATAAACCAAAATAAAATAAACATTCCACATTTTTCTGCGGACCAGCGAAATCTTCTCGCGGACCACCACTTTGGCAACCGCTGGTGTAGAGTACATTTCAAGGATCACAACCATATATTTTTTAAGTAGTAAAAATAAAGATATCATTGATAATTTTGAAAAATAAAATGCGGAGAATTTGAATCCCGCCAAAAAAGAAATGTAAACGTCTGGGGACGTGTGTCGTCATTGCATGTGTAATCATGTGAGACATTGGGAATTCAACTTGAAGTGTTGGATGATTCATCTGTACGACTCTACCTACAATATAGCCGTGGGCGTCCCCTAGAGTTGGTCCCCTCGGTCATCCCCTCCATTATGGCATGCAAGAGACCTTCTTGTCGTATTACATGGCCGATCCATCTTGCCTTCCAACCATCCATCCAACAACCTATTTGCCTGGCCAATGTCTTTATGTGAGAGCAGAAGATTGTGTGCATGCAATGACATCTGTTGAACCAGGAATATCAAATAATTATTTTTCCTATTTGTAATCCTTCCTTAGTTTATCAGATATAATTTCTAAATAAATACATGCACTCATATTATAAGTTATTACTTAGGTATATAATATGTTACTGCTGATGTAAATAAATAATAAATACATTAAAATGTGATGTTATTTTACAGTATGTAATAAAGTTCCTACTATCCCAGCTTTTGATTATCCGAGATGGGCTTGGTCCACAATGGCCCAGATAATTGAGTTTCTACTGTATCGCCATGGAAATATTGCTTGTAATAATAATGTGAATAGAAATTTAATCTATACATTAAAAAAAAAAACAGTCATAGAAATATCCGTATGTCCCAGCCAAAACTGCTGATCGCAGAGACACCAATTTTTGGATTAAGAGTATTGACAACTACAGATTTTGATGGGCCTAGGGCATGGCACCAACCTGAAAATTCAAGATGGCTGCTGTACAAAAAAAACAAAATTACACTTTTCTCAAAAACAGCTCTAACGATTTTCTTTAAAATTTCAGTGTGATCGTTGCTTAAAGTGTCACTAAAAAAATTAGTAATGGCAACACTCTTGCCAATCTGGGTCTATGAAAAAATAAACAATTGTGATTTTCTCAGAAGTGAAAGCTTTGACAAAACAATAATGCTCTACAATATTATACATAACATAAAAGTCTATTAAAAATAATAATAATAACATAAAGTGACGTTAACATGATATCAAAAATTGAAATTAAAAGTCTACAAGAACCCATCAGAACGCAAAAAACTTATATATTTCTTCATTTTAATACAAAGAACTCTCTTGCCGTCCTTCCCTGAAACAGGGGTGACATTGGCAAAGTGAACAATTTTTACAGCATGGGTGGTCAGCCGCATACCTATAAGTCAAGGAACATACACAACAAATTACATTTTTCTTACATTTTCTACGAGTCTTAAAATTTAGTACTTAAGTGCCCATAATATCATAACTTTCCAAAATATTAATGAAAAGAAGTGGATTTTTTTTAATATTCCAAAATATTAATGAAAAGTATATCCACCAAACAAAGTGTTAGTTTTGTTACAAACGGGAAATACATATTAACTTGGTTGATTTATTTCCGAAGCGCCGCTTTCACTAAGCTTTAGTCACGACCTTTCAAACAGGTGCGTCTTCAGCTTCCTCCTGAAGCTTGCCCTGTCCCGTTCTTTCCTCACCTCAATCGGCAATTTGTTCCAAGCCGTTGGGCGCTACTATAGGGTATTTGCATTAGTGAGGAATATGATAAAAAATGTATTTTTTAGATAGATTTCGAAAAATCAAATAGGAATATGTTGATTTGAAGCCAAAAATATTTTTTTTCGATTTTATCATTCAAAAAAGAAAAAATAGAAATTTGGACAAGTTTTTAAACGGATATGAGATCTGCCACTTCTATTTCCGGTGCTGTAACGTCATATGTTGACGTCACTTTCTTTTATTTACATTCCATACTTGTGTGTGTTGACATGTGTTTTTGACATTCTCTGCAGTACGCCAGTACCTAGAGAGCGGTCTTAGAACAAAAATAAATTGCACAGAATCTGTACTCGACTTTCTTGCAAAAATTTACCCACTGTATGACGTATGTAAAGCTAGAATCATCTACCAGCTTATGCCGTTTCAATAAAAATGTAATATATCAATAATAAATCAATTTTATTCCACCGCGGTGTGTACCTGCATACTCGTACAATATGGATATAGGCATATAAATACTTAAATGAATATAAATATTTTGTTGATTTATTTGAAAAAGTACCAATTACACAAGAAAGATCCTCGACTCATAGGTTGGTATGAAGCTGACCTCAGTACTGTACTGTACTGTATCCTGCCACCGTTTCATTAGGGGTGGCCGGTACCTCCGCAGATGCGCCTCCAATTTTTGCTGTCATCACCTTTTTCATACATACTCTTCTCTTATTCTCACTCTGCAGAATCCATTATTTCGCAATCTCACCTATTTGGTCTAACCATTCTTTCCTCAGCCTTCCCCTTCTGCGCTTTCCTCTGACATTTCCTTTGTACACTTTCTTCGTTAGTTGTTCATCATCCTTTCTTTCAAGATGTCTGAACCATCTCATCGTACTTTTTTGTACTTTCATTCTCATATTCTCTTTTATACCACACTCGTTCATCACTCAAGCATTACGTACTCTATCACTCAGTGTCTTTCCAGCCATTGCTCTCAGGTAAGCCATTTCAACCGTACTTACATACTTTACTCAGCTCACATTCATTAAGCCTCACTTCCACCAACCAATATGCCATTGTGGACCGCCGATCTCATATTCTTCGTAAGTTTCCTATTTCTTGCAATTCTTCCAATCGTTTCCATTACACTTCTTCCTCTACTAGCGCGCTTTTCCAATTATTTCGTCAATTTCGCATTCGACTCAAATTTGCTTCCCAGATAATCAAATTCTTTCACGACCTCCATTCCTTGACTTATAGGTTGGTATGAGGCTGACCACCCATACTGTAAAAAATGGTTCACTTTGCCAATGTCACCCCTGTTTCAGGGAAGGTCGGCAAAAGTTGTGGGGCTTATGTTCATTTGAGGTTTGGATTTTATTTGTAAGTACACTTTCAGCATTTGTAAGCGCGAACTACACTTGTTGGTTTGTGGGCATACATCTGAGAGCTTTAAATGAATATATCCTTGCAACTTAGATTATAGATTATAGATTATTATAGACCTCCACTCTTTTTTCATTCAGTCTTTATCTCAATTTTCTCGCATTTCTCAGTCCTCCCAAAGTGTAAAAAATAATTCACTTTGTCAATGTCACCCCTGTTTCAAGGAAGGTCGGCAAGAGTTGCAAGTTTTATGTTTAATTTGTAAGTACAAATTCAGCATTCGTTAGCGCGAACTTACACATACCTGTTTGTGGGCATGCATTTCATATTAGTTTTGAATGTTTATATTTCATTGCAACTTATATTCTAGATTATTATAGATGGTCATTGAACCCTTTTGTATGCAAACTAGTACTTTGTATGGTGGGTAAACTTTTTAGTTATATTTTGAAAAAGTAACGACTGATTATTATTGGTATTTATAAAATTTTAAGAATCGCAGCCATTTATCTATTTTTAACCCTTTGACTACCAAGAAAATTGCTAATACATTTTGTATGGAAAATTTTCACTCTGTATGGCGGCTATACTTTTGATTCACTTTTTGGAAAAAATAATGATGGCAATATATAGGTTATTATTATTATTTTACATTTGTACTACATTATTTTTTTATTAACCCTCTAACTGCCGAGAATTTTTCCATTATTTTTTTCTTTTATATGGCAACTCCCTAAATCGAGATTATGATGAAGAAATGATTATAATTATTAGATAGCACTATTATATAAATGGATTCACAAAAAATTTCAGAAAAATCGTCGGAGCCGTTTTTGAGAAAATCGCATTTTAAATTTTCAGCTCTTCGGAAGCCATCTTGAATTTTCAAAAAAGTAAAAAAAAAATGATTACGAATTAAAGTGATAAGCTTGTTCTTTCTATCAAATCTAAAACAAATTCAAATATCTTGCATTTTAATAGGTTTTTGTAATATTTTCGATTTAAAATTTCAGGTCGTGTAAACGGTGCTTTATATTTATTTTTTCAAAAAATTTTTTTTGTAAATTTGTAGAAATTTATGTTGTCCGTAATATTGTAGAACATTATATTTTTGTTGACCCCTTAACTGTCGAGAAAATCACAATCGTTTGTTTTTTTCATATGGCAGCCCATAGACACAGATTAGTAAGAGTATTGCCATAACTAATTTATTAAGTTAAAAACTAATAAATGGCAACTCTGAAAATTTAAAAAAAATTCTTGGAGCCGTTTTTGAGAAAAGTGCAATTTTATGTTTTTTTTGTATGGCAGCCATCTTGAATTTTCAAGTTGGTGTAATGCCATGTTATTCATACTTAATACATGTCCAAAAAAGTTGATGTAGCCAAAATTTGGTATCTCTAGGTCTTATACTTTGGAAAGTGACACACACACATACATACATACATACATACATACATACATACAGACGGACGTTTTTGAAAGATAGTGTTTTTTGGCATGTCCTGCACCAGGACAACTCATTTCCGTGAAAACCTCGAAATTTTTTTTTTACACCAAATCATAACTTTCTTTATAGCCTTCGGCTATAGCAAGAAAGTAAAAATGTAACCAAGTACCGTCAGCGGCAGCAACTTTGCCTGGATTTTGCAATTTTTCGCATAAATGTCCAATTATTACACAGGTCTGTCTCTTTTTGTTATAAACATTCTTAGGAAGGAACGAAAGGGACAACCTACTCTATCTACTTGGCAAGCCACGATATCAATTTTGTTAATATTGTTGGTGTTACAGGCTTTTAAAAAAATGGGCAAAATTGACACAGGAAAACAACAACTTTGCCTGGAAAAATATTACTACTTAAAAGCCGTTAAATTCAAATCTTGTCTAAGAAAAGGATGGAGCATATCTTATTCGCAAATGAAATTGAACTTTATCAAGAGTAATATAACGTTCATTATCTAAATAGATGACTAGGCAAACTTGCCTAAGGCTATGATTCACTTTTCATACAAAAAATAAAACTTGATTAGGGTTGTCACAATGACTGAGGAAAAGTTTTAATATCATTTTGTGAAGCATATTAAGAGTTATTGGATTATTTCTTTCTCATTTTAAATATGAATTAAGAAAATGAAAATAATTTAAAGAACTGTATTTATTTTGCAAAATTTAGATAGTTTTTTTTGGATGAATCCAATTTCATACCAAAAATAAAAATAAATCTATATGACCATTCTAATACTATATGAAAAAATATTGATCAATGCAAGATTTTGTAGGTAAGCTTGAAAGAAAACATGGTGTAAATAACATTTAAATTATTTATTGCAAATAAACCGTTCATGTTACAATAATTGGGTCAGTTACCATTTAGCAATCACACATACCTACTGCTAGGTTAAATAAAAACATAAAACAAAATGGTCTTTATGCACGAGTAATCTTATTACAAATTTCCAAAACTTTGTGATACAATCTCAGTCCGATCTTTTTGTCATGACCGCCACGAGCCTTGTTTAGGATAGTTCTACGCGGAATGTGAAATGCCTTTTCCGCTTCATATGAAGAAAGTTTCTTAGATCTCACTAAGTCAACCGCCACCTCCAACATGTCTTCGCTGTACTCCTTATATTGTCTGGAACCTGGTTTTCTTCTCTCCTTTGTAGCCATGGTGCATCTAAAAGAACATTATGCCACTTCATTATAAGAGAACTTGATCAGTTTCAAAAACAAATTCCTAAACAATTTTTATAAAACTCTAACAGTGTTATTCATTAGATTCCGCCCATACCTGTTTAGTGCGAGATTTTGAGAAACCAATTTAAATTTGTACCAGCCGGCTAAACCAAAATAAATAAAAAGGTGATTCATTAGCGAAATACGTGCATTATTTTTTTTGGTTTACCGAATCCTGCTTAAACAGACTTCCGGTAGCTTTTTCTGTATGAAAAAATACGAAATGCTCGACATTTATGTAGGTATTTAGGTGTCTATGAATTTTTTTTAAGTTTTTGTGGGTTTTTGCATGATTTTTGACAACTTTCGGAGACATTCGGAAGCATTCAGGTAAACGCCCCCTCCCGAACGTTTCTCGACACTCCAGCTGTCAAACTCATGTCGACTGCGACTTCGAATGAACCAAAAATGGAAACAAGTATTTTTCAAAGCATGACTTCATTGTGACTTCAGGTTTTGGCTGTAGGCATCACGAAGAAAATCTCAAAGATGGGCCTTCATACTTTATCTACAAGAAAAGTGTCAGTTTTACAAAATTGGCGACTTGAAAAATAACACGACGCGGCATCTGTCACTTGTTTTCTTGTCACAGTTTTTATATTTGTTTCGTTGCTGCATACCGTAGATTTGTTGTTATAGTGTAAAATTATAATGTGTTAAAGTTACTGTAATTGCTGAAACTCTTATTTGATTCATAAATCTTTTATTCTGAAAGTTATCTCGTACATTACGATCAGCTGGGGAATGAGGAAGATCGCCATTTTGCGTATGTCGATCTAGTTTAGAACGAAATAAACCTACTCCGAGGTGGTTTACAAATGTGATCATGTTTTGAAACACGTTTAGTGTTAAACTGAATTATAAATCTTTTATGAATCACCTTTTTTGTAAATTGAGATTAAATCGAAAAATTAAACCAGATCTCCAAAGAAATCTGGTTTAAAAATTCTAATGAATAACACTTTACAGTGTTATTCATTAGATTCCACCCATTCCTGTTTAGTGCGAGATTTTGAGAAACCAATTTAAATCTGTACCAGCCCGCTAAACCAAAATAAATAAAAAGGTGATTCATTAGCGAAATACGTGCATTTTTTTTTTTGGTTTACCGAATCCTGCTTAAACAGACTTCCGGTAGCTTTTTCTGTATGAAAAAATACGAAATGCTCGACATTTATCTAGGTATTTTGGTGTCTATGAATTTTTTTGAGGTTTTTGACAACTTTCGGAGACGCTCGGATGAATTCGGGTAAACGCCCCCTCCCGAACGTTTCCAAACATTCCAGCTGTCAAACTCATGTCGATTGCAGCTTTGAATGAACTAAAAATGGAAACAAGTATTTTTCAAAGCATGACTTCATTGTGGCTTCAGGTTTTGGCTGTAGGCATCACGAAGAAAATCTCAAAGATGGGCCTTCATACTTCATTTACAAGAAAAGTGACAGTTTTACAAAATTGGTGACTTGAAAAATAACACGACGCGGCATCTGTCACTTTTTTTCTTGTCACAGTTTTTATATTTGTTTCGTTGCTGCATGCCGTAGATTTGTTGTTATAGTGTAAAATTCTAATGTTTTAAAGTTACTGTAATTGCTGAAACTCTTATTTGATTCATAAATCTTTTATTCTGAAAGTTATCTCGTACATTACGATCAGCTGGGGAATGAGGAAGATCGCCATTTTGCGTATGTCGATCTAGTTTAGAACGAAATAAACCTACTCGTAGGTGGTTTACAAATTTGATCATGTTTTGAAACACGTTTAGTGTTAAACTGAATTATAAAGTTTTTATGAATCACCTTTTTTGTAAATTGAGATTAAATCGAGAAATTAAACCAGATCTCTAAAGAAATCTGGTTTAAAAAATCTAATGAATAACACTGTTTACAGTGTTATTCATTAGATTCCGCCCATACCTGTTTAGTGCGAGATTTTGAGAAACCAATTTAAATTTGTACCAGCCGGCTAAACCAAAATAAATAAAAAGGTGATTCATTAGCGAAATACGTGCATTATTTTTTTTGGTTTACCGAATCCTGCTTAAACAGACTTCCGGTAGCTTTTTCTGTATGAAAAAATACGAAATGCTCGACATTTATGTAGGTATTTAGGTGTCTATGAATTTTTTTTAAGTTTTTGTGGGTTTTTGCATGATTTTTGACAACTTTCGGAGACATTCGGAAGCATTCAGGTAAACGCCCCCTCCCGAACGTTTCTCGACACTCCAGCTGTCAAACTCATGTCGACTGCGACTTCGAATGAACCAAAAATGGAAACAAGTATTTTTCAAAGCATGACTTCATTGTGACTTCAGGTTTTGGCTGTAGGCATCACGAAGAAAATCTCAAAGATGGGCCTTCATACTTTATCTACAAGAAAAGTGTCAGTTTTACAAAATTGGCGACTTGAAAAATAACACGACGCGGCATCTGTCACTTGTTTTCTTGTCACAGTTTTTATATTTGTTTCGTTGCTGCATACCGTAGATTTGTTGTTATAGTGTAAAATTATAATGTGTTAAAGTTACTGTAATTGCTGAAACTCTTATTTGATTCATAAATCTTTTATTCTGAAAGTTATCTCGTACATTACGATCAGCTGGGGAATGAGGAAGATCGCCATTTTGCGTATGTCGATCTAGTTTAGAACGAAATAAACCTACTCCGAGGTGGTTTACAAATGTGATCATGTTTTGAAACACGTTTAGTGTTAAACTGAATTATAAATCTTTTATGAATCACCTTTTTTGTAAATTGAGATTAAATCGAAAAATTAAACCAGATCTCCAAAGAAATCTGGTTTAAAAATTCTAATGAATAACACTGTAACAGTGTTATTCATTAGATTCCACCCATTCCTGTTTAGTGCGAGATTTTGAGAAACCAATTTAAATCTGTACCAGCCCGCTAAACCAAAATAAATAAAAAGGTGATTCATTAGCGAAATACGTGCATTTTTTTTTTTGGTTTACCGAATCCTGCTTAAACAGACTTCCGGTAGCTTTTTCTGTATGAAAAAATACGAAATGCTCGACATTTATCTAGGTATTTTGGTGTCTATGAATTTTTTTGAGGTTTTTGACAACTTTCGGAGACGCTCGGATGCATTCGGGTAAACGCCCCCTCCCGAACGTTTCCAAACATTCCAGCTGTCAAACTCATGTCGATTGCAGCTTTGAATGAACTAAAAATGGAAACAAGTATTTTTCAAAGCATGACTTCATTGTGGCTTCAGGTTTTGGCTGTAGGCATCACGAAGAAAATCTCAAAGATGGGCCTTCATACTTCATTTACAAGAAAAGTGACAGTTTTACAAAATTGGTGACTTGAAAAATAACACGACGCGGCATCTGTCACTTTTTTTCTTGTCACAGTTTTTATATTTGTTTCGTTGCTGCATGCCGTAGATTTGTTGTTATAGTGTAAAATTCTAATGTTTTAAAGTTACTGTAATTGCTGAAACTCTTATTTGATTCATAAATCTTTTATTCTGAAAGTTATCTCGTACATTACGATCAGCTGGGGAATGAGGAAGATCGCCATTTTGCGTATGTCGATCTAGTTTAGAACGAAATAAACCTACTCGTAGGTGGTTTACAAATTTGATCATGTTTTGAAACACGTTTAGTGTTAAACTGAATTATAAAGTTTTTATGAATCACCTTTTTTGTAAATTGAGATTAAATCGAGAAATTAAACCAGATCTCTAAAGAAATCTGGTTTAAAAAATCTAATGAATAACACTGTAAATAGGAAATATAATGAGTCTAAATAAATGAGTTTTTAAACTCCTACATTAGAAATTTGAATTAAATCGGTGCTGCTGTTTAGGCTCAAGGTTTGCGGATGGACACAAACACACACACACGCCCCACGTAATTAAAAAAATAAAATGTTTTGCATCATTTATCTATATAAACTCCAAATAAGTCACATCACACGTAAGTCAAATCACATCTCGAAATATCACAAACGATTCTTCCTTCCAGTGGCTCTAAATTAAAAAAAATATAATATATATTTGTGATTTCAATTGACAACCCTGGTGCTAGGCAAAGTTGATTCAACGATGTGGCTCAGTTTAGACACACGAAATTTTTTTGAATAAGTTTCGATAGTGACGTCAGTGACCGATTTTTAGCGGCAACTATCGGTTTCTCCGTCTCCACACACATTTGAACAAAACATTTTTTGAACAAAACAGAATCTTTTTCTTCTAATGACATTTAGCTGTTGCGGTTTATTCAAACATCGAATGGGATTAAAATAATGTAGGAATTAAATTATTTTAATACGTGTTAAGTTAAACTATACGCCAGTAAACAAAAAAAAATCATACAGATAATTTAAAATTCATCGTGGTGTTGTACAAACTGGCAGAATATTCCAATGTTAGTTGTGAAAATATATTACGGGTTCTTAACCTCAAAAGTATTTTTATGAAACAGAATGCAATATTGGTATTATATATTGTGCTAACATTATATTGTGTCATTGTTTTTGGTGCTTATTTGCCGAGACCAACATTAAATTTAAAACTTCCCTTACGACTAAAATTATTTACGACTAACAAAAATAGTTGATTAACATGTGTCTTCCGTAAAAAGTTTCACGGAATCATTTCTGCAATGGAAAAAACAGCGTTGTGAAATAAAATTGTTTTTAATCCAAAAGTAAGAACAAACTCAATTTAATTATTACCTACTTCCTTTTTCTTTTCAAGGGGTTAACAATTATTTTATATTTTCCAAATTGTTTTTAGTTTTCACAGAAAATAAAGGTTTTCGAGTTTTAAATTAACAAAAAAAAAAAAAAAACCTACCAAAATTGTCGAGTCCATAGCATTATTGTCTTTGACTTTTCAGACATTTTAACTTCGAAGTGGAAATGTCTGACAACTCAGTCTGACCAACATTACGAAATAAGCGGGTCATGCAGCATTTTTAAAAATCATCATAATATCAAAATTGCCAGCATCTGTCACTGCGGAGCGGCCATCTTGCTTGACGTCACTATCGAAACTTATTCAAAAAAATTTCGTGTGTCTAAACTGAGCCTATCACCCAGACCTGTGGCAAAATTGCCTAGCAGTAAAAATGGCTCTAAATTCATATTTTATTCACAATTGCTAATGAATATATAAAGTAGATCATATTATACAACTTTTAATGTAACAATCAAGTACTTACCACATATATTTTGGCCTGGAGCACAAAAGATATGAGCACACAAAAAAAATGTTCCAGCACACATCCACTTTCTTTTGCCTATGACTAGAGGTGGCCGTTTAAACAAAAAGCAGTTTAAAATAGCTGCTTTTTATTTTAAGCAACTAAACGCGCTTACAATTTAAACAAAAAGTCGTTTTGAAAAAAAAGCGTATAAAAAGTTGCTTCTGCTAATTTTGATTTAATTAAAATTTAATTCATTTAGTAGTTTCAGTTTTTCCATATTTACTCAAAAACTATTGACATTATTGAAAAATTTTTGAGTATTAAACCTAAACAATGTATAGTTCTGTAAGTTAAAAGCAAAAAAAAAAATCCAAAATACAGCACACACGAAAAAAAAGCTCAAAATGTAAAAAAAAACGCGTTTTTTGAAATATTTTTTTGTGGTGGCAATTCTTAAGTTATATATTTTGTTTAAGCTTTATAATTAAGAAAAAAAATTAATAAACATGCTTGATTTTTTTCATTACTGTAACTATTTTGCTAAGACCATAAAGTGTAAGAAACAAAAACGGCAGATTTAGCTTTATAAGTTATAACACGCCATTAGCGTTTGAAAAAGCGGATAAAAAAGCCGAAGCAACTTTCAACAACGAAACGAAAACGTCGTTTACAAAACAATGTTGCTTGTATAATACAAGCAACGTTGAAAAAGCGCGCTACATTTTTTCAATCGTTTTGTAAACGACGTTTTCGTTTCGTTTTAAACGAAAGTTGCTTCGGCTTTTTTTATCCGCCTTTTCAAACGCTAATGGCGTGTTATAACTTATAAAGCTAAATCTGCCGTTTTCGTTTCTTACACTTTATGGTCTTAGCAAAATAGTTACAGTAATGAAAAAAATCAAACATGTTTATTAATTTTTTTCTTAATTATAAAGCTTAAACAAAATATATAACTTAAGAATTGCCACCACAAAAAAATATTTCAAAAAACGCGTTTTTTTACATTTTTAGCTTTTTTTTCGTGTGCTGTATTTTGGATTTTTTTTTACTTTTAACTTACAGAACTATACATTGTTTAGGTTTAATACTCAAAATTTTTTCAATAATGTCAATAGTTTTTGAGTAAATAAGGAAAAACTGAAACTTCTAAATGAATTAAATTTTATATTTACAATAAACCCAAAAAACGAAAAAACGCTTTTTAAGCTGCTTTTTTTAAAAAACGTAAGCGTTTTTTCGTTTTTTTTACTAAGCCGTTTTTTCCATCTCTACCTATGACAGACGAATGTGAACTTGAACAAACTTGCAACCATGTCAGTGTTGTTAGTCATCTAATTAAGATTTTCCCAGTGTAAGTTTAGTGTTTCCCCATTTACGAGGAAAAAAGATATTATACAACTTTATGTTAAGGATTTTGGTGTCGGGCAAAATTGCTAACGGTAGGCAAAGTTGCTGCCGCTGACGGTAGTATTATTTTTATATGAAACGATGGATAGCGCCAGTAACTACCCTACGTGTCTAGGCAATACTAAACTATCATAATAATATCATTCTATATTATTACTTTTCTACTCAGTTGGCGAAGTAAATAAAAACAATTGAAGATGGTTAAACATTAGGTTTGTTGCAGTAACTTTGTGAAAGTTCATCTTTAAAATTACAAAAAAAAAAAAAAAAAAACTGCCGAAACTAGTAGTGCATTACGAAAATAAACTCACAGTGAGGCTCCCCAATTCTTGTGAGTCTTGGGGGTCTATGTCACCCTGGAAGGGTGCCGCAGAGGTGTTGCTTGAGTTCTTGGTTCTGTCGTGAGGCACTGCAAGGAAGTGGTGATTGATGTTGGTTTTGAATAAAACCGGATTGAATTGGGAAGGGAACACAGATACTGGTAGACCATTCCATAAACGGGCAGTTTGGCAAATGAATGAATCATGAAAACGCCAAGTTCTCATAGTTTTGAGATCGACTGCAAAGGGATGAATGAGAGTCGTACTACGAGTTTCCCTTTCTGAAAAGCGAGGGGGAGGGATTAATGAATGGAGCTCATTAGAACAAGCTCCGTGGTAATATCGATAAAAAAAGACTGAGCATTCCAACTTTTCTTCTGTGCTGGAGCGGATTTATAATAATTTAACTTTTTAATTTTATGGTTAAACATATTTTATTTTAAAAGAACTTCAAATAGGACAACTAAATTACATTACAATTGATTATAAATTACATCTATGTTATAAATACATTTTCTTCTTTTTTAATGTGTTATAATTATTTTTACAATTTTTTTCTTTCATATATACATTGTGACTTGCTCAATTCAAATTTAATCATTATGTCCATAATCTCAGGATATATCACACTTAAGATTTACATAAAATGTATTCTCACAAGTAGACACAAGTTCACAGTTATTTAGTTAAACTTTTCTAAAAAACAGTTCTTCATTTCACACAGAAAGTACAGTCCTTCATCTCATACAAAAAGTACAGTTCACCTAAACTTTTTTTTTTCCAGTAAGTGCATTACTAATCGTGAATTAGAAACGAATCCGATTACTTTAACTCCGTGTTAAAACAATGAGGTACACAACAACGGCGACTGAACATTGTAAATTGCAAAATCACAAAATTTAAAGAATTTTCAAAAGGGAAGCGCTCCTTGCGCCGATTCCTTGCACAATGGCGACTGGCGGTGTACCTCGTGACCAGACATGTGACCCAATCGGAGCTCTGATTGGTCGGAGAGACTGTGACTGTGAATAACTATCCAAATAATGTTGCCCGGAACAAAAATATGCCCTAAGTTTCCTAGGCAATGGCCAGTACCATAGATAAGTATACTATAATACTACGTATTATAGATGTGCCACTGAACCCTGTTTCAGTGCATTATGTAGGAAAAGCAAGGTATATGGAAATAGTAAAAAGAGTCATCTATACTTCGGGGCGTAAGGTTTTCGTACAAAACCCCCCCTGGGGACTTCTTCTTCTTCTTAAAAAATATATTGTTTGTTTCTGCCATACTTGTTTCACAAGAAAAACAACGTTTTATTGCATAGATATATTTTTTATTAACATTTTAAGGAGTGAATTATAATACAAATTTACAATGAAATAAAGCTTGTACGTACATTCTAAAATCTAAATATAAATCTAAGCTGCAAAGATATGTATCATTTAAGATTCATATTAAACGTATTCCCACAAGCAGACATGTACAATTTTGCGCTAACACATGCCGCATGTGGACCTACAATATAAAAACCCAATCTCAAGTGAACATAAGCCCTGCAACTCTTGCCGACCTTCCCTGAAACAGAGGTGACATTGGCAAAGTGAACCATTTTTTACATAATGGGTGATACATAATTGTTATTGATACGTGATTACATTAATAAATAATATTTTAGATAGCTCAGTTGGTAGAGTGCTTGCATTCCATGCTGTGAGCTGGGGTTCGAATCCCACTGAGGCAGGGTGTCAGAAATGATTATCCGTTTCGGTGTTTATTTCAAACCTCAAATCAAAATACCGGCAAGGTTTACTCAGCCTTAACCAGAAATGAGTACCAGCCGTCTCGGGAGCTGGGAAACCCCCACTTCAACTGAAAAGGTTGGCGTAAGGCCGACCCCCTTACCTGTAAAAATAAATAGGTTCCACTCGCCACATGCGACCCCTTCGGGGATAACGCGGCAAGAAGTTACACTATATGTGTAGTTTAGTTGCGTTTTTTTTATGCCTATGAAGAATAAATTGAATAAAATATTATGGTATAAACTTGAAACAATTATTTTTGGACAGTTTGCAACGTCTTTTGGAGAAAATAGTTCAATGTTTTCTCATTATAATAATCAAACTATTTAATTTACATAGTTGTATTTCTAACCTATTTAAGGTTTTACCCACAGTTTCCATTTAACCTAATAACTCGTAGTAAAACCAAACAGTTTTTAAATAAAATTTTACACTTTCACATTCACTTTCATGATCTGTTTTATCTGATGTATTCCTTTTGTGTTATTGCAGGTCAGACCATGGTCCATTTGCAACTTTTTTTATCTGCTGACGTTTCGCTTTCACGGCGTGGTGGTATTTTTATGGGGTTGCTCGTTTTCAGTGACTGACTGGAAGTATGATGAAAATTGTGGGAATTGGAAGAATCGATTTCTGAAACATAAATAAAAAATAAGAATTAGTAAATGGGTTCCAAAGTTGCGAGAAAGAAGGAAGGTCTAAGATAATATTGTTTTTGCTAATCTCATCGATGTGAAATTCAATGGAAGTTTCCTCGCTCCCATAAAAACGTTCTCATTTCTTATGAAGGCTAATAAACTTGCTGGTACTAAGATTTAAATAAGACAAAAATAGCAAAACGGAAAATACTATCTGACACCGTCCATGACAATTGAATCCAAGCCATGGTGTTAAATGCAAGCGTTTTTCAAAATTAAGTGTCAACCAAACGTTATTTCTTAAACATTTTACAAAATCAATGACATATTACATGCACATTAAAAATATAAGATAAACAGCAACTTACTTGGATTTCCAATACCGCTTACTGTAGACTCAGTTCTTGTAAAAATGAAACACTTCATAAAAATGTCCAATCACTGAATGAAAAAGCGCATTTTTTCTGTAATTGTTTGAAAAACAAAAGGTTATTTTTGTCATTTTTTTCAGCAGACGCCATTAAACACAGACAACAAATTTCTACTGTCACATGTTTTGATTGGAACAAAATTTGAATTTCAAAAAAAACTACCTACCCTCACTTTAATGATAACTTGCCATCTAGCGTATTTTTTTGGAAGTTCGCATGTAAAAGAAGCTTACAAAATATATCTTTCTCATTTGGGATCAGGGCGTGAATTTGAAGCATATGTGTCAGACAGAGACAACTGTCAAGGCAATATCTCTATGAGTTTCTGCTTGAAATCATATTTTATTTTAGAATGCTGGTTCATTTGTTCCCAGTGACAGGAGCCTGGCCAGCATAGAGTATTATAGGTTTATAGAGATCCCACTTAAAAAAAAAAGTGGGAATGCCAGAATCTTAGCCACCTCTGGGGAGATTACGGAAGCTTTTGATAATATTATGGAATGTATAATATCACTTATACCTAAAATTTATTTAAAATATTTTTGATATTATAGGAAACTAATGGTGAGGTCATGTCAAATAAAAGTTTTTTTTTGTTTTCAAAATTTATTTCTTTTAAAATAAAATATACAAGTTTACACAAATACACATTCTTAAATAATACACCGAACTACATTTTGGTTTTAAGCTAAATTAAGGTAATTAAGGTTTTGGCAAATTAAGTTAAAATAATGTAAATCATTTTGAAAGTTTGATGTCAATTAAAGTTTATTTAGAGGCACTAGTATTTTTTAGCTGGAACGTAACAAAAACATGAAGGTTTTTTTTACTTTATAGCTGTCTTATATTTGTGTTAACGAATTTTTTTTGAGGTTACGACGGAAATACGTTGTCCGGCACCAGGCCACCAATATACCATTTTCACGCACTTTTTTCACGCACAAAGTATTATATTCTTTTCAAATAACTTTTTGCACAATTTAACGCCTGTGAAAACAGCCAAAAACAGCATTCAACGGTTAAAAACTTACGACCCCACGCCAAGCAAGCGTTATCTGTGGGCGCCATTTTGGCTGTCAAGGGAATATCGGTAATACCAAATAGTAGTTTCCTACTATTATTTTGGACAAGAACCAATAAAGCAGCATCTACTGGTAGAGTAAGGAAGCTTGGTGGTCAATAGCGTTGTATGGAAGATTCCTAAGCATGCTGGCCAGTACCACCACGTGAAGTTTAGGTCGTTTAGGTGAAGCCAAACATAGTGCGTCCAATGGTGCGTCCTTTTCAGAAGCTTTGTGAAAGTTATTACTTTTGATAACTATGCCTTCGGTAGAGTTTTATAAATATTGTATTGTGCCACGGTGCAAAAACACTAGCGTTGTAACCCCAAATAAAACATTTTTAAGTGTTCCCCTAGATCCCATCGTTAGGAGGCAATGGTGTAAAGTTATGAAGAGAGGCCAACCTTTGGCAAATAAAACCCGCTGCTATGCCTGTGAGGACCATTTTAATGTAAGTGTAATGTTTATTTTGTTAAATACTCTCCATACGCACGTTTATGTCTTTGTTTATAACCTACAATCAACAGCAGTGAACTTTGAAACGTGTTTGAAATTAATATTATCCAACCTATGAAGACTTACGTTTTTTTTTCTTTTACAGTTACAAGAGGATTTTGAGAATTTCGTGCGACATAAGATGGTGGGAGGCAATCTCATGTTAAAGAAGAACATTTATCCTCGATTCTTCGAATGTCAGAGGAATAAAATCTCCCCAATAAAGAAAACAGTTGAAAGTGGGAAAAGAAAACGCATTATGGATGAATGTGAGGTATTAAAATCATGTGAGCAAAGTGTATCACAAGATACTGTTCAACATCCTCTGCCCTCCACTTCACAAG
This sequence comes from Agapetus fuscipes, assembly GCA_951799405.1. Lineage (NCBI taxonomy): Eukaryota > Metazoa > Arthropoda > Insecta > Trichoptera > Glossosomatidae > Agapetus > Agapetus fuscipes. Next base: position 726,863 of record OX637339.1, read on the forward strand.
ATGCTGTGCAACATCCTCTGCCCAATTATTTTTTGTATGAAAATTGGTCACTTTGTATGGTGGTCATACTTTATAATATTTTTTTGAAAAAAGTAATGAATTATATATGTAGGTATATATAAGAGCTTTTTTATTATTAAACAATATTTTTTAGTTAACCCTTTCTCTGCCGAGAAATTTTAAATTATTTTTTATGATGACGATTACGCAAAAGAATAAATAGAGTAAATCGTAGGAGCCGTTTTTGAGCAAATTGTTTGCGAAAGATTTGTTTAGTTTAGTCATGAACTCGTATGGATTTTTTTTAGGTATACCGGATACCTATAAATTCACTAAATATAAAAAAAATCCATACATTATGGGAAACGTGTTTTTTCGTTTTCATCCTCAGCTCTCAGGCTGACACCTGTCAGGCTGTCTTCAAACCGGTATATTTATGTAGAATCGCAGTCAATTTTTTTTTTGTAATTTTGTGTTGTGCCAGACGCATCGATATAAATAATATTTTATTTAGATCAATGGCCAGACGTGACAATGGACGTAGTTGGGAAGCTAGAGATAGAGCCGGTCTCGGAGGATATGGATGCACAACTAGAGCACTCACATGAACAAATAGACATTGAAGAGAGCGACGTGAAGCAAGAGAGACTGGCTCATGAGAAGGAATGGGAATCCGAGGACTTAGTAATGGGAAATGTAAAGAATGAGGACTCTGCTCCTCCACCTTACGGCTTGTTGAAGGAATGCCGCGTGCTTGAGGACAGAATCAACATCGCGCGGTATTCAGATGATCCAGCCAGGTTGGAACATGTGTGCCATGCCTGCAGCTACAAGGCCAATCAAAAGAAACTCTTGAAGATCCATCAGTTGTTCAGTTGCTGCGAGCTGGAGCACACTGGGACAAGCAAGAGCCACCATCACAGACACACAACCTCAGAGAGCGGGCCATCCACCTCAACAGATCAACAGAAAACCAACACTCACAATAAATGTGAACAGGGCAATGCAAAACAAAGCGAACACAAAGAGTTGGCCATTGCACAAAGCACTCACTATGTTTGCAGTGAAGGGAGTAACAAATCAGTCCGGAGATCTAACATACAGAAACACAAGCTGGGGCACACTGGGCAGAAACTATTTGCTTGTGACCAGTGTGATTATAAAACTTCAAACTCCGGTGATTTGAAAAAACACAATCTGAGACACTCTGGACATAAACCATTTACATGTGATCAGTGTGATTATAAAGCTACACAGTCAGGTAGTTTGAAACGACATAAGCTAACACATTCCGGGCACAAACCGTTTGTGTGTGATCAGTGTGAATATAAAGCTAAACAGTCAAGTTATTTGAAAAAACATAAGCTAACACACTCTGGACATAAACCATTTGCATGTGATCAGTGTAATTATAAAGCTGCACGAGCAAGCTCTTTGAATGATCATAAACTGACACACTCTGGACAAAAACCATTTGCATGTGATCAGTGTAATTATAAAGCTACGCGAGCAAGCGCTTTGAATGTTCATCAACTGAAACACTCTGGACACAAACCATTTGCGTGTGATCAGTGTGATTATAAAGCCTCTAACTCAAGTAATATGAATGTTCATAAACTGACACACTCTGGACACAAACCGTTTGCATGTGATCAGTGTTATTATAAAGCCACACAAGCAAGCGCTTTGAATGTTCATAAACTGACACACTCTGGACACAAACCATTTGCATGTGATCAGTGTAATTATAAAGCTGCACAAGCAAGACTTTTGAATGTTCATAAACTGAAACACTCTGGACACAGACCATTTGCATGTGATCAGTGTGATTATAAGGCTACACAGTATTATACTTTACAAAAACATAAACGGACACACTCTGGTCACAAACCGTTTGCTTGTGATCAGTGTGACTATAAAGCTGCACAAGCAAAAACAATGAATGCTCATAAACTGACACACTCCGGGCACAAACCATTTGCTTGTGATCAGTGTGATTATAAAGCTACACTCTCAGGTAATTTGAAAAGGCATGAACTGACACACTCTGGACATGAAGCATTTGCATGTGATCAGTGTAATTATAAAGCTATATCGTCAGGTTATTTGAAAGCGCATAAACGGACACACTCTAGGTACAAACCATTTGCGTGTGATCAATGTGATTATAAAGCTATACAGTTAGGTAGTTTGCAAAGTCATAAAATGACACACTGGACACAAAGCATTTGCATGTGATCAGTGTAATTATAAAGCTACGCGAGCAAGCGCTTTGAATGTTCATTACCTGAATCACTCTGGACATTTAAACTGTTTGACGAAGAAAGTATATGTTGGTATAGTAGATGGATGTCGTGGTAGAGGAAGACCGAGAAAGGTATGGGTGGACCAAATATCCGAAATTGCGAATGAATGGAATATCTAGAGTCATAATAAAAGAAGAGCCTGTATGAAGAAGGTTATGACTCTGGAGGAAATGAAATAAGTATGTAAGGACAGAAAGAAATGGCGGTTGATCTGTAATGTTGGCAGCTAGGGTTTATTAAAGTGAAATTTGTTTTATGTTTTGGTTTTTGATGTCCATATATATTATTATTTGTTGATTAAAAAATGTAATTTGTCATGTATGTTCCTTGACTTATAGGTTGGTATGCGGCTGACCACCCATGCTGTAAAAATGGTTCACTTTGCCAATGTCACCCCTGTTACAGGGAAGGACGGCAAGAGTTGCAGGGTGTATGTTCATTTGAGATTTGGTTTTTATGTTGTAGGGTCACATGAGGCATGTGCAAGCGCAAACTTGTACATGTCTGGTTGTGAGAATGCATGTAGTGTGAATCTCCAATGTAACATATCTTTACAACTTAGCTAGATTAGATTATTTTATTTTTTGACTTAAGGTTATACGAGAGCTTAAGAATATTATTAATATCGGGACTAAAGAACCTCTTTAATTGTTTTATGAAACTAAAATCGTAATTTTATGTCAAATAACTTTGACTCATCATGATTAGATGGCGTTACTCCCCAGCGTTTTAGTTTTTATAAACTTTTGGATAAACGCTATGGCTGTGTAAACGCTTTTAGAATTCACCGGTAGGGCTTAGAAACTTTTCTTAGCCATTTTGTGTTTCTTTTTTATAATACATCAAAAAAATCCTGACTTTAATTAAAAGCAATAAGTTGTACATTTTTAAAATAAAAGTATTTACTTTATTTCGAAATAAATTAATTTATTATTTGTTACACATTTCATTTTTCACAAAATTGTATAGAAAGTAACACAACGCTCCTTGAGAGCGTTTTACTTTTTATATAATTAATTGTGAATCTTCAGATAAAAGATTCAGCACACATAATAGTGTTGTACACAAACTTTAACAATTTATTGCATCTTGAATACAAACACGGATTTGTGTGCAGAGCATTATTTTTATTTACCAGTGCGACGTTCTGCTGTTCTGCCCTGCTTACCAAAAAGGAAGTATCTGCAAAATATTTGTTTTGAGATAATCTACTTCAAACTTGAGTTTGTTGGGCTAACTTATTTAAATTTAAAGATTTCAGTTTCAATTTTTTACCATGGTTTTTGTGAGTGACCTTTTACGTATAACTATTAAAAAATATGAAAATAAATTAACAATTCATAAAATTATAACACTTACTGCTTTTTGGTTATAAGAAAAACTAATCATAAAAGCAGTAAGTGACAGATACTACCTACTTTTTTTCTTAGCAAATGTACAATTAAAGAGGCAGTAAGTGCTTTATTTCTGCTTAAAGTGATTTTTATAGCAATGAAACAAAGCAGGTTAACTTAAATAATTTACTTTTCTAATCTAAGCTGCAGAGATTTATATCAATTCTAATCTAATCTAATGTAAGTTGCAAAGATATGTTACATTGGAGATTCACATTACATGCATTCTCACAACCAGACACGTACAAGTTTGCGCTTGCACATGCCTCATGTGAACCTACAACATAAAAACCAAATCTCAAATGGACATACACCCTGCAACTCTTGCCGTCCTTCCCTGAGACAGGGGTGATATTGGCAAATTGAACCATTTTTACAGCATGGGTGGTCAGCCGCATACTAACCTATAAGTCAAGGAACATACACGACAATTTAAATCAATAAATAATCATTTCTATGGACATCAAAACTAAAACAAATTCCAATTTTATAAACCCAAGCCGCCAACATTACAGATCAACCGCCATTTCTATCTTTCCTTACATACTTCTTTCATTTCCTCCAGTCTTTGGTAAAGGTTTATGAATTTTTCATCTCAGCGAAGAGCAAATTTGAAAATATAAATGGTATATTTTTTGTGCTCCGCCGGGATTCGAACCCACGCCCTTCCATTCTTGCCACATATACTTTCTTCGTCAGTCTTTCCTCATTCATTCTCTCCATATGCTCAAACCATCGAGTATGTAGTAGTTATGTAATATTATATAGAAAGAAGTACTTAAGCAAAATATATTTTTTTTGAGATACGAGGTTTTGAAAGTAAGGCGACGATATTCTGACACCGCGAAATAATTTATGTTTTGCCAATGAATCTTTCTAGTGGAATACCTGTATATACGTATTTTACTAAACCACAGCCACTCGTGCATTTCCGTCGATATACGAAGATATACGAGTATACCCGAAGTGTAAAATTCTCGTAACTATAGGAAATAGACCGCATGCGAAAAATGTATCGAATCTTAAACAGCATCTCGAGCTGGCGTTTTGGTTTTCATGCATTTTTGTACCTGTTTGGTCCAGTTTTAACGTAAACGCTTGAACTCCGTTACACCTAAATTTCGGACTCATAATTTTTTGGTTAAAAACGGAGGAGATATTATATTTAAAGCCAGTTCACGAATCCGCCACAGTTTATCCGTGGCGCCAAAGACTGGATCATTTTTTGTATGAAAATCTTTCTTTTTCCATTATTAATTATAAATTAGAGGAGAAAAAATAAAACAAGTAATGCATTGAAAACATAAAAAATATCACTTCAAATCCTAAAAGGAAAATAAACCATTAAAAGACGAATTTAGCTACAATATCGTATGCAAAATTTGGGTACTTTTTAAATAATCATAAAAAATCAATGAAAAGTAAAAAAAAACAACTAACAAGTAGAAAAAATAAAACTAATCAAAATGAATGTTTTGAAATAAAAAAAAGTTAGGATTTATTCATAAGAACAGTGGAAATCTCCATTTAAGGTATCTCCGTAAATAAAATTATTTTGAATTGGTATTTTATGGAAAAAAATACCTTATTTTATGTGTTAATTTAAACTGGAGAAAAAATACTACCTTACCATTCAAAATATGGGTTATTTCGGTCATCAAAGTTGGGCGCGCTGACCTCTCAATCACCCTTAAAGCATTTTTCCTTACCAGGTAGGTATATATATCTAAAGAATCACTGCATACTTAACTCAAAACTTGATTTTTTATATAATGGTAGATTTGTGAAGAGGAATGCAATTCAACGACCTATTTGCCTGGCCAATGTCTTGATGTGAGAGCAGAAGCTTGTGTGCATGCAATGACATCTGTTGAACCAGAATTGAACCAGGAATATAAATGATTATTTTTCCTATTTGTAATCCTTCCTTACATTTAAAAAAAAAAATGAAAAACACTGAGTTTTCCTTCCTTCCTTAGTTTATTATACATAATTTGTAAATAAATACATACACTCATATTATTATATGTTACTGCTGATGTTCCTAAATAAAAAATAAATGCATTAAAATGTGATTTTATTTTACAGTATGTAATTAAGTTCCTATACTATCCCAGCTTTTGATTATCCCAATTGGGCTTGGTCCACAATGGCTCAGATAATTGAGTTTCAACTGTTAATTAATAATAGTTATAACTATATAATTTGAATGTTTGGATTCTGCTTAAGTTTCCATTGTTGTCGCTATGCCGCACACTGTCCCTCGTTCTGGTTGCACCACTCGGGCTGTATGGCCTCAGGCTGCAGCCCCCTTGTCTCCAGGCGCTCCCTGTGTCTCGCCAGACGGGCCTCCGCCACCCCGGACCCTGTGGCGGGGTCTGACCACAGACGCTCGGCTACTGCAGCTGCTCTAGGCCACACCCCAACACCTGAAAACTGAAAACAACAACTAATCATATGAGACATTGGGAATTCAACTTGAAGTGTTGGATCTTCTTCTTCTTCGTGTCAGCTTCACACTATATTGGCCCAGTAACGAGCAATGCATTGCTCGGTTATGTCTATAGCTCTTTGGTTTCCCACAAAGAGATCATCCATGGAGCAGCTTGTCGGACAGGAGGGACAACACCAAAGAGGGCAAAGTGTTGGATGAATCATCTGTACAATATAGTTTGGGGGAATCAAAGAGTGTTCCAGTGTTTACAATTTATGGTAAGGTAGGCTGGAGGCCCGGAAGAGATTTCTATAAAATTCAATTCCAACATTAAAATGGATGCCATATCTTGATACGCTGAAGAGCTGTTGCCATGGATTTTGCATAAAATTTATTAAAAAGCATTGAGTGAAAAGTTATTAATATTATATATCAGCTTATTCGAAAACAAAATTTCATACGATGTAAAATAAATATTTAATAAACTGACATCTGTGTAAAGATTTTTAGAACTTTTACAAGGCTTATCGTTACCTCATAAATTCCACAGAAAGCTTCCGTCACAGAGGCTTCCGTGTTCGGGGAGCACGACTGTCATCTCGCAAGCCGCTGTGAAGATGGCCTGCCAAGTGCCAGACTGACAGCTGAGTGCTGTAAAGTACAACACGCTTCCCTACATGTGTGCTTAGTGCTTGGCACTCATTGCAAAAACACACATGCTTTCCCGATTAACATGGGTTCTTTTTCCACAATATCATCACCGTAAAAAGTATGCAGTTGACAGGTATGCTGAAAACAGCGCATGACAATAAAATAAAAAAATACATATGGAATAAAATACAGTAGGTATATTATAACATCGCTATACTAAAACATCTAACTGTCTGCATAATTTTGGGAAGAAAATAAGACTCTGTTCTGCTTGTAGCCCGGCCAAGTAACATAACATTTGATTCCTATATTAGAAATGTACTTTTTTATTTTATGGGAAAAATCATAATTGACATAACAGCTGCCAGGCTCACTTCAAATGGTCTCCAACGTGAAAGTGGGTGTACGCGGGAGCAATTCGACTATTCTTTGTGTAGAAACTCAGTCAAAGTTATTGTTTTTTTGTGATTTGTGCAAGTTACAATGGACGTAGTTGTGAAGCTTGAGAAGGAGCCGGTCTCGGAGGATATGGATGCACAACTAGAGCACTCACATGAACAAATAGACATAGAGTATCAACCAGAGCACTCACATGAACCAATAGACATTGAAGAGAGCGACATGAAGCAAGAGAGAATGGATCGTGATGTAAACTGGGAAGCCGAGGACTTAGTAATGGGAAATATAAAGAATGAGGACTCTGCTCCTCCACCTTACGGCTTGTTGAAGGAATGCCGCGTGCTTGAGGACAGAATCGACATCGCGCGGTATTCAGATGATCCAGCCAGGTTGGAACATGTGTGCCATGCCTGCAGCTACAAGGCCAATCAAAATAAACTCTTGAGGATCCATCAGTTGTTCAGTTGCTGCGAGCTGGAGCACACTGGGCCAAGCAAGAGCCACCATCACAGACACACAACCTCAGAGAGCGGGCCATCCACCTCAACAGATCAACAGGAAACCAACACTCACAATAAATGTGAACAGGGCAATGCAAAACAAAGTGAACACAAAGAGTTGGCCATTGCACAAAGCAATCACTATGTTTGCAATAATATTAGTAACAAGTCAGTGTGGAGATCTAACATACAGAAACACAAGCTGGGGCACACTGGACAGAAACTATTTGCTTGCGGCCATTGCGGTTATAAAACTTCACACTCTGGTAATTTGAAAAAACATTATCTGACACACTATGGACTGAAACCATTTGCGTGTGATAAGTGTGATTATAAAGCTACGCAGTCAGATAGTTTGAAAAGGCATAAACTGACACACTCCGGATATAAACCGTTTGCTTGTGATCAATGTGATTATAAATCCTCTGACTCAAGTAATTTGAATGTTCATAAATTCACACACTCCGGGTACAAACCATTTGCGTGTGATCAGTGTGATTATAAAGCTAAACAGTCGAGTCATTTACAAGCACATAAACGGAAACACTCTGGACACAAATCATTTGCATGTGATCAATGTGATTATAAAGCTACACAGTCAAGTCATTTAAAATCACATAAACGGACACACTCTGGGCACAAAGCATTTGTGTGTGATCAGTGTGATTATAAAACCTCACACTCAGGAAGTTTTAAAAGGCATAAACTGACACACTCCGGACTTAAACCATTTGCGTGTGATCAATGTGACTATAAAGCTTCACAGTCAGATAATTTGAAAAGGCATAAACTGACACACTCCGGACATAAACCATTTGCTTGTGATCAGTGTGATTATAAATCCTGTGACTCAAGTTATTTGAATGTTCATAAACTGACACACTCCGGGCACAAATTATTTGTATGTGATCAGTGTGATTATAAAGCTACACGGTTAAATATTTTGAAAATACATAAACTGGTACATTCTGGACACAAACCATTTGCTTGTGATCAGTGTGACTATAAAGCTACACTTTCAAGTTATTTGAAACAACATAAACGGACACATTCTAGGTACAAGCCATTTTTGTGTGATCAGTGTGATTATAAAGCCTTTCGCTCATGTAATTTGAGTGTTCATAAACTAACACACTCTGGGCACAAACCATTTGTGTGTGATCAGTGTGATTATAAAGCTACACGGTTAAGTCATTTAAAAGTACATAAACTGACACATTCCGGACACAAACCATTTGCGTGTGATCAGTGTGACTATAAAGCTGGACTAGCAAGCACATTGAATGTTCATAAACTGACACACTCTGGACACAAACCATTTGCATGTGATCAGTGTAATTATAAAGCTACACAAGCAAACGCTTTGAATGTTCATAAACTGATACACTCTGGACATAAACCATATTCATGTGATCGGTGTGATTATAAAGCTAAACAGGTTAGATATTTAAAAGCACACATGCTAAGACACACAAGATTTGATAATTGACAAGGCATATTTACCGTTGACTTTTTTATTCATTACAACTAACTCAAGTCCCGCACCCTCTGAGCAAAAAAATGTGTGAACCAAAACAATTTCAGGTAGAAAAGCAACACCTTATACTCGTCCTCCAAGTCAGTGGCTACAAAAAGCAGGACATCATCAGAGCAGCTAGGCCGAGAAGAACAAACATACACCACAAGTACTCACAAACACCCTCGGTTGGGGCAGCAAGTCTTCTATCTGCAATATATATAAAATGACAGACAAAATAGGAAAGAACAAAGCACTAAATAAAGGTCTTCAAAGTAACAAGGCAGTTGGCCACATGTTCCCATTCTAACAAGGACTCTAGGGAGGTCCTCTCCAATCCAGGAGTCTACAGGATTCTGTGTTCTTGAGAGGTGTACATTGGCACAACTTCATGGAGGTAAAGACTCTCCCAAGAAGCACAACAGAAGCTCCGCCTGGGACAGGTGGAAAAGTCTGCAGTTGCTGAGCATGCCTCACAAGATGGACATGGTATCTGTTTAGCAGAGACCGGCTTTTTTCACTCTACCCAGCACTACCACACAAGGATGAACCAGGAAGCAATACAGATCTTCAAACATACAAAAGAAAAAAATAGGATAGAGAAAACGCCAAAGAAAAAGGATTGATAAGGAAGTCAGCTCTTCGTCGCTGCTTCATTAGGTCCATGAATGTAATAACTCAGCAGCAGCAACAAGCAATGAGGACTTGGGCTCGACTACCATCCATCTCACTTCAACGTTCTGTGAGTGCAAAGGAAATCTTCAATTCTAGTGTTTCGGATTATCAACTTTGATTATATGCCCCAGATCTGAAAGCTTATTATTTTATTTCAGTTTTCTCTGTTTTTTTATCGTTATTTATAAAGTACCCAAATTTTGCCCTATCAAGGCGCTTGAAACTCAAATATATTGTACAGCGGACTGCACATGACTTTATAGCATAAAATACGGTCATGTTTAGGTCATAATCAATTTTCATAACAAAACATTTAGTTGTGTGTAAGTATTGAAGATAGTCTATTTAAGTAATAATTGTCTTTTTACAGTTTATCATTGATCCCGTTTGTATCAAAATTAGCACTTTGTTTGGTGGGTATACTTTTCATTAATATTTTGGAAAGTTATGATTGATTATTATGGGTGAATACTAAATTTTAAGACTCGTAGCGTAGTACATATTTTATATTAGGCGTTTTAGTTCCAAGAATATTATTTTTTGTATGGAAATTGGTCACTTTGTATGGTGGCTACACCTTATAATATTTTTTTTAAAAAAGTAATGATAAATGTTTGTAGGTATATATAAGAGCTTTTTAATTGTAGAACATAATTTTTTAGTTAACCTGTTCTCTGCTTAGAAATTTTAAATTATTTTTTCTCTTGTACGGCAACCCCCAAAACAAAGAGTATTATGAGGCAATGATTATTATTGTTACATAGCCCTTGTTTGGGAGAATTGTTATGTAGGGTTAGTTATGGGTATTAGACGTTTTGCTACCAAAAATATTACAATTATTTTTTGTATGGAAATTTGTCACCTTGTATGGTGGCTATACTTTATTTTATTTTTTTTAAAGTAATGAATAATATATTTAGGTATATATGAAAGCTTTTCAATTGTAGCACAATATTTTTTAGTTAACCCTTTCTCTGCCGAGAAATTAAAAAAAAAATTCTCTCGTATGGCAGCCCCCAAAACAAAGAAAATTATGAGGCAATGGTTATTGTTGTAAGAAAGCACTATTATAATGACTATAATCTATCTATAATCTAAGTTGCAAGGATATATTCATTCAAAGCTCTCAGATGTATGCCCACAAACAAACACGTGTAGTTCGCGCTTACAAATGCTGATTGTGTACTTACAAATCCAAACCTCAAATGAACATAAGCCCTGCAACTCTTGCCGACATTCCCTGAAACAGGGGTGACATTGGAAAAGTGAACCATTTTTTTCAGTATGGGTGGTCAACCTCATTCCAACCTATAAGTCAAGGAATTCATTTCGATTTTCCCCGAAAAAGCAATAAATGGTAGTGTGAGGCACAATACCTTTATTCCTTTTTCGGGGAAAATCGAGATGAGTCTTCTCTATCCCCTATCGTGAATAGAAACCCAGGTGGTGTCACAGAAATAAATTATTCTTAAATGTTGAAAAATGTCAATGTATAACTTTTTCTCGAAACAAAAATCCCATGCACTTCAACTACTGTATCGAAAATGACAAACTGGACAGGGTAACGGAAATAAGAGATCTTGGGATTATCTTTGATGAGAAATTATCTTTTGTGAGCCATATAACAAAATTGACCGGAAAAGCATTGCAAACATTGGGCTTTGTCCTTCGCACTGTTGGCGATTTCACAAATGTAAACGCAATTGCTATACTTTATAAGTCATTAGTCCGTAGTCAGCTGGAGTTCAATTCCCAAATATGGTCTCCCAGTTACAATGTCCACATCAACAATATGGAGCGGATCCAACATAAATTTTTAAGGTTCATAAATTACAAATTGGGTATACCTCGACATGATTTATATTACGAAAATTTGAAAATAAGATTACACATTGAATCTCTTGAGGACAGAAGAATTATTGGGGACTTAACTTTTTTAATTAAATTAATAAATAATTGTTTTGACAACCCTGATTTGTTGCAGCTCATAAAATTACGTATACCTACGCGATGTACTAGAAATCGCGAGTTGTTCTATATAGACAACCATAATACAAATTATATAAGATCGACAATAATTCCCCGCTTGCATCGACTGGGCAATGAATATTTGTCAGATATTGACATATTTAATTTGGATCTCGCTTCATTTAGGACTTTGTTGAAAAAAATGTTTCCTCCAGTTGCTAGTTTTTAATTCGTTGTATTTGATGATTAAATGATTGTTCGATTATTTGTACAAAATCTTTAATTTTGTTTATGTTTTGTTTAGTTATAGTTGCTATTTTAAAGTTTTTATTGTTTGTATATAGTTTACAGTTTAAGATTTTATAGAAGTTTTATAGTTTTCTTATTTTTAAGCTTATATAGAGTTTTTACTTTTATTTTCTTTTAATGTATTTTTTGTTTATTTGTAAAAGGCAAAAACTGTTTTTGATTTAAATATGTACTTATTTTGTAAAAGGCTTATGCCGTAAAATAAATAAATAAATAAATACCGATTTGGCTGTCAGTCCTCTCGCTCCCACCTCCACTGCATACAATCTTGTCTTGTGGTATATATTGTATTCTGACATATTGTATTCAACCGGTATGTAGTCAAGTGGTTTACCATTCTGACTCGTAAATAGAAGGTTGTGGGTTTGAATCCCGGCGGAGCACAAAAATAAATAGGTACCAATTACATTTTCAAATATGCTCTTTGCTTGGTGAAAAAACATCATATAACTTTACCAATGTAGGTCCTCAGGCCTCCATCAGGTCCTGATGATCAGGATAATTATTAGTCTAAGAGCTAGACGTATGAAACCTTACCTCATCGACTACCAGGCAGAGACATGGTCAGGCTGGTAGTTTGCATCGAGTACATCATTTTTTCACTGGTCTGCCTTTTCCTATCCTGGAGCGTTTTGGATGCGGCCTCTTCAAAGAGGCCCAAAAAATGGGGCAAACTACCTCATCGACTACCAGGCAGAGACTACTCAAAACTAATGCTCCATATTAATTACCTGCTTTTTGCATAAAAAAAAATATTCCAAACCTGGAGCGTTTTGAATGCGGCCATTTTTTTGTAAATTGTAAAAAACGATTTTTTTAAGTTAGTTGTATGAGCCATGGAAATAAAGTAAAAAAATATGTAACTACATACATTACTTGTAATAAGAAGATAAACATACTAGTATACTACAAATGTGTATTTCCAACCCTTCTTGTTCAGGAGAAAAAGGGGTAAAATGTTATTTGTTACAATATATTTTATAACTCAAAAAACAAAACAAAAAATATGATATTTTTGTACGTCAAATATAAAAACATAAATTTTTATACAATAATGATCTCTTACATATTCTTGCTATCTGCTGTAGTTTCAGAGCATTTTCCAAAAAACTTTACGGCAGTTCCCGTTTTTGGTTCAAAATTCGGTTTGAACGCCTTAGTATTTTATTTAAAAAAATTGTAAAAAATACCATCACCTAGAAGATTAAATTTCCTTTAAAATTGTATGAATATTTACTATTTTATTGTGAAAGGATTGTATGTTATAGCGGTTTAACTTTTGTAACGTATTTTGATGGTTGTATATAAGTACCTACCTAGCTAGCACGAGTATATTATGCGTAATATTATGATGATTTTATATTATCATCATAATATCACGCAAAATATGTTACCACAAGATTAACCGCTATTCTGTTCAAACCTTTCACGATAAAATAGTTCATATCCATACAGTTTTACAGGCAATTTAATCTTCTAGGGGATGGTATTTTTTATATATTTTTACAATCAAACACTAAGGCGTTCAAACCGGATTTTGACCAAAAAACGGAAAACGCCGCAACGGTTTTTGGGAAAATATTTCACTTCAAAATTTATTTTCTCTGAAACTATAGCAGATAGCAAGAATATGTAAGAGGTCATTATTGTATAAAAAATTATGTTCTTATATTTAACGTACAAAAATATCATATTTTATTTTTTGTTTTTGAGTTATAAAATATATTGTAAATAATAACATTGTACCCCCCTTTCTCCTGAACAAGAAGGGTTGGAAATACAAATTTGTAGTATGTTTATCCTCTTATTACAAGTAATGTATGTAGTATCATTTTTTTAAATTTATTTCCATGGCTCATACAACTAACTTCAAAAGATCGTTTTTTATAATTTACAAAAAAATGGCCGCATTCAAAACGCTCCAGGTTTGGAATATTAATTTTTGTGCTAAAAGCAGGTAATTAATGTGGAGCATCACCTCTTACTAGTCTCTGCCTGGTGGAAATGAGGGAAGGTTTCGTGCGGCCGGCTCTTACAATACCTGACGATGGTTTGAGGTCCAAAAACTACTAGACTATGAACCGGTTGAATACAATATAATGTATTGTAGGTATATAACCGAAATGTCATTGACCGATTTCTCTTTTGGCCGAAAAGTCGTGTGGACGAAGTGTCGCGTGACCGATTTGTCTTTAGACGGGCTGTCGTTGACCGATCTGTCTTTGGCCGAAAAGTCGTGTGGATGAAGTGTCGTGTGACCGATTTGTCTACGGCCGAACTGTCTTTGGACGGGTTGTCGTTGACCGATTTGTCTGTGGCCGAAATGTCGTGTGACCGATTTGTCAAAGGACGAACTGTCGGTGGACGAGTTGTCCAGAGTTGTCTTTTACCGATATTTCGTGTCACGTAAAAAATCTGATATAGAGACATCTGTGTAAATATTTGTAGAACTTTTACAAAGCTTACGGTTAACTCGCGTATATTATATAATTAAATAACGCAACTGTCATCCCGCAAGCCGCTGTGAAGATAGCCCGACAGCTGAGTGCTGTAAAGTCATTGCTGTAAAGTCATATCTCAATGTGTAAAGTACAACACGCTTCCCTACATGTGTGCCTGTGATGTGTGCTTAGTGCTTGGCATTTGGAAGCTGACATTATTATCATCAAAATACCTGGTTTCTTGATAATCAATTGTTCTTTTAACCTTTTCAGCATAATAAAATGTATGCAGTGGGCAGGTATGCCTGCACATGACAATAAAATGAAAAATTTCCCGTGGAAAAAATTACAGAAGGTACCAATATTAAGACATCGCTATGATAAAACAACCTGTTCACATTATATTGGAATAGGGTCAAGTAACGTATTTTTATTTTATGGGAAAAATCATGTTTCACAAAACAGCTGCGTGACAGCTGCAAGGCTCACTTTGTGGCTCACTTCAATTGGTCTCGAACTCGAACACGGGTGCGATTCGATTATTCTTTTTGTAATCTCAGGTAAAGTTTTATTGTGTTTTTGTAATATTGTGTTTTGCGCAAGTTACAATGGACGTAGTTGTGAAGCTTGAGAAGGAGCCGGTCTCGGAGGATATGGATGCACAACTAGAGCACTCACATGAACAAATAGACATTGAAGAGAGCGACGTGAAGCAAGAGAGACTGAATCGTGATGTAAAATGGGAAGCCGAGGACTTAGTAATGGGATATACAAAGAATGAGGACTCTGTTCCTCCACCTTACGGCTTGTTGAAGGAATGCCGCGTGCTTGAGGACAGAATCGACATCGCGCGGTATTCAGATGATCCAGCCAGGTTGGAACATGTGTGCCATGCCTGCAGCTACAAGGCCAATCAAAAGAAACTCTTGAGGATCCATCAGTTGTTCAGTTGCTGCGAGCTGGAGCACACTGGGACAAGCAAGAGCCACCATCACAGACACACAACCTCAGAGAGCGGGCCATCCACCTCAACAGAGCAACAGGAAACCAACACTCACAATAAATGTGAACAGGGCAATGCAAAACAAACTGAACACAAAGAGTTGGCCATTGCACAAAGCACTCACTATGTTTGCAATAATATTAGTAACAAGTCAGTGTGGAGATCTAACATACAGAAACACAAGCTGGGGCACACTGGACAGAAACTCTTTGCTTGTGACCATTGCGGCTATAAAACTTCACAATCGGGTAATTTGAAAAACCATAATCTGACACACTATGGACTAAAATCATTTGCGTGTGATCAGTGTGATTATAAAGGTACACGGTCAGCTAGTTTGAAATTGCATAAGCTAACACACTCTGGACATAAACCATTTTTGTGTGATCAGTGTGATTATAAAGGTAAACACTTAGGTAATTTGAAAAAACATAAATGGACACACTCTGGATACAAACCATTTGCGTGTGATCAGTGTGACTATAAAGCTACACTTTCAAGTGCTTTGAAACAGCATAAACTGAAACACTCTGGACATAAACCATTTGCGTGCGATCAGTGTAATTATAAAAGTAAACACTTAGGTAATTTGGAAAAACATAAATGGACACACTCTGGATACAAACCATTTGCGTGTGATCAGTGTGACTATAAAGCTACACAGTCAGGTACTTTGAAACAGCATAAGCTGACACACTCTGGACACAAACCATTTGCTTGTGATCAGTGTGATTATAAAGCTACAAAGTCAGGTAATTTAAAACTACATAAACGAATACACTCTGGACATAAACCATTTGCGTGTGATCAGTGTGATTATAAAGCTACACAGTCAGGTAATTTGAAAAAACATAAACTGGCACACTCTGGAAACAAAACATTTGTGTGATCACTGTACTACAAAACTGCTAAGTTGAGTCATTTACAAGAACATAAACGGACAAATTCTGGGCACAAATCATTTGTGTGTGATTATAAGTCCAGTCGTTCAAGAAATTTATAACCACATAAACTGACTTACTCTAAACATTTGAGGATCAGTCAGTTGTTCAGTTGCTGCGAGCTGGAGCACACTGGGACAAGCAAGAGCCACCATCACAGACACACAACCTCAGAGAGCGGGCCATCCACCTCAACAGATCAACAGGAAACCAACACTCACAATAAATGTGAACAGGGCAATGCAAAACAAACTGAACACAAAGAGTTGGCCATTGCACAAAGCACTCACTATGTTTGCAATAATATTAGTAACAAGTCAGTGTGGAGATCTAACATACAGAAACACAAGCTGGGGCACACTGGACAGAAACTATTTGCTTGTGGGCATTGTGGTTATAAAACTTCACACTCGAGTAATTTGAAAAAACACAATCTGAGACACTCTGGGCTTAAACCATTTGCGTGTGATCAGTGTGATTATAAAGCTACACAGTCAGGTAGTTTGAAGCGACATAAGCTAACACATTCCGGGCTGAAACCGTTAGTGTGATCAGTGTGATTATAAAGCTATACAGTTAGGTAGTTTGCAAAGTCATAAAATGACACACTCTGGACACAAATCATTTGCATGTGATCAGTGTGACTTTAAAGCTACACACTCTAGTAATTTGAAAAGACATAAACTGACGCACTCTGGACATAAACCATTTGCGTGTGATTAATGTGATTATAAAGCCTTTTGCTCAGGGGATTTAAAAAGCCATAAACTGACACACTCTGGACACAAACCATTTGCATGTGATCAATGTGATTATAAAGCCTTACGCTCAGATGATTTAAAAAGGCATAACCTGACACACTCTGGACACAAACCATTTGCCTGTGATCAATGTGATTATAAAGCCTTACGCTCAGATGATTTAAAAAGGCATAACCTGACACACTCTGGACACAAACCATTTGCGTGTGATCAGTGTGACTACAAAGCTACACAGTCTGATAATTTGAAAAGACATAAACTGACATACTCTGGACATAAACCATTTGCTTATGATCAGTGAGATTATAAAGCTGTAAATGTGGTTGTATTAAAAAACATACACAGTCAGTTATAAATGGACGAGGCCTCTTCAAAAAGTATTGCAAATTTTGTATTTTTTCTTAATGTGTTTATTTATTGATGAATATTATCTATTTTGTTCCAAACTATGTAATTTCCCTCGGATATAATCACAGATCATAGAATAAAGAGATATGGCTTGTTTCATCTGCAGTATCAGAACCCGCTGTCCCCGTATTGTTCAGTAGGCGGGAACTACATTACAATTACTATACAAGCGAGCGCATGATTCCATCAAAAACTTCCAAATGCGATGGATAGAAAGAGCGTAAGCTCCATAAAATCGGGGTCGCTTACGATGTTTTGATTGCGAGCTTTTGAGCTCGCACTCATACACTCGCACTCACATAAACGGTAAAAAACAGAATAGAGTTGTACGAAGTTCACAATTTCTGTTACACTTCCGTTTCCGTTTTTTTTTTCATTCTTTAAATTGTCTAACGACCGTAATCATAATTTAAAATCTTATTTAATTAATTCTTGAAAACAGTTTTTTCATATTATCGCAAAAACTATTTCCATTATTCTATTAAAAATCACATCACAGACTAGAATTTGTATCATTCTATAATTATGAAGATAAAAAATATTTCCAAAATACAAAATGAGAGCAAAAAAAGTTTAAAAAAAACGATTTTTTTGGTGTCATTTTTTAAGTTAAAAAAAAAACTAAATTTAAAATTAAGATAAAAAAACTATTTAACACGCGTGATTTTTTTCATTAATGTCACTCTTTTACTAAGGCCATAAAGTATAAGAAACATATTTTTAAAAACAACGGGATTTTCTTTTTGAACACAGCCTTAACTCAAAACTTGATTTTTTATACAGATTTGTGAAGAGGAATGCAACCTATTTGCCTGGCCAATGTCTTTATGTGGGAACAGAAGCTTGTGTGCATGCAATGACATCTGTTGAACCAGAATTGAATCAGGAATATCAAATTATTATTTTTCCTATTTGTAATCCTTCCTTAGCTTATCAGATATAATTTCTAAATAAATAAATACACTCATATTATTAGTTATTACTTATATAATATGTTACTGCTGATGTTAATTAAAAATAAATACATTAAAATGTGATTTTATTTTACAGTATGTAATAAAGTTCCTACTATCCCAGCTTTTGATTATCGGAGGTGTGCTTGGTCCACAATGGCTCAGATAATTGAGTTTCTACTGTATCGCCATGGAAATATTGCTTGTATTATTATAATGTTAATAGAAATTTAATCTGTGCATTAAAAAAAAAGCAATCATAGAAATGATAATATGTAAGAATAGAGAGTAATGGGTTTTTAAATGTTACATTGAAGTTGTATCCGACATCATCATGAGACATGTTTCTTCTTTGAAGAAGAACTTCCTCTACATGGTTCTCCACTTGGTTATGTAAATACTCTAAAGGTTGGATCTCCAATCATATCACAAATAGTCTCATATGAAGTGTTTAGATTCTGCTTAAGATTCCATTGTTGTTGCTATGCCGCGCACTGTCCCTCGTTCTGGTAGCACCACTCGGGCTGTATGGCCTCAGGCTGCAGCCCCCTTGTCTCCATGCGCTCCCCGTGTCTCGCCAGACGGGCCTCGGCCACCCCGGACCCTGTGGCGGGGTCTGACCACAGACGCTCAGCTACTGCGGCTGCTCTAGGCCACACCCCAACATCTGAAAACTGAAAACAACAACTAATCATATAAGACATTAAGGGAAATCAACTTGAAGTGTTGGATGAATCATCTGTACAATAGGTACCTATAGTTGGGGGAATCAAAGAGTGTTTAAGTGTTGACAGTTTATGGTAAGGTAGGCTGGAGGCCCGGAAGAGATTAATTCTATAAAATTCAATTCCAACATTGAAATGGACGCCATATCTTGATACGCTGAAGAGCTTTTGCATAAAATTGATTAAAAAGCTGTAGTGTTGGCAAGACTGACTATTTGGAATATTATTCAGATTTGAATAATTGATGTTCCACTGTCAATAAACAAGAGACCGAACAGTTGAACATCGACCTTCTTGTTGTGAAATGACATATCGATAATGGAAAAGAAAGAAATGGAAAAAGACTTTAAACCACAAGCTATTTCGTCTACAAGACTCGCGGACGTGATGGAGCCATTTGTCGGCGGGGAGTTTGACCCGTGGCTTAGACGTTTGCGATTGATGATGAAGTTGTACGGGGAGACAAATCTTTCTCGTTGCTTGGCATCTTTCTTGAGAGGTGCGGCGTTTGATCGGTTTGCTGACTTGCCAGAAGAGACACAGGGTGACGGGGAAAAGGCGGCTGAAGCACTCAGCTGTGTGTTTGGTGTCGGACGCTTCTCAGCTTGGAGTCGTTTCTTGCAAAGGCGCTGGCAGCCAGGAGAGGAAGTCGACGTCTTTGTGTCGGATTTACGGATGCTGGCTTCGCAAGCCGGAGTTAAACTGAGTGATAACATCCTCGCGCTCTCGTTGGTCGTTGGGATGCCCGAGTCCGTGTCCAGGGAGCTCCGCCTTCAATTGGAATCCGGGGATGGATTGCCACCGCTGCCAACTATTGTCGCTAAAGCGCGATTACTCATCTGCGAGTATCGCAGCCCATTTTTTTCATCGGTGGCTGTAGAAAGAAAAAATTAACGGCGCTTCCTGTGGTGGAGGCGCGGCTACAGGGTAGGCGCGTCAGAGCCCTAGTGGACACGGGCTGTTCGAGGTCCATTGTCAGGGCGGATTTGTGGGCAGGAGAAAAGTCGGCGAGGCCCTGCGAGAGCGTCGTAGCAGTCGACGGCTCTCGAATTTCTTGTGCAGGACGGGCGGTCGTTGAGCTGGAGGCGCTCGGGATGACCGTGAGCTTGGTTTGTTTACTCCTGGAAAAGGTGTTTTCAGGGGCTGACATAGTGTTGGGTATGGATTTTATTAGTGTGGCGGGGGGTGTTTGTGTGTCGAGTGGAAAAAAAATTCTCGCCAAAAATGAGTGGTGCAACGGTAGAAGGGACAAAGAACCATCACATAGAAGATAGAGACTTTGATGCCGTGTTCGATAGAACACATGGACGCTGGAAAGTTGCATGGAGGTGGAAGGTGGTGTGAGCGTTGGGGAGTAGCGCAGCGGTTTCGAGCGGCCTATCGCCCATCTGGAAATGGGATTGTCGAGCGTAACCACCGAACAGTAAAGCGAGTGGCAGCCAGAAGTGGTATATCCCCACTGATGGTAGCTTTCTGGTATAATTTGGCTAGTGAGGGGACACGGGGCCGAGACGCGCCGTCGTCAAGTGTCTACTCATACAAATGGCGGCATCCAGCGTCCTTACCAGTGGTGAAGGAAACGGAAGAGTCGTGTCGTTATCGGGTGGGAGATCGGGTGCTGGTGAAGCCTCCAGGAGTGCGCTGCACCACAACCTGGGATAGAGGTCATGTTGATGCCATTGTTTCAGATAATACTATACAAGTGGATGGTATGCCAAGACATGTGCTGGATCTGAGGATGGCGCCGGGAGATGAGCTGATTGTTGATCAGCCATCATCAGAAAACCTACAGCTTTTGTCAGATTTGCCCCCCTTAGAGCTGGATCCAAGACCTCAGAGAGCAAGAGTGAAGCCGCGTTGGCTCCACGACTATGTTTAATGATGGTAACATCATGGGGGCGTGTAGTGTTGGCAAGACTGACTATTTGGAACATTATTCAGATTTGAATAATTGATGTTCCACTGTCAATAAACAAGAGACCGAACAGTTGAACATCGACCTTCTTGTTGTGAAGTGACATATCGATAATGGAAAAGAAAGAAATGGAAAAAGACTTTAAACCACAAAAGCATTGAGTAAAAAGTTATTAACACTTTGTATGCGGGCATTTTCCCGCCAGATGGCAGCGTAGAGTGGGTGTGTTTTGAAATTTTCACCTTTTCATTTTTATTTTTTTTGAAAAATTTTGCCACGTTTTTACAAGTTTCCCGCGCCCTACCGCTAGGCGCGACGTGGGCGCGACGAAACAAGTTTACACGTCTCCTCTGTGCACGTCTCCCGCACGAGATGTGTTTTATTTATATCAGCTTATTCGAAAACAAAATTTCATACGATGTAAAATAAATATTTAATAAACTGACATCTGTGTAAAGATTTTTAGAACTTTCACAAGGATTATCGTTAACTCATAAATTCCACAGAAAGCTTCTCATTTATATATTATATTTAAATTACACAACAGTACAGTAATCCCGCAAGCCGCTGTGAAGATAGCCCACAGAGTATTATAGGTATATAGAGATCCCACTGAATAAAAAAAAGGGGAATGCCCGAATCTTAGCCACCTATGAGTTTTATATGGAAGCTTTTGATAATATTATGGAATGTATAATATCACTTATACCTAAAATTTATTTCAAATATTTTTGATATTATAGGAAACTAATGGTGAGGTCATGTCAAATAAAAGTTTTTTTTTGTTTTAAAAATTTATATCTTTTAAAATAAAATATACAAGTTTACACAAATATACATTCTTAAATAATACACCGAACTACATTTTGGTTTTAAGCTAAATTAAGGTAATTAAGGTTTTGGCAAATTAGGTTAAAATAATGTAAATCATTTTGAAAGTTTGATGTCAATTAAAGTTTATTTAGAGGCACTAGTATTTTTTAGCTGGAACGTAACAAAAACATGAAGGTTTTTTGTACTTTATAGCTGTCGAATTTTTTTTGAGGTTACGACGGAAATACGTTGTCCGGCACCAGGCCACCAATACACCATTTTCACGCACTTTTTTCACGCACAAAGTATTATATTCTTTTCAAATAACTTTTTGCACAATTTAACGCCTGTGAAAACAGCCAAAAACAGCATTCAACGGTTAAAAACTTACGACCCCACGCCAAGCAAGCGTTATCTGTGGGCGCCATTTCGGCTGTCAAGGGAATATCGGTAATACCACACAGTAGTTTCCTACTATTATTGTGAACAAGAACCAATAAAGCATTATCTACTGGTATTGTAAGGAAGCTTGTGGTCAATATCGTTTGTATGGAAGATTCTTAGGCATGAGATAGCCTGCCAAGTACCCTGACAGCTGAGTGCTGTAAAGTACAACACGCTTCCCTACATGTGTGCTTAGTGCTTGGCACTCACTGTATTTTTTTTCCACAATTACATCATTGTTAAACGTATGCAGTTGACAGGTATGCTGAAAACAGCGCATGACAATAAAATTAAAAATACCCATGGAAAAAAATACAGTAGGTAGGTATATATTAACATTGCTTTGATCAAACATCATGACCCTGTTCTGCTTGTAGCCCGGCTAAGTAACATTCATTTTGATTTTCCTATTGGAAATATACTTTTTTATTTTATGGGAAAAATCATAATTGACATAACAGCTGCAAGGCTCACTTCAATTGGTCTCGAAAGCTGGTGTGTGAGCTGGTGCGTGAGCTGGTGCAAATCGAGGATTCTTTGTGTAGAACAGTGTAGAATCGCAGTCAAAGTTAGGTAATGTTTTTTTGTAATTGTATGTTTTGTGCAAGTTACAATGGACGTAGTTGTGAAGCTTGAGAAGGAGCCGGTCTCGGAGGATATGGATGCACAACTAGAGCACCCACATGAACAAATAGACATTGAAGAGAGCGACGTGAAGCTAGAGAGACTGGCTCGTGAGAAGGAATGGGAAGCCGAGGACTTAGTAATGGGAAATATAAAGAATGAGGACTCTGCTCCGCCACCTTACGGCTTGTTGAAGGAATGCCGCGTGCTTGTGGACAGAATCGACATCGCGCGGTATTCAGATGATCCAGCCAGGTTGGCACATGTGTGCCATGCCTGCAGCTACAAGGCCAATCAAAAGAAACTCTTGAGGATCCATCAGCTGTTCAGTTGCTGCGAGCTGGAGCACACTGGGACAAGCAAGAGCCACCATCACAGACACACAACCTCAGAGAGCGGGCCATCCACCTCAACAGATCAACAGGAAACTAACACTCACAATAAATGTGCACAGGGCAATGCAAAACAAAGTGAACACAAAGAGTTGGCCATTGCACAAAGCACTCACTATGTTTGCAATAATATTAGTAACAAGTCAGTGTGGAGATCTAACATACAAAAACACAAGCTGGGGCACACTGGACAGAAACTATTTGCTTGTGATCAGTGTGATTATAAAGCTAAACAGTTAGGTCATTTACAAGAACACAAATGGACACATTCCGGGCACAGACCATTTGTGTGTGATCAGTGTGATTATAAAGCCTCACACTCAGGAAGTTTGAAAAGGCATAAACTGACACACTCTGGACATAAACCATTTTTGTGTGATCAGTGTGATTATAAAGGTAAACACTTAGTTAATTTGAAAAAACATAAATTGACACACTCTGGATACAAACCATTTGCATGTGATCAGTGTGACTATAAAACTACGCTGTCACGTGCTTTGAAACAGCATAAACTAAAACACTCTGGACATAAACCATTTGCGTGTGATCAGTGTAATTATAAAAGTCAACACTTAGGTAATTTGGAAAAACATAAATGGACACACTCTGGATACAAACCATTTGCGTGTGATCAGTGTGACTATAAAGCTACACAGTCATGTACTTTGAAAAATCATAAGCTGACACACTCTGGACACAAACCATTTGCTTGTGATCAGTGTGATTATAAAGCTACAAAGTCAGGTAATTTAAAACTACATAAACGAATACACTCTGGACATAAACCATTTGCGTGTGATCAGTGTGACTATAAAGCTACACAGTCATGTACTTTGAAAAATCATAAGCTGACACACTCTGGACACAAACCATTTGCTTGTGATCAGTGTGATTATAAAGCTACAAAGTCAGGTAATTTAAAACTACATAAACGAATACACTCTGGACATAAACCATTTGCGTGTGATCAGTGTAATTATAAAGCTACACAGTCAGGTAATTTGAAAAAACATAAACTGGCACACTCTGGAAACAAAACATTTGTGTGATTACTGTGCTACAAAGTTGCTAAGTTGAGTCATTTACAAGAACATAAACGGACAAATTCTGGGCACAAATCATTTGTGTGTGATTATAAGTCCAGTCGTTCAAGAAATGTATAACCACAAAAACTGACTTACTCTAAACATTTAAGGATCCATCAGTTGTTCAGTTGCTGCGAGCTGGAGCACACTGGGACAAGCAAGAGCCACCATCACAGACACACAACCTCAGAGAGCGGGCCATCCACCTCAACAGATCAACAGGAAACCAACACTCACAATAAATGTGAACAGGGCAATGCAAAACAAACTGAACACAAAGAGTTGGCCATTGCACGAAGCACTTACCATGTTTGCAATAATATAAGTAAAATTTTTATCTATGAATTTTGTTTTTGTTTTGAAAACAATTGTTTTGAAAATTATTTTATAAAAATATATTTGTAACCATTCTGCTCCTGAAGATGCCTCATTAGGCGAAAATGTTCGAGCAAAAACAAAAAGAAATAAATTGCACAGAATCTGTACTCTTTGACTCTGTGACTTTCTTGCAAAAATTAACCCACTGTATGACGTATGTAAAGCTAGAATCATCTACCAGCTTATGCCGTTTCAATAAAAATATAATATATCAATAATAAATCAATTTTATTCCACCGCGGTGTGTACCTGCATACTCGTACAATATGGATATAGGCATATAAATACTTAAATGAATATAAATATTTTGTTGATTTATTTGAAAAAGTACCAATTACACAAGAAAGATCCTCGACTCATAGGTTGGTATGAAGCTGACCTCAGTACTGTACTGTACTGTATCCTGCCACCGTTTCATTAGGGGTGGCCGGTACCTCCGCAGATGCGCCTCCACTTTTTGCTGTCATCACCTTTTTCATACATACTCTTCTCTTATTCTCACTCTGCAGAATCCATTCTTTCGCAATCTCACCTATTTGGTCTAACCATTCTTTCCTCAGCCTTCCCCTTCCGCGCTTTCCTCTGACATTTCCTTTGTACACTTTCTTCGTTAGTTGTTCATCATCCATTCTTTCAAGATGTCTGAACCATCTCATCGTACTTTTTTGTACTTTCATTCTCATATTCTCTTTTATACCACACTCGTTCATCACTCAAGCATTACGTACTCTATCACTCAGTGTCTTTCCAGCCATTGCTCTCAGGTAAGCCATTTCAACCGTACTTATATACTTTACTCAGCTCACATTCATTAAGCCTCAATTCCACCAACCAATATGCCATTGTGGACCGCCGATCTCATATTCTTCGTAAGTTTCCTATTTCTTGCAATTCTTCCAATCGTTTCCATTACACTTCTTCCTCTACTATCGCGCTTTTCCAATTATTTCGTCAATTTCGCATTCGACTCAAACTTGCTTCCCAGATAATCAAATTCTTTCACGACCTCCACTCTTTTTGCATTCAGTCTTATCTCAATTTTCTCGCAATTCCCAGTCCTCCCAAAGTGTAAAAAATAATTCACTTTGTCAATGTCACCCCTGTTTTAAGGAAGGTCGGCAAGAGTTGCAGGTTTTATGTTCATTTGAGATTTGGTTTTAATTTGTAAATACAAATTCAGCATTCGTAAGCGCGAACTTACACGTACTTGTTTGTGGGCATGCATTTCATATTAGTTTTGAATGTTTATATTTCATTGCAACTTATATTCTAGATTATTATAGATGGTCATTGAACCCTTCTGTATGTAAACTAGGACTTTGTATGGTGGGTAAACTTTTTAGGTATATTTTGAAAAAGTAACCACTGATTATTATTGGTATTTATAAAATTTTAAGAATCGCAGCCTTTTATCTATTTTTAACCCTTTGACTACCAAGAAAACTGCTAATACATTTTGTATGGAAAATTTTCACTTTGTATCGCGGCTATACTTTTGATTCACTTTTTGGAAAAAATAATGATGGCAATATATAGATTATTATTATTATTTTACATTTGTACTACATTATTTCTTTATTAACCCTCTAACTGCCGAGAATTTTTCCATTATTTTTTTCTTTTATATGGCAACTCCCTAAACCGAGATTATGATGAAGAAATGATTATAATTATTAGATAGCACTATTGTATAAATGGATTCACACAAAATTTAAGAAAAATCGTCGGAGCCGTTTTTGAGAAAATCGCATTTTAAATTTTCAGCTCTTCGGAAGCCATCTTGAATTTTCAAAAAAGTAAAAAAAAAATGATTAAGAATTAAAGTAATGAGCTTGTTCTTTCTATCAAATCTAAAACAAATTTAAATATCTGGCATTTTAATAGGTTTTTGTAATATTTTCGATTTAAAATTTCAGGTCATGTAAACGGTGCTTTATATTTATTTTAAAAAAAATTTTTTTTGTAAATTTGTAGAAATTTATGTTGTTCATAATATTGTAGAACATTATATTTTTGTTGACCCCTTACCTTTCGAGAAAATCACAATCGTTTGTTTTTTTCATATGGCAGCTCATAGACACAGATTAGTAAGAGTGTTGCCATAACTAATTTATTAAGTTAAAAATTAAGTAGTGGCAACTCTGAAAATTTAAGAAAAATTCTTGGAGCCGTTTTTGAGAAAAGTGCAGTTTTATGTTTTTTTTGTATGGCAGCCATCTTGAATTTTCAAGTTGGTGTAATGCCATGTTATTCATACTTAATACATGTCCAAAAAAGTTGATGTAGCCAAAATTTGGTATCTCTAGATCTTATACTTTGGAAAGTGACACACACACATACATACATACATACAGACGGACGTTTTTGAAAGATAGTGTTTTTTGGCATGTCCTGCACCAGGACAACTCATTTCCGTGAAAACCTCGAAAATTTTTTTTCACACCAAATCATAACTTTCTTTATAGCCTTCGGCTATAGCAAGAAAGTAAAAAGTGAATTAAAACCATGTTGTACGATTTAAATTTTTAAATATTTATAAAAATGGACTTTCACTGTATTAACAGATCAACACTAAAAAAAAAATATATTAGTAACAAGTCAGTGTGGAGATCCAACTTACAGAAACACAAGATGGGGCACACTGGACAGAAACCATTCGCTTGTGATCAATGTGATTATAAAGCTAAACAGTCAAGTATTTCGAATAGACATAAGCTAATACTCTCTGTATACAAACCATTTGTGTGTGATCAGTGTAATTATTGTTACGAAATTAGGGTTCAATTGTCTTCAAATTAAAAATACACAGGTCTTCTTCAATAGTTATTTATTTTACACAGTTACAAAATTTAGTTTTACACTACTTTCTCGATTATTCCATTGGTTTTGGTTCACTGATCAGATGGCTTCGATGTGTTTGTTGGTCGCTATGATACTGGCCCGCTCTGCAGGCCATTCGCACCTTTATACTCTGTAGAGCAGTATGATCTAGAACCAAAGTTGCTAGACGGTTCCAGAGTAATTATTACTTCTCGACGCTTCACGTACTACCTAGAGATACAACCAAAATCCTACCTACAAATGTAATACAGTATTCCTATAATTATAACAAATACCTACTTAGCCTAGAGAATTCTACACTTATACATAATTATCGATCTTACCTACCAATACTTTTGAGGATTCTTATAACTATAACTATCCATACTTATTTCAATATTTATATTTACATAACACTACCCCCCACCTAGACTGTTTCGTCCCGGAACAGTCTTGACTCTGTGTAGGTAGGGGCATGCTGATCCACGTCGACACCCTGTGGTCAGGAAGAAGTGGCAGTCCACGGATTTCTCCCCACTGGCTCTCGGCTGCGCTTGCTCGCAGCACACCATGACGCTGATGCCGACTCCCGAGAACACTGCTTCAATCATACTCCGGATTATCCGCCAGTCTCGATTAGCGCGGCCGCCACCCATCTTCGGTATTGCCAGACGCGCCTGCTGATCCTCCAACATGTAGTCACGCAGCTCAACAAGGCCGTCCCACAATGCCTTGTAGTCCTCTTCCAGGTTGCTGGAATCCGGGACAACCAGGCAGTATGCTTGTTGACGCCCCTTCGGTAGTCTCAGAGCTCTTCCTTGCGGGCTGCTCGAGGGTTGCGGTTCTCCGAATTTGTATCGGAAGACCCGTGCAATTCCTCTAGACATATCTAGATCTTCCGGTACACTGCATGCCAGTGTGTGGTCCCTAGTGACCTCAAATAAGTCCTTGTGGACTTCTGTGGTCACTCCATGGCGAAACTTCTGCCCTGCCTTCGCGTTCTCCCAAAACGTCTCAAAGGCTGGTGATCTTTCGGATGCGATGCACTGTCGTACTTTTTGGGCTGGTTGGTCATCATTATCGCCTAGGTATGGTGAGAGGCGATTGTAGTGCACGACCCTTGGTTTTCCGTTTGGTCTCTTTTTTATGCGGTAGACCACATCGTTGATGCGCTCCAAGATCTCGTACGGCCCGTCCCAGGAACGCTGAAGTTTCGGACAGTATCCTTGGCGCCTCTTGGGGTCAAAAAGCCACACCCAGTCACCAGCTTTGTACCCCATGCTGTCAGCTCTGGTGTCATAGCGCTCCTTCATTTGATCGCTGGCTTCCCCGATGTTCATGCGGACCTGATCATGGATGTCATCCAGCCTCCTGCGAAGGTCTGTCACATAGTCTTCTCCGGCTAGGTCTTCACCTGGTTTGCAGCCAAATTTGAGATCACAAGGAAGTCGCATTTCTCGCCCAAACAGTATGCTGCTGGGAGTCTTCTTCGTCGTTTCCTGAACAGCCGACCGGTAAGCCAATAAGAACAAAGGCAGATGTCGGTCCCAGTCCCGCTGATGGCTGGACACTACTTTGGCTAAGTACCTCCCCACGGTACGGTTCATCCTTTCCACCATTCCATCAGACTGTGGATGTAGCGCAGTGGTCCTGGTCTTGTAGATCCCTAGCCGCTCACACATTTGCTGGAAGATAGCAGCTTCAAAGTTCCTTCCCTGATCAGAATGTAATTCCAGGGGTACGCCAAACCTGCTGATAAATTCGGTAACTAGAACTTCAGTCACGGTTACGGCCTCTTGGTTAGGGATTGAGTAAGCTTCCACCCACTTGCTGAAGTAATCCATCACCACCATGATGTACTTGTTACCCTTCTCAGTTGTAGGAAATGGGCCGGCTATGTCGATGGCAATTCTTTCAAAGGGGCTGCCAACATTGTACTGACGCATTGGTGCTCGCCTTTTCCTTTGCGGTCCATTGGCCGTTGCACAGGTTACACATTTTCGACACCAATCTTTGACGTCTTCGCTGCAGTTGATCCAGTAAAATCGCTCTTTCACTTTCTCCAGCGTCTTCTTAACGCCTAGATGTCCTTCAGAAGTTCCTCCATGCAGCAGTCCAAGGATTTCCGGTACTCGGCTCCTCGGAACGAGGGTTTGCTTTCTTCTAAGTGTGCCGTCTTCCTTCTCGATCTTTCGTTTCAGAAGCCCTCCTTCTATCACTATGGATCCCCATTGAGCCCAATAAGCCTTGACAGTTGGTGATAAGGGGGCGAGTTTTTCCCAGGTTGGCCTTTCTCTTTCTCGCACCCATTCCATCACATACTTCAAGTCCGGATCATTCAGTTGGTCTTGCGCCAATTTTTCATCTTGCCAGTCCTCATCTTCGGTGGTCGTCCTTTGGACAATTGCTACCTTGTCCTCCATCCTGCTGCAATGTTTGCAGTCACTGGCGCATGGTCGTCTGGATAATGCATCCGCATTTCGATGAAGCGTGCCAGGTCTATGTTCGGAGTCATAATCATACTCCTGGAGCCTTTCAATCCATCTAGCCACTTGCCCTTCTGGGTTTTTGAATTTCAGAAGCCAAACCAGTGCAGAATGATCAGTCCGTAGTGTGAATTTTCTCCCGTACAAGTATTTGCGGAAGTGTTCCACTGATTTTATCACGGCAAGAAGCTCTCGTCTGGTCACGCAATAATTTCGTTCTGGCTTGGAAAGCACTTTACTGAAGTAACCCAGAACAGTCTCATGCCCATCCTGTATTTGGGAAAGGACACCTCCTATCCCCACATTACTAGCGTCGGTATCCAGGATGAACTTTCCATCTTTTCGTGGGTAGCTCAAGATGGGGGCACTTGTTAATCTTCCCTTAAGCTCTTCAAATGCTTGTGCGCAGGAATCACTCCAATGGAAGCGAGTGTTTTCTTCCGTAAGCTTGGTGAGCGGTTTTGCAATGTCCGCAAATCTTGGCACAAACCTCCTGTAATAAGTGCACAGCCCCAGGAAGCTCCTAGTTTCATGTTTGTCCTTCAGCACGGGCCAGTCTCTTACTGCCTTGATTTTGGCAGGGTCAACTTCAACTCCACGTTGAGAAACTATGTGTCCCAGGTAATTTACTTGTTTCTTGAACAGGTTACACTTTTTCGGGTTGAGCTTCAGTCCAGCGTCTTGTAGTCGCCCGAAAACTTGCTCCAGATTTCTCAACTGATGGTTGAAGTCCTTTCCCAGGATGATTATGTCATCCAAGTATACAAGGCAGGTTTCCCATGACAGTCCTCGCAGCACATTCTCCATCAGCCTTTCAAACGTGGCGGGGGCATTGCATAAGCCAAATGGCATCACGGTGAACTGCCAAAGTCCAGATCCAGTCGAGAATGCCGTTTTCTCCTTATCTTTGGCATCCAATTCAACTTGCCAGTAGCCACTTTTCAGGTCCAATGTGGAAAAAATGGTGCATCCTGCCAATGTGTCCAAGGTGTCGTCAATCCTTGGCAGAGGGTAACTATCCTTTTTCGTAACATCGTTGAGCAGTCTGTAGTCCACACAAAATCTCGTGGTACCATCCTTCTTTTTCACCAGTACCACCGGGGATGTCCAAGGGCTACTTGATGGTTCTATGATGCCATCCTTGCTCATGTCTTTGATGATCTTGTCGGCTTCTTCCCGCTTTGCAAAGGGTAGTCTTCTTGGAGCCTGTTTGATTGGTCTTGCTTCTCCGGTGTCTATGCTATGTCGCACTACCTTGGTTCTTCCCAGACGGCCATTAGAGTCCTCGAAAATGTTCTGGTAGCGGCAGATCAAACTCCTCACTCTAAGTCTGTTTTCCTCGGTTAGACCTTGGGAAGCGTCGTGGACCAGGGTTTCCAATTGTGTCGATAATTTTCTTCCCTCGCATGTCATGTTTGTCATCTGTTGCACAATGGAAGTTATCCTCTCACATCTGCCCAAAACAAAGCCTTCATTCATTTTAACTGGGTAGCTGTTCACATTCATGATCTTGACAGGAATGGTCTCCTGCGCGCGAATCACTGTTCTTGCCACCATGACTCCTTTGTTAACATTGTCCATGTTCTCCGGTTCTATCATACAGATTTGGTCATTTGTACTACTGGAATCCAGGCGGGCACTCACTATCATCTCGGATCGCCCCTTCACTTCGGTATTCTTGGCTAGGATAACACGTGCAGCCAGTTCTTTCCGTCTTTGCAGGATGACTTCTTCATTTCCAATTTTAATGGACCCTTTCTTTAAATTTAAACTGCACCCAAATCTGTCCAGTATGTCCATTCCCAATATAACGTCTTCTTCAATGTTGGCCACCAACGTCCGATGATCAAAAGTGGTGCTGCCAATTTGGAAGGTGGCAATCGTCTCCCCATACACCTGTGCTGACTCTCCCGTGGCGGTGTGCAGAGACCACTTTGTTGGTGCAATCTGCTTACCTCGTGCCACTATGTCGCGTCTCAGAATTGTCCTGGTTGCTCCCGTGTCCACCAGTAGTTCACGAGTTACTCCATCTATTATGCCATTGATAAAAATGCTGCTGGCTTTTCCTCTCACGGTTGCGACAGTAGCAGCAGATTTCAGGGCCTCTCCAGCGTGGGTCAACGGTTGCCCCTTCCCATTAACCCTTTCTAGTTTTCCGCAGCCTGTTTTCTGGGTTTCTGAGGCTTGGGACACTTGGTGCTAAGGTGGCCCAGCTGTCCGCAGTTCCAGCAGCGTGGGTCTCGTCTTCGAGGTCTCAGACGTTCCAGCACTTTTTCAATTAGCTCCTCGGTTGTAGGTAGCTTGACCTCCTCTGCCTCGACTGCACGAACCCTGGCGTGGCCCCTGATGGACTGTTTGACAGCCTTAAACTCGAGAGCTTGGCTGAGCGCCTCGTTCAAAGCCTTGGGATGGGCCAGTTTTACGGCTTGTTGCGTCTCCCATTCCCGCAATCCATTTAGGAACTTGTCCACTGCCAAGCTCTCACAGATGTCGTCGGAGGCTGTCGGGTAAGCGTCTCGTACCAGGCGGGCGATGTCCATTTCAAACTCCTGGAGGCTCTCGTTGGGCTTCTGCACCCTTGTGTTCAGCTGCGACTTGTACAGCTGCTCCAGGCACTTGTGGCCATAGCGCATATCCAAGCGCTGCTACAGCTGCCCAAAGTCACCACGGTTGTCCAGGGGTATGGCCTGCAGAACCCTGAGAGCGTCTCCTCGGAGCGACAGGCTGAGAACCGAAGCCTTCTTCTGCTGGCTCCAGGCTCCCATCATGGCAGCCGTCTCAAAGAGGGTCAAGTATTCCTCCCACGACGTCTTCCCGTCGAAGGTTGGGAGGTTGTGCTTGGCTAGGGAAGGGTCATCATCCCCTCTTGTGATCCTGGTTGGAGTTGAGCATCCCTGGTCGGTCTCGTCGTGAAGGCCGCCTTTGGGGGAGATTCTGGTGGACTCCATCTGGCACTTGTCAGCCAGCTCGGCACGCAGACGGTCTTCCAGGTTTGACATCCGAGTCTCCATTTCCCCCTTCAGGGCCGAGAGGTTGGTTGTCATCTTCTCCTCTATTTCTCCTTTCAGGGTTGTGAGACTATCCGCTATCTCCGCCTTCAGGTCGGTCACCACTTCCTTCAGGTTGGTGGTCATCTTCTCCTCCAGCCCGGTCAGGTCCTCCTTCAGGGTCTTGGCGTTGTCAGCCATCTTCTCCTCCAGGGTCTTGGCGTTGTCAGCCATCTTCTCCTCCAGCCCGGTCAGGTCCTCCTTCAGGGTCTTGGCGTTGTCAGCCATCTCCACTTTCAGGGTCTTGGCGTTGTCAGCCATCTCCCCTTTCAGCTTTTCCTCCATGGAAGTGAAGTTTCCGGTGATGCTGAGGTTTAGCTCGTCCAAGGCGCGGTCCCCTCCAGACGCCATGACAAAATATGCCGGGTCTTCGCCTGACTGTTCTAGAGCTTCCATGAGGCGTGCTTGTAAGGCCGCCTTCCCTCCTGAGGTCTCCAGGTCCCTCTCCAGAAGCTCATTTTTAAGCTCAGTGACTTTGAGGTCCTTGATGTTCACTTTGGTTGCCATTTTTTTTTTCAAAATTTACTTCAAAACAAAAATATTTTTAAATTTATTTAATACAAGTTTTGAGTTTTATATATATAGCTGTTTTGAATACGTACTTTAGCAAAATAATAATTTATCTGATTACACTGATTGGTAGGTACTGTCTTTTAATATTTATTTTTAAATCACCAATATTTTTAACATAATAATGTCTGATAGTACATAATTATTTATTTCGTCTCAAGTCTTTCAAACACACAGGTAGGTACTTAATGTACATTCACACACTTGTAAACAAAGGATAGTTATTCAAAAACTTTTTCTCGATGAATCTGGAACGTTCTTTTGTAATATTTTTCAAGATTTTTATTTATTTATTTTATTTTTTTTAATCACACACAATAATAAAAAAACTATGGTCCAATTTGATGACTTTCTCAATGCGGTAAAATAGTCATTATGTTATGTCCAGAATTATGTCCAGAATTATGTTCCATATGATGTTCCAGAATTTATAAGCAACTTGCTTTTGCGTCTTTTCTTTTAACAAAAATTTATTTAAACACTTGTTTTCACAAAAGTCAGTTCACACAAAGTTCAATTTGAATAAAGTTCATTTTAACACTATTTAATTTATTTTATTTATTTTTAGACAGAAGATCTTAATTTTTCTTGACAATTCCGCACCTGACGCCAATTGTTACGAAATTAGGGTTCAATTGTCTTCAAATTAAAAATACACAGGTCTTCTTCAATAGTTATTTATTTTACACAGTTACAAAATTTAGTTTTACACTACTTTCTCGATTATTCCATTGGTTTTGGTTCACTGATCAGATGGCTTCGATGTGTTTGTTGGTCGCTATGATACTGGCCCGCTCTGCAGGCCATTCGCACCTTTATACTCTGTAGAGCAGTATGATCTAGAACCAAAGTTGCTAGACGGTTCCAGAGTAATTATTACTTCTCGACGCTTCACGTACTACCTAGAGATACAACCAAAATCCTACCTACAAATGTAATACAGTATTCCTATAATTATAACAAATACCTACTTAGCCTAGAGAATTCTACACTTATACATAATTATCGATCTTACCTACCAATACTTTTGAGGATTCTTATAACTATAACTATCCATACTTATTTCAATATTTATATTTACATAACATTATAAAGCTCCCCAGGTAAGATATTTAAAAGCACACATGCTAAGACACGGAGAACTTGATAATTGACAAGGCATTTACCATTGTCTTGTATGGGAATGTCGTCCTTAGAAAACAATAACAATATAATATTTGCCTTGATCAAAATATTAAAATGTTAAAATTTGTCTCTACATTATATTGTTTTGATTATAATAATTACTATTTACTCCTGGCGAAAATCAAGGCATTGTATGAACGCCATAAAGTCTTGGAAATGTTTCTATAGAGGTAGGACTATATAAAAATTATATTCTATGATACTATGTGCAGCGACGGCTCGTCGATTTTTCATCGAGCAGTGCATTTTTATACTAACCGTCATTGATTACACCCCTAACCCTGTATTATATTTATGTTCGTATTTATTTTAGTTAATAATTAATAAAATAGTTTTAATAATTAAATGGTTTATTAATGTCCTCTTTACTTGGCGTCCGCCGTACAAGTGATACTTATATCTATCTGTATCTATATAGTCATCATTACAATATTATATTGTACCTACAATACAATCTATGTAGGTACAATACATCATCCCTTTAAAATTACGACAAACTTGCAATAAATCTAAATACTAGTTAACATTTTGATATCTTAAACATACTCCATGGCCGCTACGCATTCGGCCCTCGGTTTCCCGGATGAATTACAGGGTCATAACTTAAGCTGGTCGTATGTGGAAAGAGGTTCTGGTTTAGCTGACATCGTTGTTATCTAAAACAACATATGATCTGTATCCCTTACATCCTATTATAGTACCTTTTACCCAAACATTTTTATCTACATTTTTTTTAAACCATACATTTTGATTTATTTCAAAATTTTTCTTATATCTACTACTTTTATTATAATTTGTTATGTTTTTGTTTAATGTCTTATCAAATTGCTCTCTGACATTGTAATTTAGTTTTGGCTGTAAATAATTTGTTGTAACCTCTAATTTAGTTTTAAGGTTTCGGTTCATCAATAACTGACAAGGTGAAAATTGAGTATTTGATACAGGTGAAGTTCTATATTGTAATAAAGCTAATCTAAAATCTGATCTGTCCTCATGACATTTGATCAGAATCTTCTTGGCAATCTGAACGCCTCGTTCAGCCATGCCATTTGACTGAGGATATCTAGGGCTAGAAAATTTAAATTTAAAACCCCATTCAGAAGCAAATTGTCTACATTCCCTGGAGTCGAACGGTACATGATCAGCCATGATCTCGCTCGGCACCCCAAAGTTAGAGAAAACACTAATCAACGCTTGGATAACGACATTGGCACTTTTATTTGTGATTAATTTAATATCCAAGCATTTTGAATAATAATCATAGATAATTAAATAGCTTTTATTTCTGAAGTCACAAATATCTACGCCTAATTTTGAAAAAGGTAAGTCTGGAATGTCGTGCGCTAATAAAGGTTCTTTCACATTGCTATTTTGATGTGTTTGACAAATATCACATTTTCTCACATAGTTTTCTAAGTGATGATCTATACCAGGCCAATAATATAATTTTATATTATCTAGATTTTCAGCAGTTACTTCGTGAAAGTTCATTTTAATTCAATAAAATAAAAATTGCTTTGTTTTAATTCACATGAGTTTATTTTTGGACACGACCAGTTTCGGGAGAAGCAGTACCTCCCATCTTCAGTTCTATTTACACCTGAAGATGGGAGGTACTGCTTCTCCCGAAACTGGTCGTGTCCAAAAATAAACTCATGTGAATTAAAACAAAGCAATTTTTATTTTATTGAACAATAATATAATTGTCTGGCAAGTTGTTTCATTTTGCTCATGCCTAGATGACCTTCATGCAATTTACTTATTATGGGCATTCTCAGAGCTTTAGGTATAATTAATCTGGATTTAAGGAATAACAATTTCTCATCAATTGTTATATCACTTCTTAATTTATGATAGTACCTAAGACAATCTGGCACAATTTTGATATTATCTGGCCAACCGTTATTGGTATAAGCCATGAGCAACGAAAGTTCTTCGTCTTTTGCAGTTTCTTCTATCAATTCATTTTTTTGTTCATCTGTGCATTGCAAATAATTAGCCAAACCTATGCAATGTATGACCTCATACATATAAGTGTCATCTTCATCCACCTCCTTTAAATAGGAACGAGATAGGAGATCAGCAATGTACATGAACTTACCTTTTAGGTATTGAAAGTTTATTTCATATTTTAGTAATTTTAATTTAAGTCTTTGTAACCGCACAGAAGGAATTTCATGTAAACTTTTTTTTAATAAACATTCCAATGGTTTGTGATCATTTAGAATTTTGCATTTATTACCATATACTTATATAGTAATGAAATTTTTTAGTAGCCCAAACAACACTAAGTAACTCTTTTTCTATTTGTGAGAAATGTTTTTCTGCCGGTGTTAAGCTTCTAGATGCAAAGCTGACAGGTTTCCCACTTTGAAGGAGACAACAGCCTAAGCCATCTTTTGATGCATCACATTGAATTACTATGGGTAGTTTATCACTAAAGTTTTGTAAAACCGGGGCTTCACTTATTGTTTTCTTAATATTATTAAATACATTTTCAAGAGTCTCAGTCCATAGCCAGCTTACATTTTTTTTTAGTAATAATTGAAGAGGTGATGCAATATTAGCCATATTTGGCACAAATTTTCTTAAATAATTAACCATCCCAAGGAAAATTTGCAATTCTTTTTTATTGCTTGGACTTTTAATATTAATGATGGCCCGAACCCTCTCTGGGTCAATTTTCATCCCCTGTTCAGAGAAAATGTGTCCAAAATACTTGACTTCTTTTAACTTGTATTGAAATTTATTTTTATTAAAGCGTACATTGTGCTCCCTTGCGCGCTCAATAACCTTATTTAAAATAGCATCATGCTCTTCTTTGTTATGCGCACAAATGAGTAGGTCGTCGCAATAAACGACAACCCCGGGAATATCCCCAAAAGCAGTTTCACTGTATTTTTGAAAAATTTCTGGTGCTATTGACAGACCAAACGGTAACCTTAAAAATTTGTAGCAGCCAAATGGAGAGTTAAACGTACACAAGTCATTTGACTTGTCAGAAAGCTTAATATTATAAAATCCATCGGACAAATCCAGAACAGAAAAGTATTTTTTATTACATAATTTAGGTATTATTTCATCTAAGGTGGGTATCAAGTGATGTTCTCTTATTAAAACTTCATTGAGATCTTTAGGATCTAAGCAAATTCTTAACGAACCATCTTTCTTTTCCACAATCACCAAATTGCTCACATAGTTTTTGGGACTATCGACCTTCATTATGACCCCGTGCTCCACCAGGGCCGCCAGCTTATCGGCTAGGCGAGACATGAGTGCGTGAGGAACCCGCCGCGGAGGCCGCACCACCGGCTGTACTCCAGGCCGAATGCGCAGCGACAATGGCACAGCAAACTCTCCCACACCCTGAAACATGCAGTTATTAATTTTTACAAAAGAGTCTTTCGTTTGACTACCCTTATTTTTAATTAAACTAACATTTTGGTTATATATGGAATTAATTGTGAGTAATTTTAATTGTAACAATGAGCTTAATCCTAAAATTGGTTTAACTGATTCTTTAATGATTATAAATTCCATCAAATAGTTTTCAACATTTAATTTTGCTTTTCCCATCGGAAAATTTTTTCCACCCCCAAATACTTCAATTATTGTTTTTGTTTCTGTAAAGCACATGCTTTTTATATTATTATTAAAGATTATCTTTAAATCTCTTAATGAAATCACATTGATTTGTGCCCCCGTGTCACATTTAAATTTATTTTTTTTATTCTCCACTCTAAGTGACTCTGTCCACACATTTTTATTATTATCAACTGAACAAACTAGTCATAAGGTCTGCACATCATTGCAGCTGTTATCAATATTATTAACTTGTTTTTTAAAAGTACATCCAATCAGTGGCGGTGCGTCATTAGGGGACGAAGGGGATTATCCCTATGTATGAAATAGGAAAAATAAGTACCTATCCACTAAAATAACAAAGTAAAAATAAAATGCATTTTTGTGCTTTCTTTTTACTTTGTCAGTTTATAATGAATCTTCACAATGTCAATGCTAACTTATTGAAAATGGAATCCGAGAAATAAACTGGAATATTTTCTAAATCATTCATCTTTAGTGTGAAATTTCTACATAGTGCGATTATATTTTAAAGTTCAGGTCTTCGCTATGTAATGAGATGTACGTACGATGGGGGGGATTTCCTCCCGTTCCTTCTGCGCCCGCGCCGGACATATACGAGCTGATGGTTCGTAAAGTCGGGGATACCGAACGTAAACCCTATGTTTTTTTTGTATGTATGGGTGAGCAGAGCTTATCTGTGAGTTGGGTCCATAGCAAGTACATACGTTTGCGCATGCGCACTTTGACTGTCTTCACTGACCGGCGGGGAGAGAGCCCAGTGTCACCGAGGTACGTACCAACATACTTATAACACTTTGGTAGAAGTCGCGCCATGTAAAAAGAACGCTGAGGGGAAGTGGAGGGGGTGTGTCTGCGCATGGGTTACAGTCGCGCAAGTACCAAAAAGTCCGCTAAATCGCCTACTGCGCAGCTCGCCGCCAGCGTTCTTTTTACATGGCGCGACCTCTACAAATCAGAAGTAATATTATTGTTGGGTGTTACGGGGATTCCCGGTTGGCTACACGTGACGTGATATTACACTAAAATTTATAATATTTTTTCATTCTGACGCGTTTTCAAGCATCGTAAGTCCGATTTGTCAGAAATTCCTTACCAAATAGGTAGCTAATTTAAAAGAAAACATCTCGTCTTCTTTAGAATCTTGTTGAATGAAATGTTTTTAAGTAATCAAATGCCAGTTATTATTGATTTCGTACCTACAGTTTTGCCTATGTTGATACTGTTCTGATTTCGTATAATTGTGTTGTGATTTCTATTTTCGTCAATAAATGCCATGATTTAATATCTGTAAGAAATGTAGAAAAAGTAGTTGGTAAGAGGCGAGGACCTGCACAGTGCCCAGCCTGGTGATATGTATGTAGTGTCTGTGCCTGTGTGCTGTATGGTGGTGACCAGGTGTGGGCTGGTGCCCTGGGGGAGTGCATCGCCAGGTGAGCACCAGACTATCTTACAAGGTCATCCCCTCTCCCAGGATTTAGCTAGAGCCGCTACTGCATCCAATGCTAAAATGATTATATTTTTGACAATTGTGGCACACTTTTCCGAATGCGGGGCAATTTCTAGGTCCATGTTTAGTGTTACATTTTTTACATAGGTAGATGTTTTTGTTGTTCCCTCTATTATTACTTTCATATGACGTATACTTATCTTTGCCGGAGCGCTGTTCCTATGATGCCCTCGTATTTTGCATAGCCTGCACCTCAGCTCTGTTTAACAAGTTGCTATGTTGTTCGGCCAACTCCCGAGATCTGCAGATGTCGAGGGCTGTCCCGAGGGTTAAATCCTTTACCTCCAGAAGTCTTTGCTGCGTACGCTGGTCTCTTATACCGCATACTACTCTGTCCCTCAGCATGCTGGTCTCCTGTTCGCCAAAATTGCAATTGATGACCAATTTCTTGATGTTGCAGTAAAATTCATCAAATGGTTCTCCGTCTTCTTGTCGCCTTTTATTAAAATTAAATCTTGTCACTACTTCATTTTGTTTTGTCTTCATTAAATCATCAAAAAGTTGTATTATGTCCTCTATCTTGGGCTTATCATCTTGTTTTAATATGTTGAAGTACAATTGTTGAGCTTGTGGTCCCACCGCATTTAACAATATTGCTGCTTTTCTTGACTCCGACACATTTTGTAATCCTGATGCCATCAAAAAGATTTTGAATTCCAATTTGAAACGCTGCCATTCCTCCCATCCATTAACCAGATCGTCCAGATTAATCTCTTGCGGCATTTTATATTGTACACTCGCCATTTTGAAACTATGAATTGCACGCGGCTTCTTGTTGAATCTGAATGAATCTAACAACACTTGTGTTTTTAATTTATTATTTAGCTTTGGTTTCGATCACGACTGCGCCATGTATTATATTTATGTTCGTATTTATTTTAGTTAATAATTAATAAAATAGTTTTAATAATTAAATGGTTTATTAATGTCCTCTTTACTTGGCGTCCGCCGTACAAGTGATACTTATATCTATCTGTATCTATATAGTCATCATTACAATATTATATTGTACCTACAATACAATCTATGTAGGTACAATACAAACCCCCCCCCCCCCCCCCAACTTTTTTCATGCCATCAGCGATCCTTGCATATTTTATAAACGACACAAACTTTTATAAAATAACATTAATTTGAGATGAACTTACCTAAAATTTACGGATGAAATCCATTCGGCGGCTCTTCGATTATGCAAAAACATCGATCACTTTGTTGTTGAAGTCTGGAATTGAATTCACCTTTTTTTCAGTACTTAACAAACACAATGCGACAAGCCTTTCCTGACCCATCTTATTTCTAAGGAACGAAAGCACTCGGTTAAGTGTCAAAAAAGAATGTTCACTTTCCACGGAGGTCATTGGTATGGTACATATAATTCGAAGAACTTTGACACTTTCAGTAAAATTATCTAATAAATTGTACTTTGTGAAAAGTTGTAAAATTGCAAGCGCAATTTTACAATATTTTAATTAAAATATACCGGAAAAAGGAACGTGTTTCTGGAGCAACGGACCAGGAATAATTAATTAAAATACAAAAAATAAAAATGTAGGTACTTACAGAGGGCCCTTGAGGTGTGACACACACAAAAACGGCGCTCTCTTATCATGTGTAATTTAAAACAAATAAGCCTGACATATATATATATATATATACATGAAAAAGAACAGTAAGAACATTGTAATGTTAGTTGAACAAGGACATTGTTTGAAACCATACACATCCTTTGAAAAATAAATATCTTCTTTACCGCAGTCAGTTTTGTCGATTTTATTGTAGAGCTTCGATTATCCGAGCTATCGTAGACCGAGTCAAAGAGTTCGAGAGACAAAACACAATTGAAGAATTTGCCAAATATTTGAGATAATTATTCAAGTCATTTGTCGATTTTCAAAGTATATCCCGATTTTATTTTATTTTTTGACTCAAAGCAGTTTTCCTTACCAGACATATACCTATCTAAAGAATCACTCTGCATACTTAACTCAAAAATTGTTTTTTTTGTATAATGTTAGATTTGTGAAGAGGAATGCAATTCAACGACCTATTTGCCTGGCCAATGTCTTGAAGTGAGAGCAGAAGCTTGTGTGCATGCAATGACATCTGTTGAACCAGGATTGAACCAGGAATATAAATGATTATTTTTCCTATTTGTAATCCTTCCTTACAATTTTTTTAAAATAAAAAACTTTGTTTAAATTCACTGTGAGTTTTTATTTTTTAATACAGGACTAGTTTCGGTAGAGCAGTATCCACCTTCCTTCCTTAGTTGTGTAAATAAACTAGGGGCGTTGCCCCTGGCTGCTACGCAGCCCAACCCCTTAACATTTGGTGAATGTGTATATTGCGCATGGTTTCCTCGCGTTAAAATTCGGAAAACATGTAAAATAAAAACATGCATCCTTTGTAAAAGAAAATCGACCACCCATAGTTTAAAAAATGGTTCACTTTGCAGATTTCAGCTGTGTTTCAGGGAAGATTGGCAAGAGTTGCAGGGCTTATATTAATTTGAGATTGGGTTTTTATGTTGTAAGTCAACATGCATTATGTGTAAGCGCGAACTTATAAATGTCTGCTTGTGGGAATGCATTTAATATGAATCTCGATTGGTATGTATCTTTGCAACTTAGATTATAGAACTTAACAAAATAATTTCCTTGACTTATAGGTTAGTATGTGGCTGACCACCCATACTGTAAGAATGGTTTACCATGAAAATTTTATCTCTGTTTGAGGAAAAGTCGGCAAGAGTTGCAGGGCTTATGTTCATTTGAGATTAGTTTTTTATTTTATAAGTCCACATGGGGCATTTGTAAGCGCGAACTTATACCTGTCTGCTTGTGGGAATGCATTTAATATGAATCTCAAATGGTATGTATCTTTGCAACTTAGATTATAGAACTTAATAAAATAATTTCCTTGACTTATAGGTTAGTATGTGGCTGACCACCCATACTGTAAGAATGGTTTACAAAGAAAATTTTATCTCTGTTTAAGGAAAAGTCGGCAAGAGTTGCAGGGCTTATGTTCATTTGAGATTAGTTTTTTATTTTATAAGTCCACATGGGGCATTTGTAAGCGCGAACTTATACCTGTCTGCTTGTGGGAATGCATTTAATATGAATCTCAAATGGTATTGTTATGTAAATATAAATATTGAAATAAGTATGGGTAGTTATAGTGTTATGTAAATATAAATATTGAAATAAGTATGGATAGTTATAGTTATAAGAATCCTCAAAAGTATTGGTAGGTAAGATCGATAATTATGTATAAGTGTAGAATTCTCTAGGCTAAGTAGGTATTTGTTATAATTATAGGAATACTGTGTTACATTTGTAGGTAGGATTTTGGTTGTATCTCTAGGTAGTACGTGAAGCGTCGAGAAGTAATAATTACTCTGGAACCGTCTGGCGACTTTAGTTCTGGATCATACTGCTCTGAAGAGTATAAAGGTGCGAATGGCCTGCAGAGCGGGCCAGTATCATAGCGACTAACAAAGACATCGAAGCCATCTGATCAGTGAACCGAAACCAAGTAGAATAATCGAGAAAGTAGTGTGAAAATAAATTTTGTAACTGTGTAAAATAAATAACTATTGAAGAAGACCTGTGTATTTTTAATTTGAAGACAATTGAACCCTAATTTCGTAACAATTGGCGTCAGGTGCGGAATTGTCAAGAAAAATTAAGATCTTCTTCCTAAAAATAAATAAAATAAATTAAATAGTGTTAAAATAAACTTTATTCAAATTGAACTTTGTGTGAACTGACTTTTGTGAAAACAAGTGTTTAAATAAATTTTTGTTAAAAGAAAAGACGCAAAAGCAAGTTGCTTATAAATTCTGGAACATCATATGGAACATAATTCTGGACATAATTCTGGACATAACATAATGACTATTTTACCGCATTGAGAAAGTCATCAAATTGGACCATAGTTTTTTATTATTGTGTGTGATTAAAAAAATAAAATAAATAAATAAAAATCTTGAAAAATATTACAAAAGAACGTTCCAGATTCATCGAGAAAAAGTTTTTGAATAACTGCCCTTCGTTTACAAGTGTGTGAATGTACATTAAGTACCTACCTGTGTGTTTGAAAGACTTGAGACGAAATAAATAATTATGTACTATCAGACATTATTATGTAAAAAAATATTGGTGAATTAAAAATAAATATTAAAAGACAGTACCTACTCACAGTGTAATCAGATAAATTATTATTTTTGCTAAAGTACGTATTCAAAACAGCTATATATATAAAACTCCAAACTCTTATTAAATAAATTTAAAAATATTTTTGTTTTGAAGTAAATTTAAATTTTTGTTAAAATAAAAAAATGGCTAAGGTGAACATCAAGGACCTCAAAGTCACTGAGCTTAAAAATGAGCTTCTGGAGAGGGACCTGGAGACCTCAGGAGGGAAGGCGGCCTTACAGGCACGCCTCATGGAGGCCTTGGAACAGTCAGGCAAAGACCCGGCATACTTTGTCATGGCATCTGGGGGAGACCGCGCCTTGGACGAGCTAAATATCAGCATCACAAAGTCTATGAAGGAGGAGCTGGCCGACAATTCGAAGACCCTGAGGGAAGACCTGAAGACTGAGATGGCTGACAACGCCAAGACCCTGGAGGAGAAGATGGCT
Organism: Agapetus fuscipes; assembly: GCA_951799405.1. NCBI lineage: Eukaryota > Metazoa > Arthropoda > Insecta > Trichoptera > Glossosomatidae > Agapetus > Agapetus fuscipes. The sequence continues at coordinate 771,767 of OX637339.1, forward strand.
GACAATTCCAAGACCCTGAGGGAAGACCTGAAGGCGGAGATGGCTGACAACGCCAGGACCCTGAAGGCGGAGATAGCGGATAGTCTCACAACCCTGAAAGGAGAAATAGAGGAGAAGATGACAACCAACCTCTCGGCCCTGAGGGGGGAAATGGAGACTCGGATGTCAAACCTGGAAGACCGTCTGCGTGCCGAGCTGGCTGACAAGTGCCAGATGGAGTCCACCAGAATCTCCCCCAAAGGCGGCCTTCACGACGAGACCGACCAGGGATGCTCAACTCCAACCAGGATCACAAGAGGGGATGATGACCCTTCCCTAGCCAAGCACAACCTCCCAACCTTCGACGGGAAGACGTCGTGGGAGGAATACTTGACCCTCTTTGAGACGGCCGCCATGATGGGAGCCTGGAGCCAGCAGAAGAAGGCTTCGGTTCTCAGCCTGTCGCTTCGAGGAGACGCTCTCAGGGTTCTGCAGGCCATACCCCTGGACAACCGTGGTGACTTTGGGCAGCTGAAGCAGCGCTTGGATATGCGCTATGGCCACAAGTGCCTGGAGCAGCTGTACAAGTCGCAGCTGAACACAAGGGTGCAGAAGCCCAACGAGAGCCTCCAGGAGTTTGAAATGGACATCGCCCGCCTGGTACGAGACGCTTACCCGACAGCCTCCGACGACATCTGTGAGAGCTTGGCAGTGGACAAGTTCCTAAATGGATTGCGGGAATGGGAGACGCAACAAGCCGTAAAACTGGCCCATCCCAAGGCTTTGAACGAGGCGCTCAGCCAAGCTCTCGAGTTTGAGGCTGTCAAACAGTCCATCAGGGGCCACGCCAGGGTTCGTGCAGTCGAGGCAGAGGTCAAGCTACCTACAACCGAGGAGCTAATTGAAAAAGTGCTGGAACGTCTGAGACCTCGAAGACGAGACCCACGCTGCTGGAACTGCGGACAGCTGGGCCACCTTAGCACCAAGTGTCCCAAGCCTCAGAAACCCAGAAAACAGGCTGCGGAAAACTAGAAAGGGTTAATGGGAAGGGGCAACCGTTGACCCACGCTGGAGAGGCCCTGAAATCTGCTGCTACTGTCGCAACCGTGAGAGGAAAAGCCAGCAGCATTTTTATCAATGGCATAATAGATGGAGTAACTCGTGAACTACTGGTGGACACGGGAGCAACCAGGACAATTCTGAGACGCGACATAGTGGCACGAGGTAAGCAGATTGCACCAACAAAGTGGTCTCTGCACACCGCCACGGGAGAGTCAGCACAGGTGTATGGGGAGACGATTGCCACCTTCCAAATTGGCAGCACCACTTTTGATCATCGGACGTTGGTGGCCAACATTGAAGAAGACTTTATATTGGGAATGGACATACTGGACAGATTTGGGTGCAGTTTAAATTTAAAGAAAGGGTCCATTAAAATTGGAAATGAAGAAGTCATCCTGCAAAGACGGAAAGAACTGGCTGCACGTGTTATCCTAGCCAAGAATACCGAAGTGAAGGGGCGATCCGAGATGATAGTGAGTGCCCGCCTGGATTCCAGTAGTACAAATGACCAAATCTGTATGATAGAACCGGAGAACATGGACAATGTTAACAAAGGAGTCATGGTGGCAAGAACAGTGATTCGCGCAAAGGAGACCATTCCTGTCAAGATCATGAATGTGAACAGCTACCCAGTTAAAATGAATGAAGGTTTTGTTTTGGGCAGATGTGAGAGGATAACTTCCATTGTGCAACAGATGACAAACATGTCATGCGAAGGAAACAAATTGTCAACACAATTGGAAGCCCTGGTCCACGACGCTTCCCAAGGTCTAACCGAGGAAAACAAACGGAGAGTGAGGAGTTTGATCTGCCGCTACCAGAACATTTTCGAGGACTCTAATGGCCGTCTGGGAAGAACCAAGGTAGTGCGACATAGCATAGACACCGGAGAAGCGAGACCAATAAAACAGGCTCCAAGAAGACTACCCTTTGCAAAGCGGGAAGAAGCTGACAAGATCATCAAAGACATGAGCAAGGATGGCATCATAGAACCATCAAGTAGCCCTTGGACATCCCCGGTGGTACTGGTGAAAAAGAAGGATGGTACCACGAGATTTTGTGTGGACTACAGACTGCTCAACGATGTTACGAAAAAGGATAGTTACCCTCTGCCAAGGATTGACGACACCTTGGACACATTGGCAGGATGCACCATTTTTTCCACATTGGACCTGAAAAGTGGCTACTGGCAAGTTGAATTGGATGCCAAAGATAAGGAGAAAACTGCATTCTCGACTGGATCTGGACTTTGGCAGTTCACCGTGATGCCATTTGGCTTATGCAATGCCCCCGCCACGTTTGAAAGGCTGATGGAGAATGTGCTGCGAGGACTATCATGGGAAACCTGCCTGGTATACTTGGATGACATAATCATCCTGGGAAAGGACTTCAACCATCAGTTGAGAAATCTGGAGCAAGTTTTCGGGCGACTACAAGACGCTGGACTGAAGCTCAACCCGAAAAAGTGTAACCTGTTCAAGAAACAAGTAAATTACCTGGGACACATAGTTTCTCAACGTGGAGTTGAAGTTGACCCTGCCAAAATCAAGGCAGTAAGAGACTGGCCCGTGCTGAAGGACAAACATGAAACTAGGAGTTTCCTGGGGCTGTGCACTTATTACAGGAGGTTTGTGCCAAGATTTGCGGACATTGCAAAACCGCTCACCAAGCTTACGGAAGAAAACACTCGCTTCCATTGGAGTGATTCCTGCGCACAAGCATTTGAAGAGCTTAAGGGAAGATTAACAAGTGCCCCCATCTTGAGCTACCCACGAAAAGATGGAAAGTTTATCCTGGATACCGACGCTAGTAATGTGGGGATAGGAGGCGTCCTTTCCCAAATACAGGATGGGCATGAGACTGTTCTGGGTTACTTCAGTAAAGTGCTTTCCAAGCCAGAACGAAATTATTGCGTGACCAGACGAGAGCTTCTTGCCGTGATAAAATCAGTGGAACACTTCCGCAAATACTTGTACGGGAGAAAATTCACACTACGGACTGATCATGCTGCACTGGTTTGGCTTCTGAAATTCAAAAACCCAGAAGGGCAAGTGGCTAGATGGATTGAAAGGCTCCAGGAGTATGATTATGACTCCGAACATAGACCTGGCACGCTTCATCGAAATGCGGATGCATTATCCAGACGACCATGCGCCAGTGACTGCAAACATTGCAGCAAGATGGAGGACAAGGTAGCAATTGTCCAAAGGACGACCACCGAAGATGAGGACTGGCAAGATGAAAAATTGGCGCAAGACCAACTGAATGATCCGGACTTGAAGTATGTGATGGAATGGGCGCGAGAAGGAAAAAGGCCAACCTGGGAAAAACTCGCCCCCTTATCACCAACTGTCAAGGCTTATTGGGCTCAATGGGGATCCATAGTGATAGAAGGAGGGCTTCTAAAACGAAAGATCGAGAAGGAAGATGGCACACTTAGAAGGAAGCAAACCCTCGTTCCGAGGAGCCGAGTACCGGAAATCCTTGGACTGCTTCATGGAGGAACTTCTGGAGGACATCTAGGCGTTAAGAAAACGCTGGAGAAAGTGAAAGAGCGATTTTACTGGATCAACTGCAGCGAGGACGTCAAAGATTGGTGCCGAAAATGTGTAACCTGTGCATCGGCCAATGGACCGCAAAGGAAAAAGCGAGCACCAATGCGTCAGTACAATGTTGGCAGCCCCTTTGAAAGAATTGCCATCGACATAGCTGGCCCATTTCCTACAACTGAGAAGGGTAACAAGTACATCATGGTGGTGATGGATTACTTCAGCAAGTGGGTGGAAGCTTACTCAATCCCTAACCAAGAGGCCGTAACCGTGACTGAAGTTCTAGTTACCGAATTTATCAGCAGGTTTGGCGTACCCCTGGAATTACATTCTGATCAGGAAAGGAACTTTGAAGCTGCTATCTTCCAGCAAATGTGTGAGCGACTAGGGATCTACAAGACCAGGACCACTGCGCTACATCCACAGTCTGATGGAATGGTGGAAAGGATGAACCGTACCGTGGGGAGGTACTTAGCCAAAGTAGTGTCCAGCCATCAGCGGGACTGGGACCGACATCTGCCTTTGTTCTTATTGGCTTACCGGTCGGCTGTTCAGGAAACGACGAAGAAGACTCCCAGCAGCATACTGTTTGGGCGAGAAATGCGACTTCCTTGTGATCTCAAATTTGGCTGCAAACCAGGTGAAGACCTAGCCGGAGAAGACTATGTGACAGACCTTCGCAGGAGGCTGGATGACATCCATGATCAGGTCCGCATGAACATCGGGGAAGCCAGCGATCAAATGAAGGAGCGCTATGACACCAGAGCTGACAGCATGGGGTACAAAGCTGGTGACTGGGTGTGGCTTTTTGACCCCAAGAGGCGCCAAGGATACTGTCCGAAACTTCAGCGTTCCTGGGACGGGCCGTACGAGATCTTGGAGCGCATCAACGATGTGGTCTACCGCATAAAAAAGAGACCAAACGGAAAACCAAGGGTCGTGCACTACAATCGCCTCTCACCATACCTAGGCGATAATGATGACCAACCAGCCCAAAAAGTACGACAGTGCGTCGCATCCGAAAGATCACCAGCCTTTGAGACGTTTTGGGAGAACGCGAAGGCAGGGCAGAAGTTTCGCCATGGAGTGACCACAGAAGTCCACAAGGACTTATTTGAGGTCACTAGGGACCACACACTGGCATGCAGTGTACCGGAAGATCTAGATATGTCTAGAGGAATTGCACGGGTCTTCCGATACAAATTCGGAGAACCGCAACCCTCGAGCAGCCCGCAAGGAAGAGCTCTGAGACTACCGAAGGGGCGTCAACAAGCATACTGCCTGGTTGTCCCGGATTCCAGCAACCTGGAAGAGGACTACAAGGCATTGTGGGACGGCCTTGTTGAGCTGCGTGACTACATGTTGGAGGATCAGCAGGCGCGTCTGGCAATACCGAAGATGGGTGGCGGCCGCGCTAATCGAGACTGGCGGATAATCCGGAGTATGATTGAAGCAGTGTTCTCGGGAGTCGGCATCAGCGTCATGGTGTGCTGCGAGCAAGCGCAGCCGAGAGCCAGTGGGGAGAAATCCGTGGACTGCCACTTCTTCCTGACCACAGGGTGTCGACGTGGATCAGCATGCCCCTACCTACACAGAGTCAAGACTGTTCCGGGACGAAACAGTCTAGGTGGGGGGTAGTGTTATGTAAATATAAATATTGAAATAAGTATGGGTAGTTATGGTGTTATGTAAATATAAATATTGAAATAAGTATGGATAGTTATAGTTATAAGAATCCTCAAAAGTATTGGTAGGTAAGATCGATAATTATGTATAAGTGTAGAATTCTCTAGGCTAAGTAGGTATTTGTTATAATTATAGGAATACTGTGTTACATTTGTAGGTAGGATTTTGGTTGTATCTCTAGGTAGTACGTGAAGCGTCGAGAAGTAATAATTACTCTGGAACCGTCTGGCGACTTTAGTTCTGGATCATACTGCTCTGAAGAGTATAAAGGTGCGAATGGCCTGCAGAGCGGGCCAGTATCATAGCGACTAACAAAGACATCGAAGCCATCTGATCAGTGAACCGAAACCAAGTAGAATAATCGAGAAAGTAGTGTGAAAATAAATTTTGTAACTGTGTAAAATAAATAACTATTGAAGAAGACCTGTGTATTTTTAATTTGAAGACAATTGAACCCTAATTTCGTAACAGTATGTATCTTTGCAACTTAGATTAAAGAACTAAACAAAATAATTTCCTTGACTAAAAGGTTAGTATGTGGCTGACCACCCATACTGTAAGCAATGGTTCACAATGCAAATTTTATCTCTGTTTGAGGAAAAGTCGGCAAGAGTTGCAGGGCTTATGTTCATTTGAGATGAGTTTTTTATTTTATAAGTCCACATGGGGCATTTGTAAGCGCGAACTTATACCTGTCTGCTTGTGGGAATGCATTTAATATGAATCTCAAATGGTATGTATCTTTGCAACTTAGATTAATGAACTAAACAAAATAATTTCCTTGACTAAAAGGTTAGTATGTGGCTGACCACCCATACTGTAAGCAATGGTTCACAATGCAAATTTTATCTCTGTTTGAGGAAAAGTCGGCAAGAGTTGCAGGGCTTATGTTCATTTGAGATTAGTTTTTTTTATTTTGCAAGTCCACATTGGGCATTTGTAAGCGTGAACTTGTACCTGTCTGCTTGTGGGAATGCATTTAATATGAATCTCAAATGGTATGTATCTTTGCAACTTAGATTATAGAACTAATCAAAATAATTTCCTTGACTAAAAGGTTAGTATGTGGCTGACCACCCATACTGTAAGAATGGTTTACAATGAAAATTTTATCTCTGTTTGAGGAAAAGTCGATGTTCATTTGAGATTAGTTTTTTATTTTATAAGTCCACATGGGGCATTTGTAAGCGCGAACTTATACCTGTCTGCTTGTGGGAATGCATTTAATATGAATCTCAAATGGTATGTATCTTTGCAACTTAGATTAATGAACTAAACAAAATAATTTCCTTGACTAAAAGGTTAGTATGTGGCTGACCACCCATACTGTAAGCAATGGTTCACAATGCAAATTTTATCTCTGTTTGAGGAAAAGTCGGCAAGAGTTGCAGGGCTTATGTTCATTTGAGATTAGTTTTTTTTATTTTGCAAGTCCACATTGGGCATTTGTAAGCGTGAACTTGTACCTGTCTGCTTGTGGGAATGCATTTAATATGAATCTCAAATGGTATGTATCTTTGCAACTTAGATTAATGAACTAAACAAAATAATTTCCTTGACTAAAAGGTTAGTATGTGGCTGACCACCCATACTGTAAGCAATGGTTCACAATGCAAATTTTATCTCTGTTTGAGGAAAAGTCGGCAAGAGTTGCAGGGCTTATGTTCATTTGAGATTAGTTTTTTTTATTTTGCAAGTCCACATTGGGCATTTGTAAGCGTGAACTTGTACCTGTCTGCTTGTGGGAATGCATTTAATATGAATCTCAAATGGTATGTATCTTTGCAACTTAGATTATAGAACTAAACAAAATAATTTCCTTGACTAAAAGGTTAGTATGTGGCTGACCACCCATACTGTAAGCAATGGTTTACCATGCAAATTGTATCTCTGTTTGAGGAAAAGTCGGCAAAAGTTGCAGGGCTTATGTTCATTTGAGATTAGTTTTTTTATTTTGCAAGTCCACATTGGGCATTTGTAAGCGTGAACTAATTGTACCTGTCTGCGTGTGGGAATGCATTTAATATGAATCTTAAATGGTATGTATCTTTGCAACTTAGATTATGTAAAGAAATACACAAAATAATTTTCTTGACTTATAGGTTGGTATGAGGCTGACCACCCATACTTTAAAAAATGGTTTACTTTGCAAATTCACCTTTGTTTCAGGGAAGGTTGGCAAGAGTTGCAGGGCTTATGTTCATTTGGAATGGGCTGTTATGTTGTAAGTACACATGCAGCATATGTAAGCGGGAACTTATACATATCTGCTTGTGGGAATGCATTTAATATAAATCTTAAATGATATATATCTTTGCAGCTTAGATTAGATTAGATTAGAACTTATACATGTCTGCTCGTAAGAATGCATGTAATATGAATCTCAAATGTTATATATGTTTGCAACTTAGATTACAGATTGAAATCCATTTTTATTTGGCTTTTTTTTTATTTTTAATTTGCATGAAATAAAAGAAAATGTAAAAAAAACTTTTACGTTTTGCCGCTAGATGTCAATATTGTTCCATACATTTTTAGTATGAACAAACAGATTAATTCCTAAAAGTTTTCATACATTTCTAAACACACACGCGTAAGCTCGCCGCATTGCAGCATATATACAAAAATTAATTTGCTATAGAGCATGAATGTGTTTCATCTGCTGTGATGGCATTGATTTTGAAAATCGAAACTCGACGACGAATGACGACGACGAAGGGTAATATAATAAAGGATACATACACTAATATTATAATATGTTACTGCTGATGCTGATGTTATAGTGTAAGAGCCGGCCGCACGAAACCTTACCTCATTTCTACCAGGCAGAGACTAGTAAGAGGTGATGCTCCACATTAATTACCTGCTTTTAGCACAAAAATTAATGTTCCAAACCTGGAGCGTTTTGAATGCGGCCATTTTTTTGTAAATTATAAAAAACGATCTTTTGAAGTTAGTTGTATGAGCCATGGAGATAAAGTAAAAAAATATTATACTACATACATTACTTGTAATAAGAGAATAAACATACTACAAATTTGTATTTCCAACCCTTCTTGTTCAGGAGAAAAAGGGGTAAAATGTTATTTTTTACAATATATTTTATAACTCAAAAACGAAAAAGAAAATATTATATTTTTGTACGTCAAATATAAGAACATAATTTTTTATACAATAATAATTTCTTACATATTCTTGCTATCTGCTATAGTTTCAGAGAAAATAAATTTTGAAGTGAAATATTTTCCCAAAAACCGTTACGGCGTTTCCCGTTTTTTGGTCAAAATCCGGTTTGAACGCCTTAGTGTTTGATTGTAAAAATATATAAAAAATACCATCCCCTAGAAGATTAAATTGCCTGTAAAACTGTATGGATATGAACTATTTTATCGTGAAAGGTTTGAACAGAATAGCGGTTAATCTTGTGGTAACATATTTTGCGTGATATTATGATGATAATATGAAATCATCATAATATTACGCAGATACTCGTGCTAGATAGGTAGGTACTTATATACAACCATCAAAATACGTTACAAAAGTTAAACCGCTATAACATACAATCTTTTCACAATAAAATAGTAAATTTTCATACAATTTTAAAGGAAATTTAATCTTCTAGGTGATGGTGTTTTTTATAAATTTTTAAAATAAAATACTAAGGCGTTCAAACCGAATTTTGAACCAAAAACGGGAACTGCCGTAAAGTTTTTTGGAAAATGCTCTGAAACTACAGCAGATAGCAAGAATATGTAAGAAATTATTATTGTATAACAAATTATGTTTTTATATTTGACGTACAAAAATATCATAATTATTTTCTATTTTGTTATTGAGTTATAAAATATATTGTAAAAAATAACATTTTACCCCCTTTTCTCCTGAACAAGAAGGGTTGGAAATACAAATTTGTAGTATGTTTATCCTCTTATTACAAGTAATGTATGTAGTATCATATTTTTTTACTTTATTTCCATGGCTCATACAACTAACTTCAAAAGATCGTTTTTTATAATTTACAAAAAAATGGCCGCATTCAAAACGCTCCAGGTTTGGAATATTTTTTTTTATGCAAAAAGCAGGTAATTAATATGGATCATTAGTTTTTACTAGTCTCTGCCTGGTAGTCGATGAGGTAGTTTGCACCATTTTTTGGGCCTCTTTGAAGAGGCCGCATCCAAAACGCTCCAGGATAGGAAAAGGCAGATCTGTGAAAAAATCATGTACTCGATGCAAACTACCAGCCTGACCATGTCTCTGCCTGGTAGTCGATGAGGTAAGGTTTCATACGTCTAGCTCTTAGACTATTACTGCGAATGAATGGAATATCCAGAGTCATAATAAAAGAAGAGCCTGTATGAAGAAGGTTATGACTCTGGAGGAAATGAAAGAAGTATGTAAGGATAGAAAGAAATGGCGGTTGATCTGTAATGTTGGCGGCTAGGGTTTAAGTGAAATTTGTTTTATGTTTTAGTTTTTGATGTCCATATACATTATTATTTATTGATTTAAAAATGTTATTTGTCGTGTATGTTCCTTGACTTATAGGTTGGTATGCGGCTGACCACCCATGCTGTAAAAATTGTTCACTTTGCCAATGTCACCCCAGCTGTTACAGGGAAGGACGGCAAGATTTGCAGGGTGTATGTCCATTTGAGATTTGGTTTTTATGTTGTAGGCTCACATGAGGCATGTGCAAGCACGAACTTGTACATGTCTGGTTGTGAGAATGCATGTAATGTGAATCTCCAATGTAATATATCTTTGCAACTTAGATTAGATTAGATTAGATACCTAAATAAAAAATAAATACATTAAAATGTGATGTTATTTTACAGTATGTAATAAAGTTCCTACTATCCCAGCTTTTGATTATCCCAGGTGGGCTTGGTCCACAATGGCTCAGATAATTGAGTTTCAACTGTTAATTAATAATAGTTATAACTATATAATTTGAGTGGTTAGATTCTGCCTAAGTTTCCATTGTTGTCGCTATGCCGCGCACTGTCCCTCGTTCTGGTAGCACCACTCGGGCTGTATGGTCTCAGGCTGCAGCCCCCTTGTCTCCAGGCGCTTCCTGTGTCTCGCCAGACGTGAGACGGGACCCCGGACCCTGTGGCGGGGTCTGACCACAGACGCTCGGCTACTGCGGCTGCTCTAGGCCACTGTTCCGCAAACTTTTTGTGTTCAAGGTACACCTTTCAAATCAAAAAAATTTAGAGGTAAACCAAAGAAAAAATCAATGACTATTTAATATTTATTTATTACTAAAATCAATATACTTAATATGAAAAGATGTTTAGTGAAAAATGTGAGCCTGTTTAACTGAGCACAGGTGACAAAATTTGGAGCAATTGTTGATAAGGCTGCTCTCATCTCTTCCTTGATCGTCCTCAGGCGCTCTCATTTTTTCGATTTAATAGTAGTAAGAGTTGAAAATCCCAATTCGCATAAGTAGGTTGTGGCAAATGGTAATAGAATTGCAACAGCACGCTTTGAAAGAAATGGATACTCATTTTTTATATGCAGCCAAAAATGTGCTACCTCTACTTTGGAAAATTTTGGTTTTAATGTCCGATCACTTTTTAACTTCATGAATTCTTCCTGCTCGTTTATCGGTAAGTGTCCAAGGGAAATGTTATCCGAGAATGGATTCCGTGCCCAATTATAGGTTTCAGACCACACTTAGGAAAATAACAGTTCATTTTTTCTGCTAATAGCTCCAAGGGTTTCACTATCAAAGCCTGCACTTTTTTTCTGAATCGGCAACCATGGCATTTGGAAACATTTCATTACTACCATTGACTGTTCCAAAACACCAACTTAGTGCGAAAGCTTTCAATTTTGTCCGAAGACGTTAAAATATTAGAATTCCTGCCTTGCATTTTTCTGTTGATATCATTTAAATGAGCGAATATGTCCGCCAGATATGCAAGTTTAAGTACCCATTCTTTTTTTTTAACACAGAAGCAAAATTTAAACCCTGGGCCTCTAAAAATGACTGGATCTCATTTTTTAGCTTGCAAATCCAAGATAGCACTTTTACGCGAGAAAGCCATCGTACTTCTGTATGAAACAGAAGTGTCTTATGATCTGCTCCCATTTCCTGACACACTGCATTAAACAGACGAGAGTTTAGCGATCGCGACTTGATGTAATTGACAATTTTAACAACTTCTTGTAGGACAAACAACAATTTATCAGCTTCTGAGCCAGGCGCGCCACGGGCGGGAGGCTGTCCCGCCCCTCATCCAACAAAGCGCCTGATGCTCTTATAGCCCTCAGCCATTTTTAGGTGTTTTATCTTAACAAAACCTTGACTTTTTTCCACGGCACACCAACTGATGACCACGGTACACCAGTGTGCCACGGCACACGCTTTGCGGAACACTGCTCTAGGCCACACCCCAACATCTGAAAACAACAACTAATCATTTGAGACATTGGGAATTCAACATGAAGTGTTGGGTGATTCATCTGTACAATATAGTTGAGGGAATCAAAGAGTGTTCAAGTGTTTACAGTTTATGGTAAGGTAGGCTACAAAGATAAGCAAGACAGAAAAGACTGTCAGAACTTCAGTCTACTCAGTATATGTACCAGGGAGAGTTTTTTGTAAGGTGATAATTAAGAATGTGATTCTGACTACTGGTGGAAAGGTTTCCGATGTACAGTCCGGTTTTATGACCGGTAGAGGCTGTGTTGACCAAATTTATACTCTACGACAACTTGTTGAAAAACAACTGTCGGTGAGGGGCAGGCTGTTCACGGCCTTTGTAGATTTAGAGAAGGCTTTCGACTCAGTAGACAGAGGTACATCCCACACCTCCTCAGTAGAGGAGGTGTGGGATGTTCTGAAAGAATATGGAGGGAATGGGGCTCTCCTAAATGCGGTGTGTGCAAACTATAAAAATAGTATGGCATGTGTTCGTATCGATGGCGAGTATAGTGAATGGTCTGAAGTTTTTAAGGGTGTAAGGCAAGGATGTGTGATGAGCCCATGGCTATTTAACATAGTCATGGACAAGTGTGTCCGAGATGCTAGGCTTGATGATTGTGGATTAAAGATAGGAGAGAGCAAAGTGAGTGTTCTACTGAATGCAGATGATGCAGTCCTTGTTTCTGACTTAGCAGTGGAACTACAAACAATGCTCTCTAGACTAAACGAAGCTTTGAAAGATAATCATCTGAAATTGAATGCCAGTAAGACGAAAGTTTTGATTTTTGAAAGAGTTGATGAAAATATGAATTATGAATTCAAAATAAATGGAATGAATGTCGGAATTGTAGATGAATTTGTACACCTATCTGGGTAGTAAGTTTGAAAAAGATGGAAGAATGACAGGTGAATTTGAAAGAAGAATAATAAAGGGAAGGTGTGTACTGGGTGCCACCGCTGGTACCTATAGCCAAAAACCAAAACTTATCAAAAAATGTTCGATTGGCGGTACATGGTGGTAAACTAGTGCCCACTTTGATGTACCGTAGTGAAGCTTGGACGATGAATGAGAGTGAAATAAGTTAAGTCTATACGGTCGAAATGGACTTTCTAAGAAGTATGATTGGAAAAAAACGGAAAGATAGGGTGAGGAATGAGTTAGTGAGAGAAGAATGCGGTGCAAGGGAAAGTATAAAAGTAAAAATCAAAAGGGGTTTGTTAAAATGGTTTGGGCACATGCACATGCACATGCACAGGCACATGCACAATGGTTTGGGCACATCCTTCTCATCCAGCTGCCGTGGCGTGCGGACATGTCCAACGCTGCTCCGTGTTTTTTATTAATTTAAATTACTTAAAGGCATTACTTTGCGATTGAAGTACCTTAATTTGTTCCGCGTGTTTAGTGTCCGTGTTATAAAACAAGAGAATTTTAATTAATTCATTGTTTTTGTTGTATTTACGCGTTTTTTTTTTCCTTCAGAAATAACCACGTGGTGTGGACACGTGGTTATCTAATTTGTAAAATCTATTTTTTTTTCTCGCTTCTCTCGTGTTTAACGTTAATTTTAATATCTATGCTGTTCCGCGTTGTAGTTTTAACCTTTATAACAAGAGAATTTGTATTAATTCATTGTTTTTTGTTGTTTTTTAGGCTTTTTTCTTCATTGGAAATAGCCACGTGGTAACCTAACCTCAATATTCGTTAAGTATTGTGCGTCATTTATTTTTGCTGCTTATTTAAATTCAGTAGTATTATTTTATTTCTTTTTCGTTCTCTTTTTAACTTCATTATTGATTTCATGTCTCGTGGCCCTTTTTTACTTTTTTGACCACGTGTTTTATTTCACCTGGCTGACAACCAGGATATTTTTAGTTGTGTGCAAACTTGTGTCAGTATGGCATTAGTTCACTGTGCTGTGATGTGGGCTCCTGTGGGCAAACGATGAGATAGTCATGCGAAGGCGCACTAGGGCTGACAATCCTAGTCGCCATGCTGTTGGAGGAGTGTCAGATGGCCCCTGCAGGGTTGCCAAAAGCTTTACCAGGTACAGTGGGAAACCACAGTGGCCTGGTAAAAGCAGACGTAAGAAAGGAGATGAATGGAATATTGCTACTTTGAATGTTAGAGGTATGAAAAATAAGGAAGAAGAACTATTGAAAGAGATGAATGAGAGAAAAATTAAAATTTTATGTGTGACCGAAACTAAAATGAAAGGTGAAGGAGAGAAAGTTCTGAGTAATGGAAATTTGTTCATTTACTCAGGTGTGAAAGATGGATGTCCTAGACAGGGTGTTGGTGTGATTGTTAGTGAATGTGTGAAGAGCTATATCAGGAATTATGAATGGATCTCCCCTAGGATTCTCCTAGTAAGGATCAAGTACGACAGAACGAATTTTCTACTGATAGCATGCTATGCGCCAGTAGATTCAGAATGTATGGAGATTAAAAATGAATTCTGGGATATGCTTGACGATAAAATCAGAATGAAAGACAAAGAAGAAAAGGTGATTCTGCTTGGTGACATGAACGGATGGGTGGGTAGAAGAAAGGAAGAGTATGAAAGGGTAATAGGACCAAACGGAAGGGGTGTCATCAATGGCAGTGGGAGACGGCTTGTTGACATGTGTGTGGAGCATGGGATGTTTGTATCAAATACTTGGTATAAGCATAAAGACGTGCACACATACACGTGGTATGGGCCAAATACTCGCACAGTCATTGACTACATATGTATGGAAGAATGTATGAGAGGTGCCATAAGAGATGTCAGAGTCTACCAAGGTATATCCGTGGGCTCAGACCATCATCTCTTGTGTGCAAAAGTAATGATAGGCGAAGTTAAAGATAGGAAAAGAACGAAAGTGATTAAGATGAAAAGAGTGAAAGTGGAAAAATTAGATGATGAAAATGTCAGGAATGATTTTGAAGCTGAAGTAAGCCAGATTTTGAAATCGGATGAATGTAAGGAACTTGTGAAGAATGCATGTGTAGAAAAAATGTGGAAAACATTTAAAACATGTTTGGTTGAAAGCGCAAAGAAAGTATGCGGTGAAGTTACGATTGGGCATACAAAAGGCAATGAATGGTGGAATGATCAGGTTAAACAAGCAGTGAAAGAGAAGAAAGAGAGCTATTTAAAATGGATTAATGACAGAAAGAATAAAGTGTTAGAGACTGAATACAAGGCGAAAAAATGGCTAGCGAAGAATGAAGTTCAAATGAGTAAGAGAAGAATGGAAGAAAAATTGAGTGAAAGAGCACAGAATGACTTCTTTGACAATAAAAAGATGTTCTGGAGCTGGGTGAGACAAAACAACGACAGTTGTAGGTCCACAACTCCGGGAATCAAAAATGTCAGCGGAGACATTCTGTGGAATAAAGACGATGTAAAAAAGAGATGGAAAGAATATTTTAACGAGGTTTTTGGTGAAGAAGAATGTGATTTAACTGTGAAAGGAGATTATGATGAGGGTAATGTTTTGAAAATATCGAAAGATGAAGTAAGAAAGGTCATAAAGGAATTAAAGAATGGGAAAGCTGCAAGTGTGGATGGTGTGAGACCTGAGATGATGAAAGCGGGGGGAGAATGTGTGATTGAATGGATGAAAGAGCTTTGCGAATTGTGTGTTAGTGTCAAGGAGGTTCCATCGGACTGGAGAGAGGCGGTCATTGTGCCAATTTACAAAGGTAAAGGTGACAAAAAAGACTGCCGTAACTTCAGACCGATTAGCCTTCTTAGTGTGCCAGGTAAAGTGCTATGCAAGATTCTTATCCATAGGGTAAGACTATCCACCCAGGAGAAGGTCTCAGATATACAATCTGGCTTTATGCCGGAAAGAGGTTGCGTAGACCAGATATTCGCGCTTCGACAGATAGTCGAAAAACAGCTAGCCGTAAATAAAAAGGTCTACGCGGCTTTCGTAGATCTTGAGAAAGCCTTCGACTCGGTGGATAGAAGTATGATGTGGTGTGTGCTTGAGAGGTATGGTGTGAACAAAGCACTTCTGAACGCGATACGCGCCATCTATCTTAATAGCAGGGCGTGTGTCAGGGTGGATGGAGAATACAGCGAGTATTTTAATGTGTACAAGGGTGTGAGACAGGGTTGCATAATGAGCCCATGGTTATTCAATATAATCATGGATCATTGTGTTAAACAAGCGAATCTGGAAGGGCATGGCATACAGATTGGAGAGAGAAAAGTCGGAGTTCTGCTTTATGCTGATGACGCAGTATTAATTGCTGATTCAGCAGTGGAACTTCAGGCAATGCTCTCTAGTCTGAACCATGCTCTGTGTGTGAACAAGTTGAAAATTAATGCAAGTAAGACGAAAGTACTGATTTTTGACAGAATGGATGAAAATGAAGAATGCACGCTCATGTTGAATGGTACGAAAGTTGAAATTGTGGATGAATTTAGATACTTGGGAAGTATGTTTGAGAAGAATGGAAAGATGACAAGAGAACTTGAGAATAGGATGTGTAAGGGCAAGCAAGTGGTCGGTGCAATAGGAAGAATAGCAAAGAACAAGCGATTGACGATGGATCTGAGAATGGCGGTACACAATGGCATATTGTTACCGACTTTGATGTATGGAAGTGAAGCATGGACAGTGAATGATAGCGAAATGAGTAAAGTATGTACGGTGGAAATGAAGCATTTGAGAAGCATGACAGGAAAAACTCTGAGGGATAGAGTTAGGAATGAATGGGTAAAAAAAAGAATGTAATTTGAAAGAGGATGTGAAAGTTAAGGTACAAAAGAATGTGATGAGATGGTTTGGGCATGTGGAAAGAATGAATGATGATAGACTGACAAAGTATGTATACAAAGAAAGTGTGAAAGGAAAAAGAGGGAAGGGACGACCGAGAAAAGTATGGAGTGATCAGATTGAGGAGATTGTGAAAGAATGGGATATACAAAGTGAGCGTAAAAGAAGAAAATGCATGAAAAAGGTGATGGATATGAATGAATTGAAAGAGGTATGTAAGGATAGGAAAAAATGGAGGCAACTCTGCAGAGGCTCTGGCTACCCCTAGCGGAATGGCGACAGAGTTACAGTTACAGTTACAGTTACACATGGAAAGAATGAAAGACTATGACGAACGCTGCAAGTATGAATGGAAGCCGTGGTAGGGGAAGACGGAGAAAAGTATGGATGGATCAAATTTTTGAAATAGCGAATGAGTGGGATATTCAGAGTCATAACAAAAGGAGAGAGTGCATGAAAAAGATTATGACTCCGAATAAAATGAAAGAAGTATGTAAGGACCGAAAGAAATGCCGGTTGATTTGCAACACTGGCGGCTAGGGCATTAATTCTAAGTTTAATATCAAGACTGGTAGGTTGCAGGTATGAGGCTGACCACCCGTGCTGTAAAAATCGGTTCACTTTTGCAAATGCCACCCCGATTCAGGGAACGGCGGCAGGAGTTGCAAAGTTTATGTTCATGTGAGGTTTTGTTTATTAGTATGCACACATGCAAAATGTGTAGGCGCGAACCTACATGTGCCTGTCTGTGGGCCCGCCATATCCACTTTTCACTTTTTTGAGTTATGATATCGCACGCTTAATAATAAAGAGCAATAACTCAAAAATTGGGAAAATCGAGATTTTGTAATAAAACAATGAATAAAACGCAAGAACAATGCGAGAAGAATATGTGGAATGCGACAGCCGTTCAATTTGGACGAATATGACCGAGATAAAACATCGGCCACCTTTTTCATCCCATACAAGTTGTACTGGTTGTCTGAACTTCAAACGTGATTTCCGAACGTTCATGTTTTTTGAGTTATTGCTCTTTATTATAATGGGGCTTCCACACGCTTGCCAGCCCATCTCAAGTCAAGCGCACAGTGTGTCGTCTAGAACATGCTAGCTGGACAAAATTTTGTCTAATTGACTAATTTTGTCCAGCTAGCATGTTCTAGACGACACACTGTGCGCTTGACTTGAGATGGGTTGGCAAGCGTGTGGAAGCCCCATTAAACGTGCGATATGGAGTTAATTGGTGTCTTGAGACTATACTTAACCATACTTTACTGCAAAGATATTATCTTTGCAGCTTAGATTATAGATAGGCTGGAGGCCCGGAAGAGATTACTATAAAATTCAATTCCAACATTAAAAAGGATGCCATAATATCTTGATGCGCTCAAAAGCTTCTGCATAAAATTGATTAAAATGCATTGAGTAAAAATTTTCATACGATGTAAAATAAATATTTAATAAACTGAGACATCTGTGTAAAGATTTTTAGAACTTTTACAAAGCTTATGGCAGCTTATGGTTCATTCACACATATTATATAAATAACACAACTGTCATCCCGCAAGCCGCTGTGAAGATAGCCTGCCAGGTGCCAGCCTGACAGCTGAGTGCTGTAAAGTACAACACGCTTCCCTACATGTGTGCTTAGTGCTTGGCATTTGGAACTCACTGCATAAACTTATATACTTGGTTTCCCTATTATCAGGTGTTCTAAACTCTATTTCAGCAAAATAAAATTATGCAGTAGGCAGGTATGCTAAAAGGGTATTTGCAATAGTGAGGAATTTAGTAAAAAGTGTATAATTTTGTTAGATTACGATCAGCATATAAACAAGGGCCTAATTTCAAGTCCAAAATAAATTTATATAATTTTAAATTTGAAAAAGATCTTTTGAAAAATTTGACCGGTTTTGAAACGGATGTGCGATCCGTCAACGAAATTTGTAGCCCCCGTGACGTCATTTTCTTGTATCGACAACACTGCTGGTATTGCGATGGCTATAAAAAGTCAAAGAAAATGACGTCACAGCCGAAAATTCAATCCAAGGAGCGTTTTGGCGCGTAAATTCAAACTTCATGTTTTGAACATGAATAACTTTGTAAAAAAAGCAAGTAAATATAAAATTCAAGAAGTTTTATGAAAAACAAATATAAAGGAATTTAAATCCACAAGATTTTTTTTTTGTGAAATTTCCCTAATGCAGCACATGACAATAAATTGAAAAAATTCCCATGGACGAAAATTACAGAGCACAATGCCAAAACAACAAACCATATACAAAATTGAATATTGAAAATTGGATGTGTCCTGCCTCTACCAAGCAACATTTCATTTAAGGTACTCGTATATAAATATTTTTTAAATTTGTGGGAAAATTTATAATTGACCCAATAGTTGACAGGCTCTGTGTGGCCAAGCTGCTGACAGGCTCACTTTAAGCCCGTAGCGCGACACGCAATTACTCGAATTCTTTATCCTTTGATAAAATTCAATTATTCTTTTGTAGAATCCCAGCCATAGTCATTATTGCTCGTTTTGTGTTTCGTGCAAGATACAATGGACGTAGTTGTGAAGCTTGAGAAGGAGCCGGTCTCGGAGGATATGGATGCACAACTAGACATAGAGTATCAACCAGAGCACTCACATGAACCAATAGACGTTGAAGAGAGCGACATGAAGCAAGAGAGACTCTCTTGCGATGAGGAATGGGAAGCCGAGGACTTAGTAATGAGAAATGTGAAGAACGAAAACTCTGCTCCTTCACCTTACGGCTTGTTGAAGGAGAGCCACCATCACAGACACACAACCTCAGAGAGCGGGCCATCCACCTCAACAGATCAACAGAAAACCAACATTCACAATAAATGTGAACAAGGAAATGCAATAAAGACAGAACACAAAGAGTTGGCCATTGCACAAATCACTCACTATGTTGGCGATGAAGATAGCTACAATGTGTCGAGATCTAACATACAGGAACACAAACTGGGACACACTGGACAGAAACGATTTGCTTGTGACCAGTGCGATTATAAAACTGCCCATTTAGGGAGTTTAAACAGACATAAAATGGCACACTCTGGCCAGAAACCATTTGCGTGTGACCAATGTGATTATAAAGCTACACAGTTAGGTAGTTTGAATATTCATATGCTAACGCACTCTGGATACAAACCATTTATATGTGATCAGTGTGAATATAAAACTGCACGGTTAAGTAGTTTGAAAAGACATAAACTGACTCACTCTGAACATAAACCATTCACATGTGATCAGTGTGAATATAAATCTAAACAGTCAGAGAATTTGAAAAGGCATAAACTAAAACACTTAGGACTGAAACCGTATGCATGTGATCAGTGTGACTTTACGGCTACAGAGTTAGATTCTGTAAAAAGGCATAAGCTAACACACTCTGGATATAAACCATTTGCGTGTGACCAGTGTGATTATAAGACTACACATTCAGGTAGCTTACAACAGCATAAATTAACACATTATGGACATAAACCATTTACGTGTAATCAGTGTGATTTTAAAACTCTAAGGTCAAGTGATTTAAAAAGACATAAGAAAACACACTCTGAACATAAACCATTTGCATGTGATCAGTGTGAATATAAAGCTACAACATCAGAGAATTTGAAAAGGCATTATCTTAAACATTCCGGACACAAATCATTTGCGTGTGATCAGTGTGAGTATAAAACTGTGCATTCAAGTAGTTTGAGGACTCATAAAATGACACACTCTGGATACAAACCATTTTCATGTGATCAATGTGAGTATAAAACCACACATTCAGGCAGTTTGAGGATTCATAAACTGACACACTCTGGACACAAACCATTTGCATGTGATCAGTGTGAGTATAAAACTACACAGTCAGGTAGTTTGAATTTTCATAAACTCACACACTCTGGCCATAAACCATTTTCGTGTAATCATTGTAATTATAAAACTGTGTGGCCAGGTGCTTTGAAAAAACATAAACTGGCACACTCAGGACTTAAACCATTTGCGTGTGATCAGTGTGATTATAAAACTACATGTTCAGGTAGTTTGAGTGTTCATAAACTGACACACTCTGCATACAAAATGTATGCTTGTGATCAGTGTGATTTTAAAACAACACAGGTAAGATATTTAAAAGCGCACATGCTAAGACACACACCTCAGGACAAACCATGTTGACCATTGACTTTTGTATCAATTGCAGCATAATTGTTAGGACAAAGTCTCACTTAGGAATACCAAATTTTCTTTCACAAAGTAAGTAATCTGTCTTCTGATGAAAAATTTCAATAAAATTAAAAAAGAAAAAATTCACCCGGGGGTCCCACCCGGGCGGGTAGGCATGCAAATTATTATTTAGCTTTTTATTATTTAGATTTTGTCATCGACGGGGGGGGGGGGGGGGGTAGACACAGGTAGTAATAGGGGTAGCAAATTTAAGATTATTTTGAAATTCCATATAGGTATTTATTATATCGCAAAACATGGATATATAGAACTGGATGGGCTAAGAAATCAATCCTTTGAGAATTAGAAATACGCTACCCCACTCATCACACAAAAATCCAAATTCAATCTATCGGTAACCTTCCAACTGTGAACAGGTGTGTTACCTAATTGGAAAAAAAATACATATAAATGCCAAACTGGATATTTTCTAAACGTGCCAACAAATGAGAGTAAATGCGTTGTAGAACATGAAATAATATTTCACTTTAATCACTATTCTATATGATTACGTTGATAAAATTTATTTTTCGTTTGTCAAAATATTTTGTTTGCGAAAGTGACAGCCATTTCTAGAACTAGTGATGTTCAAATATATAGGTACTTGCTTCTTCAAGTATGTAACTTCTATGCTCGCGGTAATAGATACTTGTGGAAATCATCCCGTACACAATGAGGTGGGAACATTTTTGAATTCGGAATTTATCAGATATCTTCATATTGCAACAACACTTCTAACAAATCCGTTACCATAGTGATTTCATGTGTTTCCTTGGTGATTTGTAAATAGATTGAAGACGGAGTAGAGACACGTTGCTTACATAGAAAATGAGAAAAGCATTTCGTATGTCGTGAGCGAGACAGCATTATAAACAGTGTATGGTGTCAAAGACAGTGAATCATGTTGATTGGTACTAAATCACATGTACGACCCGTCCATTTAATACTTCCTCCATGTCGCAAAATCACAAAATCGCAAAGGCACATCTGTAGAGGGGGCAAACTTAAATCTAAATCTAAGTTTCAAAGATATGTATCATTTGAGATTCATATTAAATGCACTCCCACAAGCAGATACACATAATTACACGCTCACACATGCCGCATGTGGATAAAAAAAAAACAATCTCAAATTAATATAAGTCCTGCAACTCTTGCCAACCTTCCCTGAAACAGGGGTGACATTGGCAAAGTGAACCATTTTTACAGTACGGGTGGTCAACCTCATACCAACCTATAAGTCAAGAAATACAAGCAATTAATTACATTTGAATATATAAAACAAATAAACAGTAAAAAGTAAAACCACATTTTAAGTGGAGGTTCCCCAGCTCCCGAGGAGGCTGTTACTCATTTCTTGTGAAGATTAATTAAACCTTATCAGTATTTTATTTTGGGGTTTGAAATAAACACTGAAATGGGAAATGATTTCTGACACCCTCGGTGGGATTCGAACGCAAGCTCTCAGCATGGAATGTAAGTACTCGAAAAGTACAGGAAAAAATTATGAGGTTTGGATTTTACTTTGTAAGTAGGGGAAAGGTGGGATACTTGATCCCACTTTTAGTTTTCATCAATTATCTGAGACTCTTGAAGTTATTTTGTTATTTTTTTGCTCCATGTTCATAATTTGGTTCATCGCCTACAACTTGGCATCCAAATAAAACTACTTTCGTGAATATCAAATGTACTACATCAGTTCTTGTGAAAAACTCTCGAGGATCAAGTATTCCTACCCATGAGGGATACTTGATCCCCATCATGATCCCGGGATCAAGTATCCCACCCATAAAGATAGCATTAGTAATTATAGCCAATTATCAAGGGAAATTAAAATAAATTTATGATACAAATCGAAATAAACTTCTTTATTGAGTACCTACCTACCTATCCTACCTACACATGCAGCATTTGCAAACTTACACTACAATCTGGCCTAGTAGCCTACTGTGTGGGCAGTTGAACAGACATCAATTTGTGCAATATGAGACCATGTGTAATCTATAATTTCAAAATTAGTGTTTCTATTACCCGTACATTAAGAGACCAAATGCTCTATTTTGCTAAATTCCTTACGATCTTAAGAAGACGAGATAGCAATTTGTGTCCAAAAATAAGATGTACTGTGTTTTTTTTTTATCTATGGAGATCTTTTGCAATCGCCAGCAAGCTTTGACTTTGATTGATATCCAAAGTGTAAGGAATTTAGCAGAATAGCTCTTCAGCTTTAGCTTTAAATTACATTAAACATGTAACAATAGAATAATATGTATATTGGAAATGTTTCTACGGAAGTAGGAATATAGATAAGTATACTAGAATAATACGTATTAGGTAGGACTATCTATAAATGTAATATTCTATGATACTATGTATCGCTTATTTGTAAATTTAAATAATTGTAATATTCCTGTGTGACCTTATTGTTATCCATATTATTTGTTATTTACTATATAACCCAGTTGTTCCTGCTTGTGTAAATAAAAAATAAATAATTTTATTGATTGTAGAGGCATTAACTTTGTAATCGTTCATCATTAATGATAAGAAAAACAGCTTTGTTTTCGATTACGTGAGTATTTATTTTTATACCACAACCGGTTTCGCAAACATCCGTTTGCATCGTCAGGTGGATCAATTAATACTAAAAATTATCCAGATGATGCAAACTCCACATATGGCCATCCTGCACCCCCCCTCCCCCTCCCCCCCCTCCCCCATACCCTCACACATTGACGCCCTCTAAGATGATTCCGTACTAAGCCATTTAGTATTAATTGATCCACCTGACGATGCAAACGGATGTTTGCGAAACCGGTTGTGGTATAAAAATAAATACTCACGTAATCGAAAACAAAGCTGTTTTTCTTTTATCATTAAAAAATAAATACATTAAAATGTACATTAATATCCAGATCCCTCCCGTCTCTCCTTCACTTATGTCTCAACACAATATATCCTCGTAGTTTGCTTGCATGATGATTGTCACACTTTTGTTTTTCTTTTCTTTTTGACAGATTGATGTTAATTTGTACTTAAAAATTTCTTCTTCCTTTGATAACTAAATCCATATTAAAAGGGTAATTGCAGTGGTAGGGAAAACGGATGAAAATAATATGGTTGTGTAGAGTACATTTCTAGGATCACAATCATATATTTTTTAAGTAGTAAAAATAAAGATATCATTGAAAATTTTGAAAAATAAAATGGAGAGAATTTGAATCTAATCTAATCTAATCTAAGCTGCAAAGATATATATCATTTAAGATTTATACTAAATGCATTCCCACAAGCAGATATGTATAATTTCGCGCTAACACATGCCGCATGTGGACCTACAATATAAAAACCCAATCTCAAATGAACATAAGCCTTGCAACTCTTGCCGTCCTTCCCTGAAACAGGGGTGACATTGGCAAAGTGAACCAATTTTTATATTATGGGTGGTCAGCCGCATAACAACCTATAAGTCAAGGAACATACATGACAAATTACATTTTTTAAATCCCCGCCAAAACTGTAGTGTGAATGGCTAGGGACGTGTGTCGTCATTTTGACGACAAACGTCGCTGTCAAACTGACTACCTGGGCCATTTGACACCTAAACACCGAGGATCTGACGTCATATCCGCCGGAATAAAAAAATTACCTGTTTTAGCGGAAATGGAAAATACGTGAATTTTAAAGACCTATAATTTAAAAACTAAGCCACATATATTTTTTTTAAAAACACAAATGCATTTTTAAAAATATAGCCTACCATTTTATGAAATAAAATAAAAAAGTAAAATTACCCTATTGTCATTCGTAAAAAAAATAGTAGGTACTTAAGTACATATTAATAGATAGTAATCACAACTGATATTACTTAATACCTAACTACCAAAATGACGAATATTACGGAATTTTGTATGTTTATTGTTTTAAAAAAAATACTTATTTATTAATTACTTATATCATAATGTACAATAAAATGTAATTTATTATTCATTCATATTCCTTGACTTATAGGTTGGTATGAGGCTGACCACCCATACTGTAAAAAATGGTTCACTTTGCCAATGTCACCCCTGTTTCAGGGAAGGTCGGCAAAAGTTGTGGGGCTTATGTTCATTTGAGGTTTGGATTTTATTTGTAAGTACACATTCAGCATTTGTAAGCGCGAACTACACTTGTTGGTTTGTGGGCATACATCTGAGAGCTTTAAATGAATATATCCTTGCAACTTAGATTATAGATTATTTATTATAGACATATTTTATTTTTTTATATTTTTATTCATTAATTTAATTTTACCTATTTGAACATACCCGACTGACTAATTTATTAAAAACTTTATAATATTTTCCTACCTAATGATGACTGCCTAAGTCGAACACGTTTGTATTGTAATTTAAATTTTTAAAATATATTATATGTGTGAATTAAAAAACAGTGTTTGAATAAAAGAAAAGTGTTTTTTTGAAAAACAAACCAATAAACATTAAAATGTGATTTTATTTTACAGTATGTAATAAAGTTCCTACTATCCCAGCTTTGGATTATCCGAGGTGGGCTTGGTCCACAATGGCTCAGATAATTGAGTTTCTACTGCATCGCCATGGAAATATTGCCTGATGTTTTTTTATAATGTGGATAGAACTTTAATCTAAATATTAAAAAATAAACTTGAATCAGTCATAGAACAAAAACTGTTTATGTACCATGTTAGAGTAGAGAGTTATTCGTTTACAAAACGCTTCCCCAGTTCTTGTTTATCGTACACGCCAATCTTGTCAAATATGACTTTTTCATGCAGTTGTCTTAAGAATCAAATTCTACACAATCTGAGCTAAGAAAAACCGTAAAACGCGATAATGTGTGAGTTCTTTTAAATATTTTTAAAATAAATTTCTTGTTTTCATAAGACACATTGGTCCAGTACACATGCAAACATTGCTCATGTGAAATTTTCTCAAGGCGTATACGATAAACAAGAACTAAGGCAGCGAAATGTTTCAAAATTGTATCGGACAACATCAGGAAACATGTTTATTCTTTGAAGAAGAAGCTCCTCTAATAATATCTGTCTAATTTTACACAAAATGTCTAAGACCGTAATTTTAATTGAAAATCATTTATAACACCATAAAGTTTCCCTGTTTTATAGAAAGCCTTTAGTTCCTGACCTTGAAGTTTCCATTGTTGGCGCTATGCCCCTCATTCTGGCAGTACCACTTTGTTATGTAAATACTCTAAGGTTTGGATCTCTCATCATATCACAAATAGTCTCATATGAAGTGTTTAGATTCTGCTTAAGTTTCCATTGTTGTCGCTATGCCGCGCACTGTCCCTCGTTCTGGTAGCACCACTCGGGCTGTATGGACTCAGGCTGCAGCCCCCTTGTCTCCAGGCGCTCCCTGTGTCTCGCCAGACGGGCCTCCGCCACCCCGGACCCTGTGGCGGGGTGATAGCGAAAAGAGTAAAGTACCTACCTATGTACGGTAGAAATGAAGCATTTGAGAAGCATGACAGGAAAAACGAAGAGATAGAGTTAGGAATGAATGGGTAAAGAAACAATGTAATTTGAAAGAGGATGTGAAAGTAAAAGTACAAAAAAATGTGATGAGAAGGTTTGGGCATGTAGAAAGAATGAATGATAGACTGACAAAGCATGTTTACAGAGAAAGTGTGAAAGGAAAAAGAGGTAAGGGACGACCGAGAAAAGTATCTAGTGATCAGATTGAGGAGATTGTGAAAGAATGGGATGTACAAATGTTGCGGGACCGTCCGCTTAAAACCAGCTGCCTCCTGAGGTGCGCGCCAAGGAAGGGATCGAGAGCTTCAAGAAGGGAATGAAGACCCACTTCTTCACCGCCGCGTCAAGCCTGAAAGCGCCCTTGCAGTGACAGTAGTCACGAAACGGCGCTCTGCAAATCATCATCATACAAGGCGATCGTAAATTAAGAAATGTGATGGATATCCGGTCTATAGCTCAGTTGGTAGAGTGGTTGAATTCCATGCCGTGAGCTCGGGTTCGAATCCCGCTGAGGGTGTCGGAAATAATTTTCCCTTTCGGTGTTTATTTCAAACCCCAAAATAAAATCCCGCAAGGTTTACTCAGCCTTCACAAGAAATGAGAACCAGTCCCCCCCGGGAGCTGGGAAACCCCCACTTCAACTGAAAGTGTTTGGTGTGAGGCCGGCCCCCTTACCTGTAAAAATAAATAGGCCCCGAAGCGCCACATGCGACCCCTTCGGGGATAACGCAGGCAAGAAGTTACACTATATGTGTAGCTTAGTTGCGTTGCGGTATCAATGAATTCAAAGAGGTATCTAAGGATAGGAAGAAATGGAGGCAGCTCTGGAGAGGCTCTGGCCACCCCTAGTGGAATGGCACATTGTTACAGTTACACAACTGTCATCGCGCAAGCCGCTGTGAAGATAGCCTGCCAGGTGCCAGCCTGCCAGCTGAGTGCTGTAAAGTACAACACGCTTCCCTACATGTGAGCTTAGTGCTTGGCATTCGGAACTCACTGCTAAAACTTACACATGGTTTCCTGATTATCGGTGTTCTTTTTCCACAATAAAATCATTGTGAAACGTACCTACATTTGATTTCCATAATTTTTGAAATGTACTTTTTTATTTTATGAGAAAAATCATAATTGACATAACAGCTGCCCGTGACAGTTGCCAGGCTCACTTCAATTAGTCTCGAACGTGGGTGCAATTTGACTATTCTTTGTGTAGAATCGCATTTGTAATTTTGTGATTTGTGCAAGTTACAATGGACGTAGTGGTGAAGCTTGAAAAGGAGCCGGTCTCGGAGGATATGGATGCACAACTAGAGCACTCACATGAACAAATAGACATTGAAGAGAGCGACGTGAAGCAAGAGAGACTGGCTCGTGAGAAGGAATGTGAAGCCGAGGACTTAGTAATGGGAAATATAAAGAATGAGGACTCTGCTCCGCCACCTTACGGCTTGTTGAAGGAATGCCGCGTGCTTGAGGACAGAATCGACATCGCGCGGTATTCAGATGATCCAGCCAGGTTGGAACATGTGTGCCATGCCTGCAGCTACAAGGCCAATCAAAAGAAACTCTTGAGGATCCATCATTTGTTCAGTTGCTGCGAGCTGGAGCACACTGGGACAAGCAAGAGCCACCATCACAGACACACAACCTCAGAGAGCGGGCCATCCACCTCAACAGATCAACAGGAAACCAACACTCACAATAAATGTGAACAGGGCAATGCAAAACAAACTGAATACAAAGAGTTGGCCATTGCACAAAGCACTCACTATGTTTGCACTAATAGTAACAAGTCAGTGTGGAGATCTAACATAGAGGAACACAAACTGGGGCACACTGGACAGAAACGATTTGCTTGTAACCAGTGCGATTATAAAATTGCCCATTTAGGGAGTTTAAACAGACATAAAATGGCACACTCTGGCCAGAAACCATTTGTGTGTGACCAATGTGATTATAAATCTGCATGGTTAAGTAGTTTGAAAAGACATAAACTGACTCACTCTGAACATAAACCATTTAAATGTGATCAGTGTGAATATAAATCTACACAGTCAGAGAATTTGAAAAGGCATAAACTAACACATTCCTGGCACAAACCATTTGTGTGTGATCAGTGTGATTATAAAGCTACACAGTTAAGCCATTTAAAAGAACACAAACGGACACATTCCGGACACAAACCATTTGCGTGTGATCAGTGTGATTATAAAGCTACACGGTTAAGCCATTTACAAGAACATAAACGGACACATTCCGGACACAAACCATTTGCGTGTGATCAGTGTGATTATAAAGCTACACGGTTATACCATTTACAAGAACATAAATGGACACATTCCGTGCACAAACCATTTGTGTGCGATCAGTGTGATTATAAAGCTACGCAGTCATGTCATTTACAAGCACACAAACGGACACATTCTGGGCACAAACCATTTGTGTGTGATCAGTGTGATTATAAAGCTACACGGTCAGGTAGTTTGAAATTACATAAGCTAACACACTCTGGACACAAACCTTTTGCGTGTGATCAGTGTGACTATAAAGCTACATACTCTGGTAATTTGAAAAGACATAAGCTAACACACTCTGGACATAAACCATTTGGGTGTGATCAGTGAGATTATAAAGCCGTATATTTTGTTTTATGAAAACCATACACACATCATCAAATATATAAAAATGTAAGGGGTATTTGCGTCCGTTTTTTTCGAATTTGCAAAAATGTTTTTCCAACAAGTGTTTCTATTGACGGACTGAACTAACTCTCATATCCAGAATTTTTGGTGTTTGTTTGTATATTTGTACCATTATAGGCGCCCAGACCATTCGCAGCACGATGCTGAATTTTGCACACCCCCATAAAGTGTTAGTGGCTAAACAACTGTCAGGGTCCGGATGACGTCACGTGCATACAAGCTCAAAATTAAAATCTTGCCGTTGGCGGCCATTTTAAATTTACAGGCTTGATATTCGAAACAGTCATGTCTCTTGGTAATTTTAACAACTTTTGTAAGAAGCTTTTTCGCAAAAAGTAAATTCTTCAAACAAAATTTGTAAATACCTACATAGGAAAAAATAAAAAATAATAACTTTCAGGTGGCACAACGGGCGCATGCATTAAGTTGGAACAATTAAATTAGACATGCCACCTAAACAAAAACAGGCTAAGGTATTTTCAAAAGTACAACAAAATACATGAAGGATATTGATAGTAGCTGCCATACATGTTTTTTGGTTTCTTCAATATTTAGCATTCTCTTGGCGTTCATTTTAAAATTATGAAGGGTTATTCTCAATGATCAAGTTTGTCTTGCTAAAGTCAACATTTTTTGAAAGAAAACTTTTCAATAACAATTTTTTTCTTTGCTCTCCGACAAATAAGGGCAATCAGAAGAAATCTGACAACAAAGGCCTTAAAAACTGTTGTCATTGCCTTCATGCTGTCAAAAATCGACTACTGTAATGGCATATATGCCGGAGAGCCCCAGAGCCAGCTGAAGAGACTCCAGTCTGTACTGAATGCAGCGGCCAGACTTATACATGGTGCCCCAAAATTTTGCCACATTACGCCGCACCTGAAGTCCCTTCACTGGCTCAAGATTCATAAATGGGTCCAGTTTAAGATAGGGTTGCTGGTCTTCAAGAGCCTGCGCAGGACTGCACCGAAATATTTAATACATATTGTCAGGTAGCTAGCATGTCGGATAGCTACCTGTGGAAAAAAAAAAAGAAGAAGAAGAAGACATGATCTGTCAAAACATTATACCTGTCATAGGAAAAATAATGTCTTTACCAACTTAAAAGAAATTGAAGCGCATCTTTAGCCACAGAAATTGAACCGGATCAAGATTAGAGGAAGAAGACAGGCTGAGATTGACAGTTGGGAGGGAAACACTTAAAATCCCCGGTTAAGCTCCGCATCGCGCTGGTAGGGAGTTTATAAAAGGCGTCGACCCCCCACAATCGGGGACACAAGCTCTTCAACACCTGAACCAATAACACCTACCAGGCGTGGCCAAGAACATCTATCGGAGAAGGCTTGAGTCGCCGTTGTTGCCTGCACCACACAGCCCCTGGCCGCGCCTGGGTCCCCCGTGGAGGATTCCTCGGAAGGAAGGAGCCCCTGCTTTCTACCCATCGCCAGCGCCCGCTTGGCTACTCGATATCCGGAGCCCCGTGCCCAAAGTTCCTCAGGAGGACGGAGCACCTGCCCCGTCCAGCCGAGCGCACCCGTCTTATCGCGGGCTGAGCCCCGTGCCGCAATTCCTCCGGAGTGTGGAGCCCGACATCCCGCCAAAAGCGTTGCCGTGCCCGAGGCCGGCGCCCCAGCATCGACTACCCGCATCCCAGCATCAAGACTTCTCTCCGTCCCCGTGAGCTAATCGAAAATTTAAATACATTATCTAATTTCACCTAGAACCAGTCAGTCGTGCAGTTTAGCGTGGTGATGCTCTCATTTCTCATAATTTAAAATAAATCCCGTCTTTCCTTTACCCGGTTTTTCTCTCCATCGCCTATATTTTTGAACCTCTTTAGCATCAGTGGAAAGCGAGCAAGGTGTTGGGCCTGAACACCACCCTGAGGAGTCTTTTGCTAGCCGGGCAACTGCAAAAGCGCGCAACCCAACCTCAAAGGGCCCCCTTGTCAGTAGAACCCGTCCTAACCTCAAAATGGTCTGCCTTTCCAGGTAGGGCCATGGAGGTACAGTGGAGCGCCTGTAGTGGAGCGCCTTCAGTGTTGCATTACAGTGGCGCCTTAACAAAAGACACCGTTGCTCGATTCACATTGTATTTTCCCCATTAACAAGTAAAGTTTTATTTCAGCAAATTGTGTTCCAACGGAAAAGTGTTGTTTTTGTGTTTCGGGTTTTGTGGTACTTTGAAGTCGTTTCCACCTGGGATATTTGTGTTTTTGGTGGTTATGCTTTATCATCTTGAGGATTGTTAACCGTTTTTCGTGGTTTGATGATAATTGGACGAATTCAAAATTTGAGTTACGTAATTCGAAAATGCAGACAAGCATTCTCAAACTTGCGTAAATATTTTGACTGAATTTTTTTTTTCTTTCCAAATTTTTTGGGCGTCTCTATTTCCAGAGGCGTAACCATTCGTAAAGTTTTCACAAAAATTTTTAAGGGGTGCTCAACATTAAAAAAAAAAAAAATTTTTTTTTTTTTCAACAAGTACTCTCCGGAAGGGCCAAGGAGAGCCTTGTTGTGGTGGTGGATGTTTTCACGAAATATTTTTGGGATATTTCCATTAAAATATGCCACAGAGGCAGCAATAATAAAGAAGCTTGGGGCAAGCATCTTTATTTCCCGGGGAATGCCGAGGTCCGTTGTTTGGGACAACGGTAAACAATTCATCGTCAGGGCGGTCGAGGGATTTCTGGAGATGCATGGAGGGCAGACAGGCGGACGTGAAGGGCGAGAGAAAGGCTGTTTGGCTTTTCAGCTGGGAGAATATCACATGAAGGATATTCTCGGAGCTAGACCTGCTATGGCGGAAGAGTAAACTACTTTCCTACGAGCAAACGAAAAGTAGATGCGTAAATTCATTTACAAACACCTGGACGTCTGCGAAGTACAAGCATGACGTCTGCGAAGTGCAAGCATGACGTCTTCTCTATAAACTGATTAATTACGCCATAGCTTATTTTTGCAAATTCCATTTTTTTTCTGAAATATGACTTTGACCGTTCCCCGTTGAATTGCGCCCTCAGCAGGGAGTACTGTTCGGAGTCATTCCGTTAATTTTTCTTAGCATCAAAACCTTTCTACATCAATACCTACTCGTTTGCTCCAGGGAGACCTGGTTGGTGTCCATGTGCATTTTTTTAAATTATTTAAATGAATGTTTATTTTTCTTCTCATGTGTTCTTTCAACTCGCATATTCATTTCAAAAAGACTCGCATATTCACTTCAAAAAGAAATCACGGAGTACAGAAAAAACACGCGAAACAGTGTGCGCTTAAAAAGTGAAAATAAACAAAAAATACTTATCTACTTGTAAAGGTTGTACATGCAAGCCATCACATTGAGCTTTCTGGGACTTTCTATGTATAACTTTATTCTGGTGTAATCTCGTAAATTGACAAATATACAAAAACGTGAAACTAAACGGATTCTCAACTCAGAGCGAACATATTGGACGAGCAAGCAAACCGAACGAGTTGTGAGTCTTGAGTACGTACAGCTATTTGTTGGTGTGGCTAGTGCAATATGGGCGAACGGGCGAACAGTGCAACCATGAAACCAAACACTCGGCAACACACTGCTGCAACGGCGGGCCCGACATCAACACCGCTGGTGCGTACAGCAGAGGAAAATAAAAACATTGAACAACTTATTCAAAAAATGCAGCAAAGACTAGATGACTTCGGAAACCTAAAAAAGGAAATAAACGAACTAAGTGACACGCGCGAATTCATTGCAACACAATATGACGAAATGTTTCGAGAGTTCCAAGAAAATAAAAAACGCACAACTGCTCTTATAAAACAGGTAGAAACTCTACAAGAAGAAAGCTATAAAAAAAATGCTATTATAATAAAAATGCAGGAGCAAATAAATGAACTGATTGACCCGACTATGAAGACATCTGTGGAAATACACGGGATATCGCTGCAAGAAAATGACCCTGAAGAGATAGTTCAACAAATCTGCGCATTTAAGGGGTTGGAAAAGGAAAACGTCAAAAAGGTTACTGTTAAAAAACCAATCGACCCTAAGAAACATAAAACGATAATTGTTGAACTTAATAACATCAAGGCAAGAGAGAAGATTCTCGAAAAAAATAAAAATAAAAAACTTACAAACGAGATAATTGGCTGCGAGGGCAAACAAAATATTTACATTAATGAACTAATCCCCGCTACAAAAAAAAAACTACTCTGGCAGGCAAAGCAAGCAGCCAAACAATTCAACTTCGATTTCGTATGGATCAAAAATGGCAAGATACTTGTTAAACGAAATGCAGCGCAAATAAGACCGTTTATTATAAATATGGAAATGGATATTGATAAAATATTCCGCTGTAACGACACGGCGAGTACGAGCCAGGAGCGAATAAATGCACTGGGCACAGGCACAGGCGCAGACGCAAACATTTAATACCTGACGTCATAGCCTTCATTTCAATAATATAAGTTACTTATGATAAAATATAAATACTATCGGCGCAGACTTTGATAATGAAAATATTGTCTTCACTGTCCATCAACAGATAGAGCAGTGGATGAAGTCACTACCAAGTTCAAATAATAAATTAAATATCATTCACTTGAACATACGCAGCTTAAGAAAAAACTTTGATCAACTATGTGTACTTCTAAAAAACACAAATGATAAAATTGATATAATAATACTAAGCGAAGTCAACATCAAACCAGACGCGGCTCATCATTATAATCTAAATGGATACGAAAAACACTTTAAGCTGAGGACTGACCGCCGCGGTGGTGGAATTATGATATATATAAAAAATAGATTTAAATGCACAACAGCTGACTCAATTTTTAGAAACTGCGAAAGCTTATATCTACGAGTCACGCATGAAGGGACCAAACTTAATGTTATGTGCATATACCGCCCACCATCTATGCAAAAATTATTGTTCCTTAATGAACTTGATATATTTTTAAAGAACTATGCAAGAAACGAGAAATTAATACTTATTGGGGATATGAATATAGACACAAAAGATAATAATAACATACTAACACAAAGATATAACGATATTCTATGTAATTATGGAATGGATGAATGTATATACGAGTTTACTAGAGAAGAGATTAGTGGAAACAATACCACCCAAACCTGCATAGACCACATTTTTACTCGTCTTCATAGATACCCAATATATTCCTCAATTATTAAACACAAAATCTCTGACCATTACGTCACGGCGCTATGTGTACCCTTTACAACTACACCGAGATCTAAAAAAGCGGAAAATTCAAAGCTGTTGAATAATAAAAAAATAGAAAACATGCTACTTAACATTAAATGGGAAAACGTTGCAGCAAAATACGACTGTCCTATATTATTGCTTAACGAAGTTGTCGGAATATTTCAAAACATATATGAAAAATGTACTTATGAACAACAGGTCCTGACAAGTAAACAAAACAATGAAGGTTGGATTACCCACAACTTACAACAAATGATGCACGATAGGGACAAATCCTTTAGAAAATGGAGAAGTTGCCCAACAAATAATAGATATAGAAATAAATACGTCAAACTACGAAATAGAACGACTGTGGAAATAAAAAAAGCAAAAATAAATTATTATCAAACCGAATTTGAAAAAACGAAAGGGAATATGATTAAAACCTGGAAAACGGTAAATCGCTTACTAGGAAAAAATGTAAATTCCATCGATGACGTTGTTATGAAACACCTAGGCACAAATACGAATGTGAAAGACATAGTAAATAACTTTGCCTCCAGTTTCATTTCTGAGGTAGAAAAAATTAAACATAATTGCCAAATCAAACTTCTACCGAACAACTCACCACATGCTAATAAACAAATGCAATCTTTACGTATCCCATATGCAAAACCAACCGAAATTCAAAAAATCATATCTGAACTAAATCCACAAAAATCTACTGGCATAGACTGTATTAGAATAAAGGATATCAAGTTTGTGAAAGATAACATAAGCGCAACACTATGTAAAATATTAAACATGTGTATTTCTAAGGGTATGTACCCTGACAGTCTAAAAATATCAATAATAAGGCCCATTTACAAAGGAAATTCACACAAGGAATACTATAACTACAGACCCATCTCTATTTTAACATGCATAAATAAAATTTTTGAAACATACCTGGTCCAAAAAATAACTAAATACCTTGACAAGAATGCAATCATAAATACCCAACAATATGGATTCCAAAAAAGGAAAAACACAACGCAGCTTTTGACTGATTTTGCAAATACCATAAACCAGGCATTAAATAACAAGAAACATGTGATAGTTATATTTGTGGACTATGCAAAAGCCTTCGATACCCTGGACCATCTTCGCCTTGAAGAATGCTTGGATGATGCCGGGATCAGAGGAAAATACAAACAACTGCTAACAAACTATCTACAAAATCGACACATAACAGTGAAAATAAAAGACACAGCAAAAATACAAGAATAAACACGGGAGTGGCACAAGGATCGGTCATTGGACCCTTAGAATACTTGCTTTACTGCAATTCCATGACTAAAGTCACATCACAAACAATTTGTTATCAATTTGCAGATGATACAGCTATAGTATCAATCGGTGACACTCAAAAAGATGCACAGCAGAAACTGCAAGCAGACTTTAACCAAGTGATAAAATGGTCACACGACTATAGTCTAACGATCAACATGGAAAAAACAAAAGTCATAAACATCACCTCCCCATATAATAAACATAGGGAAGATATAACAATATATGCCCACACATACGAATGCTTTCACAAAGCTCTACGAGACTGTGTTTGTGCAAAAATAAATGTTGTGAATAAGTACAAGTACTTAGGTCTCATCATAGATTCCTACTTCAACTGGGAGGAGCAAGTCAAGACAGTCTGTAACAAGCTAAGGATATGCCTTCTGAACATGTACCATCTAAAACCATACCTGCCATACACAGTGCTAAGACTGGTTTACATGGGGTTGGTTGAGCCGATTATTACCTATGGACTAAGAATATGGGGCCTTACTTTTAAATCGTATATCGACAGGATCCTGAACATACAAATCAGAATATTAAAATGCATAGTTCCAAAAGAAATAAAAAAAGAAGCAAAAGATAATCACAATATATTATTTAACTATGTCAACGTCTTATCGGTGGAAAATCTATGCAAATACAAAATAATGACGGATCATTTTCTTGACGATGAGCACAAAATAAAAATATCGCACCCAAATGAGACAAGACTAGTTTCGGCACAGCGGCTGAGGGAGCCTCGGCAGGTAAATTACTACGGGAAGAGAACATTGGCATGTGTTATCCCTAAACTATATAACCAGCTTCCAAAAAGCATAAATGAAGATAAAAATATAAATAAATTTAAAAAAAACATTAAGACACACTTTAAACACCTAAAGGTTAATGTATAAGGATTATATATAAGAAACATATATAAGAAATCAATATTATAAATATGGTAATGTAACCTGCAGACAAGCCTCGGCTTTGCGGGAACAATTAAATACATTGTATGTATTGTAAAAAAATATTAAGATAATAAAGGTAAATATATAAAAAAAAAAAAAAAAATTTATGCTCAACTGCAGAAAACTGTCTGTTTTTGTCTCCGACCCACAGTATCAACTCCTTGCGAGTTGGATCAGGTAATTTGGCCAGGTCGTGAGTCAGAATCCAGCGGGTTCTCTTCGGAGAATGGATCTGTACTTTCTTTCTTGTTTACATGTTTTGGACGCGGGTTGTCTTTTGATTGCGGACTCAAAGTACACACTCTCATGAGTGATGTCAGGTAATTTGGCCAGGTCACAATCCAAGGTCACCAGCTGTTTATCCAACACTGTACCTTCTTTAATCTGTTTCATTATTTTTGTATTTTATTACTTTGTCTACGTTTATTGCCTGCATGATTTTTCAACTTTCCAAGTTTTGATAAAAACTTGGTGGCGCTCAAAAAGGGAACAAGAAGGAGAGCTGAGCTAGTCCAGATGTAGACATCAAGAGAACATCTGTGAACATCATAGGCAATACACCTTGACAAAGGTGGTATGCGGCCGAACGCTGTGAAGGCGTGGGAAGACGTAGTGAGCACGTCTTGGGAGAGGGTGGAGCCCTTGCCGGTAACGCTGGAGTGCGTTGGAGCAGTCCAAGGGGACTGGACACAATCTGGGATGATTGTGGGGCGCTTGGGAGAAGTGTGAGGAGTGGTTTGACGTAACCGGGATACTTCTGCAATCCAACGGGATTGGCAACGACGGAGTGCGTTGGAAGTCTTACGAGACTTGAAGTCTGACGGGACTTGGTACCAGTCTGACGAGACTTGGGGGAGTCTGCTGACTCAATTTTTTGAAATCACCTTGGAGTGATGGGTACGCCAGGCTTGCATCTTCGGATGGCGCCAATGGATTGTATCCCTGTGTTTATTTATTATGTTATTTATTGACGGAAGGAAGGTTTTCGCCATGTGGGCAAAACCTGAGGACACACTGGAACCCAAGGAGAAGAGTGGTATGAAGATTGACCACCTCCTGAAGCCAGGCCTAGACTACTAAAAGCATTGTTAGCTGGGACAGTCACCACGGCGTAGTGTTTGCCGGGGAGTTTAGTTATTGTCATGTACGTCGGCGTATACTGCACGGAGGCAGTATATACGGAATGTTGACTCACTCAGAAACCCCTCAGAAGGGCTTGCTTCGGGGCGTACGCTAGTTACCACCCTATACCTGCCCGGGCAATGATCAACGCTTCTTCGTTGTTCATTGAAGCAAAAACCCTAGCACCCAACTTTGTGACTAGGGCTAGAGTCCTAAATCGTCGCTGGTCGGAGCGGTCAAGAAATGCCGACAGAGTGTGGTCAGTACTGTGTGTCTTCAGACCGGTATTGTCACATCTCGAGCGGGAGATCTTCACCTCTACTTCAATACTACAACATCTGTCTAATAATTCACTACGGCCATCGGCCCGATCGGATATGCGGACTTTGTGGCCAACAAATCTAACTTTGGGGCTTTTTCAAAGTTTTGTGCTAGCTATGGCGAGAACTCGTCTGTCTAATTAGACCGATTTTCTTTCTTCTTTTCTTTATTCTTTCCCACCTCTATGGTGGTTGGCCACTTAGTCTGGAGAGCACCTCCCGAACAGTCTCAGTAGTAACATCTCGAATTTAGGCCTTAAGTCATATGTTAAGACGCTCAGAATCACTTTGCATTTTTGTTTGTAAAATTAAAATCCTCGAGCCCTAAACCCCACGGCCATAATCTTTTAGTGATTTCTGAGCCTCCTTTGCTTTGTGTAAACACTTGGGAAAGTGTAGCTTCACGGGAGGGCCTTCTGCCACTCGCATCTCACATAACTTTTGCATGCGAGTCCTGTGACACATCCCCGGATGGGATGGATATACAGGGCGTGGGTCAGTGGAGGGGAGACTGACCCCTGAGAGAAGGTGTTGTCTAATATTTTTGTATTTTCTCATGTAATTTATGTATGTAATATGTATACCCTGTACTTCATGTATATAATATGTATAACCTGTACTTCCCAATCCCAGGATTACCTGTGTTGAATAGTGAGATCAGTGTGCCACGCCCTCTCGCGTTGCACTGGCCAATGAACGGGCCACCTCATTGTTTTTCCATGGTGTTCCTACCTCCTTTCCGCCTCTCTTGGTTTCTTATCGGTTCTTCCAAAAGAGTGTGAATCGAACCGAAGGATCATAAGTAGTTAGATCCTTTCCTTTTGTAACCCACATGTAACAGACAACTTGTTATTGTTTTGTATGAGAGCTCACCACGTTGTGCTTATTGACTGCTTGCTGGATGATTTTGGTCTGTTAGGCAGGTAGATACTTAAAAATAAATTTCAGTGTACAAAGGCAAAATTTTTGTGTGTTCCAGAGCAATAAGTGAAAAACGAGCAGCTAGACTCGTTAGTGCTTAGGGTCTTGTACCCCAAATGTGAATTGTGTGCCACCATTAAAACTTAGAACAAAGACCAAATTCTACCACTTAATAATCATGACTTAAATTTTTATTATTTTACAAGAACAAAACATCACTTTTACAATTTTATTTTATTTTGTCTTAACTATGTAATGTACAAATTTGTTTCTGTGTCAATTTCAATTTGCTTGTCTCATAATATTTTACACCATTTCTTATACATATTTTAAACCTGTTTCAGAGCTACCTGTGTACAATTCATGTCGTCTGCGTACGACCTCTTCTCTGTATGTCTTGTTCAACCACCGCCACCTACGCTTCGCACTGACTGGTATACTGTTAAACATATATTTTAAACTAACTTATGTCTGAACACAACGTCAAAAACTCACTTCGCTGGATTCTCTGCGCGAGGTGCGTTTTTGCCTCAGCGACGAGCGGGAATGTCAGGTAGCTAGCATGTCGGATAGCTACCTGTGGAAAAAAAAAAGAAGAAGAAGAAGACATGATCTGTCAAAACATTATACCTGTCAAAGGAAAAATAATGTCTTTACCAACTTAAAAGAAATTGAAGCGCATCTTTAGCCACAGAAATTGAACCGGATCAAGATTAGAGGAAGAAGACAGGCTGAGATTGACAGTTGGGAGGGAAACACTTAAAATCCCCGGTTAAGCTCCGCATCGCGCTGGTAGGGAGTTTATAAAAGGCGTCGACCCCCCACAATCGGGGACACAAGCTCTTCAACACCTGAACCAATAACACCTACCAGGCGTGGCCAAGAACATCTATCGGAGAAGGCTTGAGTCGCCGTTGTTGCCTGCACCACACAGCCCCTGGCCGCGCCTGGGTCCCCCGTGGAGGATTCCTCGGAAGGAAGGAGCCCCTGCTTTCTACCCATCGCCAGCGCCCGCTTGGCTACTCGATATCCGGAGCCCCGTGCCCAAAGTTCCTCAGGAGGACGGAGCACCTGCCCCGTCCAGCCGAGCGCACCCGTCTTATCGCGGGCTGAGCCCCGTGCCGCAATTCCTCCGGAGTGTGGAGCCCGACATCCCGCCAAAAGCGTTGCCGTGCCCGAGGCCGGCGCCCCAGCATCGACTACCCGCATCCCAGCATCAAGACTTCTCTCCGTCCCCGTGAGCTAATCGAAAATTTAAATACATTATCTAATTTCACCTAGAACCAGTCAGTCGTGCAGTTTAGCGTGGTGATGCTCTCATTTCTCATAATTTAAAATAAATCCCGTCTTTCCTTTACCCGGTTTTTCTCTCCATCGCCTATATTTTTGAACCTCTTTAGCATCAGTGGAAAGCGAGCAAGGTGTTGGGCCTGAACACCACCCTGAGGAGTCTTTTGCTAGCCGGGCAACTGCAAAAGCGCGCAACCCAACCTCAAAGGGCCCCCTTGTCAGTAGAACCCGTCCTAACCTCAAAATGGTCTGCCTTTCCAGGTAGGGCCATGGAGGTACAGTGGAGCGCCTGTAGTGGAGCGCCTTCAGTGGTCATCACAATATGATAGCTCCAGCCACCACAAGCAGCAGAACAGCAACACTGCGATCAGCAGCATCATGTCGAAGTCGGATAGAGTTTCCAAGAAGGGAAAAGAAGACGGTTTTTGGAGATCGAGCCTTCAAGGTGGCTGCTCCAACGATATGGAACGGCCTCCCAGATGACCTGCGCGAAATGGATCTGGAGAGCACTTTTAGAAAGGGGTTGAAGACTCACCTGTTCGCGCGCTCATATGAGCAAGCGCCTTTGGGATGACCAAGAGTCATGAAAAGGCGCTACAAAAAGATTGTATTATTATTATTGAATGTCGGCAAGAGTTGCAGGGCTTATGTTCATTTGAGGTTTGGATTTTATTTGTAAGTACACAATCAGCATTTGTAAGCGCGAACTACACGTGTTTGTTTGTGGGCATACATCTGAGAGCTTTGAATGAATATATCCTTGCAACTTAGATTATAGATTATCACAAAAGATTGTATAAATGTTTATACTCTAAAAAGAATGTACACATTAATGGTAAGAAGTATCTTGAAGTATAATAATTGTACAATAAGGGTCCTATTGAAAGGGTACAAAATAAATTTCTCAGGTATATAATAATATTATTATATTATAGTTAATAAATAATATAATAAGTAAATAATAATATAAATAATAAAAAAAAAAACATCTACTTAATTACTCAACTGAATTAGTATTTAAAAAATGTAAAGTTCCCTCAGTAGATATCAAAAAAAAAAACTAAAGAAAAAACAACAAATAAAATTAGAAACAAATCAATCAACAAGATGTAAACATAACCTTAAAATGTCAAAATTTGACAGGAAACCATTCAGGAAACATTATCAAAATAGCTTCATTTATGTTGGAGTAACAAACTTTAATAAATTACCGACGGAACTGGAAAAGCACTTTTGAATGTGAGACTCGCCATCTATGTAAATAGCAGGGCGTGTGTCAGGGTGGATGGAGAATACAGCGAGTATTATAATGTGTACAAGGGTGTGAGACAGGGTTGCATAATGAGCCCATGGTTATTCAATATAATCATGGATCATTGTGTTAAACAAGCGAATCTGGAAGGACATGGCATACAAATTGGAGAGAGAAAAGTCGGAGTTCTGCTTTATGCTGATGACGCAGTATTAATTGCTGATTCAGCAGCGGAACTCCAGACAATGCTCTCTAGTTTGAACCATGCTCTGTGTGCAAACAAGTTGAAAATTAATGCAAGTAAGACGAAAGTACTGATTTTTGACAGAAGGGATGAAACTAAAGAATGCACATTCTAGTTGAATGGTACGAAAGTTGAAATTGTGGATGAATTTAGATACTTGGGAAGTATGTTTGAAAAGAATGAAAAGATGACAAGAGAACTTGAGAATAGGGTGTGCAAGGGAAAGCAAGTGGTCGGTGCAATAGGAAGAATAGCAAAGAACAAGCGATTGACGATGGATCTGAGAATGGCGGTAGGGGCAAGTGGTGTACCTCTGGACGCTGTGTACCTTTGGACACCATCATATCTCTGGAAATACAGAAGATTAAAAATCCTCACATAAACGGGGATATTATATTTTTGATAGCTCTACATATTATTGTGTGTAACTTGTCATCACCTACAACACGTGCCCGTTTTTTACAATTCAAGTTTTCAGCAACAAAAAGTTAGTTTTTATGCATTTTTCAACAGTTTTCATGGTGTGATTATGAAATATTTTAGTCAAATGAAAATACCAATTTAGGGCTTAGGGAGTGCTTAAAACGATAGAGCATTCATTTGCCTTATTTTGAACCTCAAAATTAAATGTCAGTTGATGTTTTAATTTAGTATCATTTGTGTACCTCTGGACACATTTTTGCGTGTACCTATGGACGTCCAAAGGTACACGCCTTGTGTCCACCGGTACTCAACTTAAAATAAAATGCTTGTTAGACTATTCTAATTTATTTTTATATCCATCTTTTAGTTGGTCAAACGAATCAAATTTGCTCATGTGATACCTTGAAAAAGTAATCAAATTCTCCTAATCATGGATAACCACGATTCCCATATAAATATACAAGTTTTCGAAAAAGCAAAAGAATCGAGAGTTTTCATTTTAACTTTGCATCCTCACACTTTTCATAAAATGCAGCGTTTGGATTAAGGTGTTTTTGGATCAGATTCATACGATTCCGAAGAGATGAATGAATTCTACATGGAAAATAAAAAATATTTTTTATATTATTTGTTGTTATAAGGTAGGTTCTTCTAACAATATATATTACTTGTTTTTAATAATCGCTATCAAAATTTTTTGTTGTCATTTTTATAATAATAAGTTTGTACAATTTTATCACCAATAAAATATAAAATAATACTATGTTTAATCATTTTTAAACTACTTAATTTTTTTGATGTCCAGAGGTACACATGCTGTCCCAAGGTACACTTACCCCTGTCCACAGGTACACACCCATAAGTGTACCTCTGGACAAAAATGCGATTTTTGGGGGAAAGGTCGTAACACAACACATGTCAATATTATACAAAACTAAAAATAAGTTGTTTATGCACAATTAGACAATGAATACATAACATAAACAATCTTCTCTCTACCTTTCTTAACTTGCGAGAAAAAAAATATTAAGTCGAAAAAAAAACGGCGTGTCCATAGGTACACCACTTGCCCCTACACAATGGCATATTGTTACTGACTTTGATGTATGGAAGTGAAGCATGGACAGTGAATGATAGCGAAATGAGTAAAGTATGTACGGTGGAAATGAAGCATTTGAGAAGTATGACAGGAAAAACTTTGAGGGATAGAGTTAGGAATGAATGGGTAAAAAAAAAATGTAATTTGAAAGAGGATGTGAAAGTTAAAGTACAAAAGAATGTGATGAGATGGTTTGTGCATGTGGAAAGAATGAATGATGATAGACTGACAAAGTATGTATACAAAGAAAGTGTGAAAGGAAAAAGAGGGAAGGGACGACCGAGAAAAGTATGGAGTTTGAGGAGATTGTAAAAGAATGGGATATAGGTACAAAGTGAGCGTAAAAGAAGAAAATGCATGAAAAAGGTAATGGATATGAAAGAATTGAAAGAGG
Source organism: Agapetus fuscipes (assembly GCA_951799405.1). Lineage (NCBI taxonomy): Eukaryota > Metazoa > Arthropoda > Insecta > Trichoptera > Glossosomatidae > Agapetus > Agapetus fuscipes. Next base: position 815,268 of record OX637339.1, read on the forward strand.
TATGTCAGGATAGGAAAAAATGGAGGCAACTCTGCAGAGACTCTGGCCACCCCTAGCGGAATGGCGACAGAGTGACAGTTACAGTTACAGAACTAAATAAATTGCACAGAATCTGCACTCTACTTTCTTGCAAAAATTAACCCACTGTATGACGTATGTAAATCTATAATCATCTACCAGCTTATGCAGTTTCAATGAAAATATAATATATCGATAATAAATCAATTTTATTCCACCGCGGTGTGTACCTGCATACCCGTGCGAGTATGGAAATAGCCATATAAATTCTTAAGTCTATAATCTAATCCATAATCTAAGTTGCAAGGATATATTCATTCAATGCTCTCAGATGTATGCCCACAAACAAACACGTGTAGTTCGCGCTTACAAATGCTGATTGTGTACTTACAAATAAAATCCAAACCTCAAATGAACATAAGCCCTGCAACTCTTGCCGACATTCCCTGAAACAGGGGTGACATTGGCAAAGTGAACCATTTTTTACAGTATGGGTGGTCAGCCTCAAACCAACCTATAAGTCAAGGAATACGAGTAATAAATAACATTTAAGTATAAAAAAAAAAAAAATAACAAAACCTTAAAAATAAATCTATACAAAAAAGTCAAAAAATTCTTATGCAAAAAATGTAGCAAACTAATAAACTAACATTACAAATCAGCATTGCAGATTAGCCGCCACTTCTTCCTGTCCTTGCATATTTCTTTCATTTCATCCAGAGTCATAACCTTTTTCATAGAAGCTCTTCTTTTATTATGACTCTGGATATCCTGGATATAAGTGAATAAAAAATATTTGGATGATTTATTTGGTGAGCGCCGTTTTGTGTGAATCACAACTCAAGAGCCCTCTGCGAGGTTGGTCTTCTCTGGAAAAAACGCCAATTACACAAGAAAGATCCTCGACTCATAGGTTGGTATGAAGCTGACCTCTGTAGGTACTGTACTGTATCCTGCCACCGTTTCATTAGGGGTGGCCGGTACCTCCGCAGATGCGCCTCCACTTTTTGCTGTCATCACCTTTTTCATACATACTCTTCTCTTATTCTCACTCTGTAGGATACATTCTTTCGCAATCTCACCTATTTGGTCTAACCATTCTTTCTTCAGCCTTACCCTTCCGCGCTTTCCTCTGACATTTCCTTTGTACACTTTCTTCGTTAGTTGTTCATCATCCATTCTTTCAAGATGTCTGAACCATCTCATCGTACTTTTTTTTTTTTTTTAAGAAATCCTGTGCGGGAGACTCCCTAGATTCTAAAGACTCTAGGGGTCTATGACACTTGTTGTAGTGCCGCAGAGGTGTACGAGCTTGGTCGTCGCTACAAAGCGCCAATACTCAAGCAAGACCCAGTTGCTGTAAGGCTGGATGGACCTTTGGTGACCGGTCATTGGTAAAGGTTTATGAATTTTTCAACCCAGCGAAGAGCACATTCGAAATATAAATGGTATATTTTTGTGCTCCGCCGGGAGCCGAATCCACAACCCTCCATTTACGAGTCCGAAGTGTTGCCACTACGGACTACGGACCGGTCCAAGTATGTTACATGGTACATGTATGTATGTTTTTTTATTATACTTTAGTACCTTCTTGCTTGTATTATTCTTTTGTTTATTATTCAGTTTTTTTTTTTTTTTTTTTTTTCAAATCTCTTCACACCTGAATAGTACACATTCTAAGTTTATAACTTAACTGTATAAAATAACTTATATTAATTTGTTATTACTTTTGATTAAATTGATTGTAAATCCCTCACCACACACAAGAGCTTTGCCTGTTTTTGATGAGGTACAGCTTATAGAACTATTTACTTATTATGTAATAGAAATAAGTTAAAAAAAAAATGTACCAAAAATGTGTTTCTATTAAAATTAAAATATAAATATTTAAAGTATAAATTGGGCATTGGCATTTACAATATTGATTATACATTTTTGTTAAAATACACTGAACTTGATAATATTGAGTGACAGAAGAATGATGATTGATTTATTAAATCTATATAAAATAATTCATCAACCGACCGGTCCGTAGCTCAGTGGTAACACTGCGGACTCTGAATGGGAAGGTTGTGGGTTCGATTCCCGGCGGAGCACAAAAAATATACCATTTATATTTTCAAATTTGCTCTTCGCCGGGTTGAAAAATTCATAAAACCTTAACCAATGACCGGTCACCAAAGGTCCATCCAGCCTTACAGCAACTGGGTCTTGCTTGAGAATTGGCGCTTTGTAGCGACGACGATCAAGCTCGTGAAAAGGTCGATAGCTCAATTGGTAGAATGCTTGCATTCCATGCCAAGAGCATGGGTTTGATCTCAAAGGTTTACTCAGCCTTCACAAGAAATGAGAACCAGCCCCCCCCGGGAGCTGGGAAACCTCCACTTCAACTGAAAGTGGTTGGTGTGAGGCCGGCCCCCTTACCTGTAAAAATAAATAGGTCCCGAAGCGCCACATGCGACCCCTTCGAGGATAATGCAGGCAAGAAGTTACACTATATGTGTAGCTTAGTTGCGTTGCGTTTTAGTGTTTGACGCCCCTGCAACTTTATCACTTACTAGCAGTACCCGGCGTGTTTCACTACGCCATTGGTGCATGTGGAATCAAATTATTTCCAGAGATAAAAGAGCCAGGCTGTACAACGGGACCAAAAGAATGTTGTGTTCCAATCGGAGTCAAACATCACACAATTCATCTCTAGGTTAATCTTCAAACGTGATTTCAGAAAAGGTTCATTAAACATTGTCAGTATTTTATTGTGGGTTTTGAAATAAACACCAAAATGGGAAATTATTTCTGACACTTGTTCCTTGACTTATAGGTTGTTATGCGGCTGACCACCCATACTGTAAAAAAAATTGGTTCACTTTGCCAATGTCACCCCTGTTTCAGGGAAGGACGGCAAGAGTTGCAAGGCTTATGTTCATTTGAGATTGGGTTTTTATATTGTAGGTCCACATGCGGCATGTGTTAGCGCGAAATTATACATATCTGCTTGTGGGAATGCATTTAATATAAATGCTTCTCCAATAATAGAAATTATGGATTACGGCTCATTGGACAAATTGTAATGCACTGTCTTGGACAGTCTTCTGAAATCAAGGTTAAATCTGTTCCATATTATTTTTTCATTATGTCAATCTTTTATCAAAATGTCAGAGGGTTAAGAACTAAGAGTAATGAAATATATTTAGAAATTTTAAAGAACGACTATGACATAATTTGTTTAACAGAAACCTGGCTACATAACAATATTGCAAGCGAAGAACTTTTTGATGATAGATATGAAGTCCTAAGAAGAGATCGCTCAGAATCAAGTTTTTCTAACAGATCAATGGGTGGAGGTGTCTTGATAGCAGTTAAGAAGACTTTTAATGCAGTTCCTAGACCTGACTGGAACTCTGAATTGGAGGACATTTGGATAACAATCAAGTCTGGCAACAGAAGTAGCCCTGACTATAACATTTGCGTAGCCTACATACCTCCCGATACTAAGACAGATTTATTTCAGCAGCATCTAAATAAATGCATGGCTGTTTGTATTGATTCGTCACAAAAAGCAACCAATATTATTCTATGCGATTACAACTTATAATCCATTCAATGGGGAACCGAAGAGGATGGCCACCTACAACCGATTCGTAGAAGTGGACTGAAGGCTGAAATTTTCACTGAAATGCTATCTCTTACAGACCTTAAGCAATACAACCTAGTTCTTAATAATCATTCTAGTATGTTGGATCTTGTTCTCTCTAATGTTTCAGTGCGGGTGTCATCAGTGGACGGATTGGTAAAACCTGACGGTTTCCATCCTCCACTTGAGATTGATGTTGTCAGTACCATTAGACCCAGCTGCTTAAATCAAAACGTTGAGAATACTCGATACAACTTCAGGAAAACAAACTTTTCTCTGTGTAATGCTCAATTATTGGATGTCGATTGGTCGGTTCTAGATGCGCTTGATTGTAACGATGCAGTAGAGGTATTCTATAACAATGTTTGGCAGGCCATCGTAAGTCATACTCCAAAAACTAAACCAAAATCCCCTGATTTTCCAGTTTGGTATAGTTCATCTCTGTGGGGTCTTTATCAGGATGTTTGGAAACATGAGGTACTGCCAGATAGCTGGAAAGTTGCACTATTGTGTCCAATACATAAAAAAGGAGACAAAATGCTATGCTCTAATTATAGAGGTATCTCACTTCTCCCAGCGGCATACAAAATATTGTCTAATATTCTGCTAAGAAGAATTATGCCATATGCTGAATGTGCTCTTGGAGAGTACCAAGCAGGTTTCAGAAGGAATCGGAGCACAACGGACCAGATCTTTTCTTTGAGGCAAATATTAGAGAAGAAGTGGGAATATGCTCAAGATACTCATTGCCTTTTTGTCGACTTCAAGACTGCTTATGACTCAGTGCATCGTTTGGGGCTGTGGAGCGTTTTACGAGACTATGGAATTCCTGGAAAACTCATCAAACTGGTTCAGATATCCATAGAAAATTCAAGAGCTCAAATACTGCTGCAGGGACAGGTCTCGGATCCCTTTGAGATCAGTTCAGGCCTAAAGCAGGGTGACGCCCTTTCTCCATTGCTCTTCAACCTAGCCTTAGAAAAGGTTGTGAGAGAAACCAAACCTGTGTATGGTGGAATCACCATAGGAAGTACCATTAGGCTGCTGGGATATGCGGATGATGTGGTGCTTCTGGGAGAGAACGCTGCACAGCTCCGGGCGCTCTTCTTACCAATGGAGAGAATGGCAAGGAGGATAGGATTGAGAATTAATGAGGGGAAAACTGAATACTTGCCTGTGGCGCGGCGGGATATTCAAGAAGATTTGAATGTAGATAATTACAAGTTTAAGAACTGCAATTCATTCAAATACTTGGGTACCCTTATAAATGACAAAAAATATCCTATCCTCAGAATTACATGCCCGAATTCACTCCGGCAATAATGCTTTTTTTGGCCTTAGAGGGCTATTGTGCTCAAAATGGCTATCCCGCTCCACAAAATTCAAGATTTACACTTCCATTGTTCGGCCAGTTGTGTTGTACGGATGCGAAGCCTGGAGTCTGACTCAAAAACAAGAAAAATCTCTCCAGGTCTTTGAGAACAAAATGCTTCGTCGCATTCTCGGACCTGTATTTGAAGATGACAGGTGGCGTATCCGGACCAACGCGGAGCTGATGTCCGTGTTTCAAGATGCTAACATAGTGTCGGTAATGAAATCAAGAAGACTCCAGTGGGCCGGACATGTAGCACGTGCAGAGGACTCCAGGATCATTAGAACAGTCTTGGATGGTGCCCCTTCAGGTGTTAGACCACTCGGACGTCCCAGGATGCGGTGGGCAGACAACATTGAAGCCGATGCCGAAATTCTGGGAGTGAGGGGACCATGGAGGGAAGCTGCACAAGACAGAGAGTCCTGGAGGATTGTGGTGCGGGAGGCCCTGAGCCTTCAAGGCTTATGAGCCGAAGAAAGTAAGTAAGTAAGTATAGTTCATCTCTTATTCACATGATAAAAGAGAAGAAAAAATTTCATATTAAGTTTAAGAAATACGGAAATATGAGTGATAGACTCAGTTATTCTCTTTTAAGAGGTAGAACTAAAAGAGCAATAAAAGACTGCCATAAATCTTATTTACAATCTATCGAAAACTCATTGAAAAATTCACCCAAAGCTTTTTGGAGTTATATAAACTCCAAAAAACAATCAAACTCCATACCACGGGAAGTACACTATCAAAATGCCTCTGCCTCAGGTGGAATAGAGGTAAGTAACCTATTCTCAGAGTATTTCTCATCTGTTTTTATCAAATCTTCTTCCACTTTCTTCTCTTCTGTATTTGTGAATTCATCCTCTGTCTCGCAAATAAGTAGGTACAATAAATGACTGTAACTTATTAAGGCCAACACTTAACAGTATATCAATCTCAAAATGTGATCTGCTGAAACAATTGAAAAGTGTAGATGTTGGTAAGGGTACGGGCTCTGACGAAATTCCCAATACTTTTATAAGGGAGTGTGCTTCTGTGATCATTAATCCAATCTACAAAATTTTTATGAAATCACTAGATGAAGGCATCTTTCCTTCGCTATGGAAGATAGCCAGAATTGCTCCCGTATACAAATCTGGAGATAGATCTCTTGTGACCAACTATAGACCAATTAGTTTATTACCATGCCTTGGTAAGATATTTGAAAAATTAGTTTATTTGCACATCTATCATCATGTCAAGGGAATGCTTTCCACGGCCCAACACGGCTTTGTATCGAAAAAATCTACAGGTACCAACATAGTTGAATTTATCAATGTCTTGAGCGAGGGTCTTGACCATAGAATGCAGATAGATACTATCTACACTGACTTCAGCAAGGCTTTTGACCGTGTACACCATCAAATTCTCTTGCAGAAACTAAATAACATGGGGATAGCCGGTAAACTTCTTGACTGGCTTACATCCTATTTGTCGAATAGAACTCAAGTGGTTTCTGTAAAGGGTTTTGATTCCACTCCTGTGACTATCACGTCAGGCGTACCCATTGACTATGCTCTGTGACTTACTAATAAATAGACCGCGTGTCTCCTACAAAAGGAACATACAAATATGGACCCAACTCAACGAGAGTAAATTAACGAAAGTACAAGATTTATCACAAATAGGTATAAACTTGTAGTGCACAAAATTTTTTTTTTTGCATCTTCAGCCGTGCACTCTTGTGTTTAAAGCTTTATTGTTCATCTAATAGCTCGTTTAAACATTACGAGCGAGGTAAATATACTTTTGTCTCGCTCTGCCCACAGGATGAAACCAATGGATGCTACGAAATATTATTTTTGTGATAATGTAAAGCACCATACATAACATGATTTTTTCTTGTTATGGGTGTGAACAATAATATTAAATCACTTAAAAACCATACATGTATGTACAGACCTTTTACGAGAATAACGGTAAAACATGGCTCTTGCAAAAAATGGTTACCAGAGCCGATTCAGGGTAAGAATACATAATAAAACAAAAAAGATTTTAATATTTAATTATGAAAAATCAAAATATAAGTTGTATATGGTTACAGGACGAGTCAAATTTATTAATGTACAACCAATTTCGAAAACATGATTTAATTTTAATACTAAAAAAACAAATTTCCGTGACTTATAGGGTATGAGGCTGACCACCCATACTGTAAAAAATGGTTCACTTTGCCAATGTCACCCCTGTTTCATTTAAGGCTAGGATTTTATTTATAAGCATTCAGCATTTGTAAGCGCGAACTAGGGCATGGAATACCGGAATAATTTTCATACCGGTATTGATACCTATATTGAAATTTCCAATACCGGTATACCGAAATTTCGGTATTTTTTCGGTATTTTATTAAATACTGCTAATTACTGGTTAAATGATGCCAAAAACGATAAGTAAGTCATTAAAGCAGTTTTCTAAGCTATTTGTCAAAAACACTCGAACTATTGATCAACTCAGTAAAAACCATTTATTGAGTTATTATAGTTAAGGTAATATTAAATAAAATACGTTATTGGATCCAAGAATTATTTAAGTTGTTTTAAAGGCACAAACATCACAATCACATTGGTATTAAAATCAGTCGTACTCTCTAATTATATGAAATCGTGCAACGAGAATTTCTTATATAGCGTACATAAGTTAAAACAAAATCAAATTGTTTTATTTTCTTAAATAAACCAAAATATAGGCGCAGGCGCAATTAACTTAAGTTTATTTTTCAGTCAGATCGCGTTTGTTGGAAAATCGTGCGAAGAAAACATAACGCGTCCAAACTTGCGTCGTTGAGAGATGATCTTATTTTGTTACATAATGTAACTTACAGCTGAAAATGCCCTTTCTGACTCAACGCTCGTCGGTGGAATGCTTAAGAGGTACTTGTAAGCTACGTCCAAAAATCTGCCTCTAGTACCTCCATTTTCATACAATGTCATTTCAATACGAATCAATGTTTGAATATTATCTTCTTCTTCCTCTCCGATCTGGCCAACCTGGGATCTGTTTTGATTTGTGGTCATAGATTGAGGGAGGGGTGGAGCGTAGACCATAGTGCCCGGATGCCCAAAAAGAACCGTGCGAGAGGTTTAATACTAATCCAATGTATGAGAGAGAGAGAAAGATGTATGATATAGCGCTTACGTACTTACGATCGTCTTGTGTTGTGTTCGAGCGTGCGCGCGTGCCGGTAGCAGTTAATTGTAGAAGCAGACCCCGTTAACTAGTATTTTGCTACTGGTAACCTTGTTTTATAATATCGGTAGCCATATTGGAATCCATCTTGGGTGTGGACATACTTGGGCACAATGGGAAGGAGTAAGGAGGAAGGAGAAGAGGTGTTTTTTTTTAACTGAAATCAGAATGAGCGTAAATAAAATTGAAATAATGATTTATATTTACCTACTGTTATTCATTTAAAAAAAGAGTTTAAGTGTTAATTAACTTTGTATTGTTTATTATTTATTAAATTACTGGTTTTTTTTTATGAAAAACTGATTTATTAAAACTGATTTACCATATTTAATGATGGTTGAACTGTGCTTAGCACCGGCCTGTTAGACGCCGTCGATCGTCTCAAACGTCAACTCACGTCAACTCTGTGAACGTCAATGCGTCAAGCGTATTTGAAATTAACTGTTATATTTTCACTGCAATTGAAGGGAGTGTAGAGATTAATGAAATCAAGAAGACTCCAGTGTCCGGAAATGTAGCACGTGCAGAAGACTCCAGGATCATCAGAACTGTCTTGGATGGTGCCCCCTCAGGTGTTAACCACGTAGACGAGGATGCGGTGGGCAAAGAACTTCGAAGCTGACGCCGAAGTTTTGGGAGTGAGGGGACCATCTGTGGGGACCATGGAGGGAAGCAGCACAAGGCAGAGTCCTGGAAGATTGTGGTGCAGGAGTCCCTGGATCCTTTAAGGCTGATGAGCCGAAGGAAGTGAAAGTAAAGTGTATAGATTTCATATTATAAACATTTCCAGTCCTCAGACCATCATCAGGACAATCATCAGGGATCCAAAACTTTTGCAAGAAATACAGATACAGAATGCCAGTGTCCTTGACAATATTATCTTCTCTGGCAGGTGCCTATTTGATTGTTTATCTACTTACTTAGTTTATTTTTGTGTTATATCATATCATTTGTGTTTTTTATTATTTTTTTTCTTTGCACAGTGTACCTATATTTTTGTGATTGTATGACTAATCTTTTTTGAATAAATAAATATTGTGCAAAATCTAATCGTTTTATTTTGACAGCTTTAGCAATAATAATAATATTTATTAATAATATCAGGGCAGATAATAATATATGAATATAGTGGTGTGGGTGTACCCGCCTGTCGCGTGTTTATACACACATGCATACAAGATCAAAGTCCGAATAGGTACTTGTTGAGGCAGCGAAGCAAGAAAGACGGAGAAGGGAGTTTCGAAGTACGTACCTACCTCAAAGCTATAGAGTGGCTTCTCTAAGTACCTATATACTCTGTGTGTAGAAGTAAAACATTAGACGAACAACTGAAAGCGATATCATTAAATACCAACTAGATACTATTAAGCATGCAGAATTTTGCGTAGTTGATATTGTGATGATTTTTTCTAATAATCGTGATTCGTCTCATATGAAAACTCATCTGAAGTATGAACAACACTGTGAACCATATAAATCGAGCGTTCTGCATAGTTTTTAAACACCTTTGCAATAATAATTGATATTTTTTTACGAAAAACCGAAATACCGGTATTTTATCCTCAAATACCGGTTTCAAAATACCGAAAATAACAGTCGGTATACCGGTATTTCGGCATACCGGTATCCATGCCCTAGCGTGAACTGCACTTTTTGGTTTGTGGGTATGCATTTGATATGAGTTTTTAATGTAAATATATATTTGCAACTTAGATTGTAGAATATAGAAAGGTTACAAAGTGAATGCCTCATCAATTAAAGATTTTATTATTTTAATTTAAAAAATAATACGACTCGTTTAAAATTGTAACCACATTAATTTAGATGAAATAATCGAGGAATCCACTTGCAAACAACTCTTAGTTTAAAAAAAAGTTTTTTTTGCAATGGCTGTCGTTGCATTGGATTTAAAAAAATATTATTCTGTATTTTATTGTACTATTTCAAAACTCGCTAAGTTTCGTATAATTTGAGTTGTTATAATTTGAACTGTCAAATATCATAGCGACTTTTGCAAGAGTATACCGTATTAAGCCTCATTTTTTTTGTACATATATTCCATTTATTAGTCGAAGAATTCCTAAAATTATCATTTTTGTGCCACTTTGTTTTTTAGTAGTCAGTGGAAAATATTTTTCAAGAGGCTCGATTATTTCGAGTACAGCCCTGGGCGCTGTTGTCCCTTTCTTTTACACGGTAGAACACTATCTTTAAAGTAGACGCACTCTTCTAGCACGCGCCTGTCAATAATTCGTACAAAATATAAATAAAACGTTAATTAGCGTATTAAAAACATAAATTTACATGTGAAATGTGATTTCATCCATTTATTTTACTTTTTCGGACCTATTTTTGCGCCCTTTCACACAGAAAACCACTTTTAACGAGATGTTCACGATCCGAGTGCTGGAGAAATAATGAGACCAAAACCGAGCATTACAAATTGCACGCGGATCGAGGTTCAGCGCTTCAGTCCAAAACAAAGGGGACATTATTTTGGCCTGGACTTCATCTCTATACCTTTATAACTCTATGGGCGTACCACAAGGCTCGCATTTGGGTCCACTCTTGTTTTTGCTATTCGTTAACGATCTAACATCCAAACTGCAATGTAATCATTTCATGTATGCCGATGACTTAAAAATATTTACTCAAGTAAATAGTGAACATGATTGCGGTAAACTTCAAACTGATCTTAATACTTTATCTGATTGGTGCATAGAAAATCAGATGAATTTAAATATTAATAAATGCTATTCAATCAGTTTTACAAAAAATATAAATAAGATAACCTTCCTGTATAATATAAATGGTACCAACTTGAAAAGTGTCAAGGTTATTAAGGACCTAGGGATAACTCTCGACTCAGAGCTAAGCTTTCGAAGTCACTATGATGATATAATTAACAAATCATACAAAATGCTTGGCTTTGTGTTGAGGGTCACCAAAAATTTTAAAAACCCACAAAGTGTACTGCTCTTATATTATTCACTTATTCGAAGTTCCCTTGAATATCTGTCATATGTTTGGTCACCCTCTTATGCCGTGCATAGTGATAGAATAGAACGCGTGCAAAAATATTTCACGAGAGTTCTCTCCTTAAGGTTTGGCCATGGTAGAAGCTTAACATACCCTGAGCGTCTCATCAAATTCAATATTGAAAAGTTATCGAATAGACGTACAACATCCGAACTTGTGTTTTTATATAAAATGATCAACGGCACTATTGATAGCAGAGTACTAGAGGGAATTAACTTTCACGCTAATGTAAGGTTAAGACGCCCAGAAGTATTCAGAATAAATAAACAAAACACCAATGTGGGGTATTCAAATCCAATAAATAGAATGATGAGATCTTACAATGATTTGTATAACAGGGTAGGCGGTGATCTCGATATTCACTCGAATGATTTACAGATGTTCAGAAAACTGATTGTTTCCTGCAATATATAAATAGGAATACTCAAAATGTGAAAATATGAATTGTAATGAGAGTGAAATGGGTGAGGCAAGGAGGAGAGATGGAACTAACAAGGAATTGAATGAAGGGACCAAAATAAACATGTGTATAATGTCTATTCTTGTGCTTACTCAGGCTTAATCTATCTACTACTTGTTTCACGTAATACTTATAAAACTTATGTGTAGTTTTATGGTTTTGTTATTATTTTTCATTAATATTCTTTTTTTTTTTTTATGTATAATTTATGTTATTGTGCTAACTCAGGCTTAATCTATCTACTACTTGTTTTCACATAATACTTATATTACTTCTTTTTCTGCTTGATTTACAAATGTTCAGAAAACTGATTGTTTCCTGCAATATATAAATAGGAATACTCAAAATGTGAAAATATGAATTGTAATGAGAGTGAAATGGGTGAGGCAAGGAGGAGAGATGGAACTAACAAGGAATTGAATGAAGGGACCAAAATAAACATGTGTATAATGTCTATTCTTGTGCTTACTCAGGCTTAATCTATCTACTACTTGTTTCACGTAATACTTATAAAACTTATGTGTAGTTTTATGGTTTTGTTATTATTTTTCATTATTATAAGCATTTATTTATTATTTCAAGCATTTTATAGACATTGCCTGTGACGTTCTATGAATTTGCGTGTGTGCGTTGGTTATCGCTGTACAGCATTGTATTCTGTATGTATGCGTGTGGCCACACTTGTAACTTTGTATGTGCGTTTAAGTTCGGAACCGCCGGCATCAATTATTGTTAAAATAAGATTATGCGATAGGTACCTTTTATTGGAGCATTGGAGATTCTTATGTATTTGTATTTTGTGTTTTGTGTATGTGCAACTCCTTTGTTCTGTTGGTATCTTTAAGAATAAATAAATAAAAAAAAAATAAAAAAAATCTTAAATGATATATATCTTTGCAGCTTAGATTAGATTAGACACCCTCGGTGGGATTCGAACGTGAGCTCTCGGCATGGAATGTAAGCACTCTACCAACTGAGCTGTTGATGGGAAATATGAGGTTTGGATTTGCTTTGGAGAGCTTTTGATTATCCGCGGTGGGCTTGGTCCACAATGCTTACTTTACTTTCTTCGGCTCATAAGCCTTAAAGGCTCAGGGCCTCCCGCACCACAATCCTACAGGACTCTCTGTCCTGAGCTGCCTCCCTCCATGGTCCCCTCACTCCCAGAACTTCGGTGTCGGCTTCAACGTTGTCTGCCTACCGCATCCTTGGACGTCCGAGTGGTGGTAACACCTGAGGGGGCACCATCAAAGACTGTTCTGATGATCCAGGAGTCCTCTGCACGTGCTACATGTCCGGCCCACTGGAGCCTTCTTGATTTCATTACCGACACTATGTTTGAGTCTTGAAACACGGACATCAGCTCTGCGTTGGTCCGGATACGCCACCTGTCATCTTCAAATACTGGTCCGCGAATGCGACGAAGCATTTTGTTCTCAAAGACCTGGAGAGATTTCTCTAGTTTCTGAGTCAGACTCCAGGCTTCGCATCCGTGCAACACAACTGGCCGAACAATTGGTCCACAATGGCTCAGATAATTGAGTTTCTACTGTATCGCCATATGGAAATATTGCCTGATGTTTTTTATAATGTGAATAAAACTTTAATCTAAATATTAAAAAAAGAAACTTAAATTAGTCATAGAACAAAAAAACTGTTTATGTACCATGTTAGAGTAGAGAGTTATTTGTTTTTAAATGTTTCAAAATTGTATCCAACATCATCAGGATAGTACATGTTTCTTCTGTGAAGAAGAAGCTTCCTCTACAGGGTTGGTAATATCTGTCTAATTTCGCACAAAATGTCTATAAGACTGCAATTTTAATTGAAAATCATTAATCTTACTTAAATAATAATAATATTGCATGTGACTCTGAATGACGATTGGAAGACTAACCTGATACCAGTAAAGCGTGGCGTGAGACAAGGAGATCCAATTTCTCCAAAACTATTTACTTTGGCATTGGAATATGTCTTAAAACATCTACCATGGGACTCCAAAGGCATAATCATAGATGGCACTCACCTTGATCACCTACGTTTCGCAGACGATATAATTGTCATCAGTAACGACCCTACACAACTGACGGAAATGCCAAAGGAGTTGAACGAAGCATCTAAAAAAGTTGGCCTAAAAATGAACCTCACTAAAACCAAGTTGATGACGTCACAACCAGCACAAATTGTACTGGACAATGCCAGCATTGAATCTGTCGATGAGTACATTTATTTGGGTCACAAAATACAGCTCGGGCGAGATAACCAGATAGCAGACCTAAATAGAAGAGTCGGACTAAGCTGGGCAGCATTCAAAAATCTTGGTCACATTTTCAAAAATCCGAAAATACCCATCAGCTTAAAAAGGAAAGTATTCAATGCCTGTGTCCTGGCAGTGTTCACTTATGGTATTGAGACAGTCACAAAAAAGTGCCCACAAGCTAAGAGTCACACAGAGAGCAATGGAGAGAGCCATTTTGGGTGTCAGTTTGCTGGACAGACTCAGAAATGAGGACATAAAAGCCAGGACAAAGATTTCCGATGTCATCAAGATGGCCGCAACCCTCAAGTGGCGATGGGCGGGGCATGTCGCTCGTGATCCAGATGAAAAGTGGACAAAGCGACTGCTGTGCTGGTGCCCAAAGACGGCAAAGCGTGGAGTTGGGCGCCCACAGTTGCGTTGGCGCGATGATGTTCAGAGAAGTGCGGGACTTGCCTGGATGTGGATCGCTCAGGATAGAAATGAATGGAAAATGCGAGAGGAGGCCTACGTCCAGGAGTGGACGATCAATACAGGCTGAAGAAGAAGAAATAATATTTATTTTAGAACACAATAAAGTTTCCCTGTTTTATAGAAAGCCTTTAGTTCCTGACCTTGAAGTTTCCATTGTTGGCGCTATGCCGCGCACTGTCCCTCGTTCTGGTAGCACCACTCGGGCTGTATGGTCTCAGGCTGCAACCCCCTTGTCTCCAGGCGCTCCTTGTGTCTCGCCAGACGGGCCTCCGCCACCCTGGACCCTGTGGCGGGGCCTGACCACAGACGCTCGGCTACTGCGGCTGCTCTAGGCCACACCCCAACATCTGAAAACAACAATTAATCATGTGACATTGGGAATACAACATGAAGTGTTGGATGATTCATCTGTACAATATAGTAGGGGGAATCAAAGATAAAGTATAAATCCCGCCAAAAAAAAGAAAAATCTGATAAAGAGACATCTGTGTAAACATTTTTAGAACTTTTACAAAGCTCCCACACGAAGTTTCATATATATATATATATATATATTAGGGTGGTCCAAACTAGTATGAAAAAAAAGAAGTGTTATTTTACCCACTCCACAAGGCTTTTTTTGTTCCTTTATCTAAAAATAATAAGTGTACCAAAAATCAGATTAATAGAAGCACATTTAGAGGTCGCGATGAATTAAACGAAAAATGTATTTACCTTCCTTCTACTTCTACTTGCACTGACATCAAAAAGCCTAAGAAAGTCTCACTTTTACTTAGCGAAGATGTTATGACAACTATTTATAGAGTCAATCTATCTGATCGGAATGCAATGTTTGTAATCGGGTCCGTGGTTCAGGCTTTGGGCACACAAGTAGCAGATATATCTTTATCACGCAGCACAATTCGCCGTAAGAGAAGTCAGGTACATCAGGTTGTTTTGGAATCAGATATGGCAACATTCTCTCTGCAAAATCCTCTTGTTTTGAATTGACATAGTAAACTATTGCCTAACATAGTAGTGGAACTGAAAAAGTTGACAGAGTGGTCATCCTTGTCACTGGCGGCGGAACGGAAATACTTTTAGCAGTAGGTACCGCAAATCAAAAGGGGTACTGGACAAGAACAAGCTGACAGTTGCTTGAAAGTTCTAGATGAGTGGGAATTACAAACTCAAGTACATGGACTTTGCTTTGATATGACTGCTTCTAACTCTGGGTTGAATATGGGCGCATGCTCTTTGATTGAAAAAACCCTAGGGAAAGATCTTGTTTGGATTGCTTGTCAACACCATGTTTTCGAAGTGATCCTATCTGATTTTTTCAAATCATTGTTTGAAAGGAAGAAGTGGCGGCTAATCTGCAATGTTGATTTCTTATGTTTGTGTATTCATTTGCTACATTTTTTGCATAGGAAATTTTTGACTTTTTTTGTTTAGATTTCTTTGTAAGGTTTTGTTCTTTTATATATTTAAATGTAATTTATTATTCATATTCGTTGACTTATAGGTTGGTATGAGGCTGACCACCCATACTGTAAAAAATGGTTCACTTTGCCAATGTCACCCCTGTTTCAGGGAAGGTCGGCAAAAGTTGTGGGGCTTATGTTCATTTGAGGTTTGGATTTTATTCGTAAGTACACATTCAGCATTTGTAAGCGCGAACTACACTTGTTGGTTTGTGGCCATACATCTGAGAGCTTTAAATGAATATATCCTTGCAACTTAGATTATAGATTATAGATTGTTTGGATCTAGTAGTGGACCAGATATCGGTTTATTGAAACATTTTCAACAGAAATGGCCGGAAAAAGAGCAACAAAATTATTTTACTTGGTAATGACAATTTATTTGATGCTGCCGAACTCCGTCAACTCCGCGAAGAAAATTTCGCGCATCCGGTGCCTTACACCAGGCTCGTTGGATGGCAAAAGCTATCTTTTGTCTGAAAATATATCTATTTCAAGAGTAATTCACTCTCACCATGGCAGAAAAACGATTCATCACTGAATTGAGCCGGTTTGTGAGTCTCGTTTATGGACGTTATTGGAACGAGGCCCCATTGACAGAAAGAGCTCCTCTAAACGATGCAAATCTCTTTGCACTAATAAAATATTACCCAAACACGAATGTTAGTAACACTGCATTGAAAGCATTACGTCACCACCTTTGATAATTTTCCGAGCATTTAATTGGACTTTCATTGTTCGATTCCAGAGTAAGTCTCGAGTCCAAAAGAGAAATGGTAAAAAATATGCAGAAACCACCTAAACAAAAGGCTTCAAAGAGACTAGATGGCAAAACTTGTTATCTTTATAGCTTGTTACAATATTTTTTCACACAACGGACGGCTACGCTGTTTGACTTATTGAATAATAATGGACGAGAAAAAATCAGCGGCATTTTTGGCTAAAGATCTGTCAGAATGGCCTACCGATGAAGTCTACATCGAAATAAGAGAGAAAGCTCGCCAAATGAAAGTAGCAAATGATTGTGCAGAGCGTGGAATTGCATTAATCACGAAATTCAATGCAAGTATTATAAAAAACAAACAGGAGAAGCAGTATCTCCTCCGTGTGGTAGATCTACAAAGAAAAAAAATCCCTGTGGCTTCCAAATCCATCATTTTGAACATATGTTTGGGAAATAAAGATGCAAACTTATTATCTTCACCAATCTAAATTTATACATCATTTTAATTCATGAAAAGATTAGATTAGATTAAATAAAATAAAAACCATCAGAGAGAAATTTGTTTCCTTATAAATCCCATATAAAAAAAGTGTCAAATCATCGCGACCCATAATTTTTTTTTTTTTTTTTCAAATTTTGCTGAGGGGTACCTGGAGCGATATGAAACAAAAAAAGCCTTGTGGAGCACCAACATTCGAAAAAAATATTTTTTGGACCACCCTAATATATATATCTTCTTCTTCTTCAGCCTGTATTGATCATCCACTCCTGGACGTAGGCCTCCTCTCGCATTTTCCATTCGTATTCCATATATATATAATATAAATAACAATAGGAAGCAATAGCAAAGAGCAAGCGATTGACGATGGATCAGAGAATGGCTGTACACAATGGCATATTGCTATCGACTTAGATGTATGGAAGTGAAGCATGGACAGTGAATGATAGCAAAATGAGTAAAGTATGTACGGTGGAAATGAAGCATTTGAGAAGCATGACAGGAAAAACGAAGAGATAAGAGTAAGGAATGAATGGGTAAAGAAACAATGTAATTTGAAAGAGGATGTGAAAGTGAAGGTACAAAAGAATGTGATGAGATGGTTTGGGCATGTGGAAAGAATGAATGATGATAGACTGTCAAAGTATATATATACAGAGGTAGTGTGAAAGAAAAAAGTGGTAAATGACTGACTACTAGTGACAGGATTTCCGATATACAGTCCGGCTTTATGGCCTGTAGAGGCTGTGTTGATCAGATTTTCACTCTACGACAACTTGTTGAAAAACAATTGTCGGTGAGGCGGAAGCTGTTCACGGCCTTTGTAGATCTGGAAAAGGCTTTTGACTCAGTAGACAGAGGTATGTTATGGGATGTTTTGAAAGCATACGGAGTGAATGGGGCTCTCCTAGGTGCGGTGCATGCAAACTATGAAAATAGTAAGGCATGTGTTCGTATTGATGGTGAGTATAGTGAGTGGTTTGAAGTTTATAAGGGTGTGAGGCAAGGATGTGTGATGAGTCCATGGCTATTTAACATAGTCATGGACAAGTGTGTCAGAGATGCTAGACTTAATGATTGTGGATTGATGATAGGAGAGAGCAAAGTGAGTGTTCTACTGTAGGTATGCAGATGATGCAGTTCTTGTATCTGATTCAGCAGTAGAATTGCAAACAATGCTCTATAGATTGAATGAAGCTTTGTTAGGTAACCATCTGAAGTTAAGAAGCAAGTAAGAAGAAAGTATTGATTTTTGAAAGAGATGATGAAAATATGAATTATAAATTTAAAATTAATGGAATGAATGTTGATGTCGTAAATGAGTTTGTATACCTGGGAAGTAAGTTTGAAAAAGATGGAAGAATGACCGGTGAATTTGAAAGAAGAATAATGAAAGGCAGGTGCGTACTGGGTGCTACCGCTAGCATCGCCAAGAACCAGAATCTTTCAAAAAATGTTCGACTGGCGGTGCACGGTGGTATACTAGTGCCCACTCTGATTTATGGAAGTGAAGCTTGGACGGTGAAGGAAAGTGAGATTAGTAAAGTCCATACAGTAGAAATGGATTACTTAAGAAGTATGATTGGGAAAAAACGGAGTGACAGGGTGAGGTATGATTTTGTAAGAGAAGAATGTGGTGCAAGAGAAAGTGTAAAAGTGAAGATTAAAAGAAGTATACTTAGATGGTTTGGACATTTGGAGAGAATGAATGAGGAAAGACTGACAAAGAAAGTGTATGCTGCAAGAATTGATGGATGTCGTGGAAGAGGAAGACCGAGATCCTTTCACTAGTAGTCAGAATCACATTTTTTATAATCACCTTACAGAAGACTTTTCCTGGTATACTGAGTAGACTGATTGGTCTGAAGTTCTGACAGTCTTTTTTGTCCCCTTTACCTTTGTAAATGGGAACAATGACTGCCTTCCTCCAATCCATCGGTACTACTCCTGCATTCACACAAAGCTTACATAATTCGTACATCCAATCTACCACACATTCACCTCCTGCTTTCAACATTTCACCATTTATACCATCAATCCCAGCAGATTTCCCATTCTTCAGACGTGAAATAGACACTTTTATTTCTTCTATCAAAATATTCAATACATTCTCTTCATCTATCTGTTCATAAATTCTTCTTTCACCCTGACCAAAAATTTTATGTATCAATTAATGTATTAATTGCTTGTACCTATTCCTTAACTGATAGGTTGGTATGCGGCTGACCACCCATACTGTAAAAAATGGTTCACTTTGCCAATGTCACCCCTGCTTCAGGGAAGGTCGGCAAGAGTTGCAGGGCTTATGTTCATTTGAGATTGGGTTTTTTATATTGTAGGTCCACATGCGGCATGTGTAAGCGCGAAATTATGCATGTCTGCTTGTGGGAATGCAATTAATATTAATCTCAAATGATACATAGACGACCGAGAAAAGTATCTAGTGATCAGATTGAGGAGATTGTGAAAGAATGGGATGTACAAAGCGATCGTAAAAGAAGGAAATGCATGAAAAAGGTGATGGATATGAATGAATTGAAAGAGGTATCTAAGGATAGGAAGAAATGGAGGCAGCTCTGCAGAGGCTCTGGCCACCCCTAGTGGAATGGCGACATAGTTACAGTTACACAACTGTCATCCCGCAAGCCGCTGTGAAGATAGCCTGCCAGGTGCCAGCCTGACAGCTGAGTGCTGTAAAGTACAACACGCTTCCCTACATGTGAGCTTAGTGCTTGGCATTCGGAACTCACTGCAAAAACTTACACAATATGGTTTCCCGATGTTCAGGTATTTTTTTTCCACAATATAGGTTGGTATGAGGTTGACCACCCATACTGTAAAAAATGGTTCACTTTGCCAATGTCACCCCTGTTTGAGGGAAGGTCATTTGAGATTAAGTTTTTTTATATTGTAGGTCCACATGCGGCATGTGTGAGCGCGAAATTATGCGTTTCTGCTTGTGGGAATGCATTTAATATGAATTTCAAATGATACATAAGATTATCTTTGCAGCTTAAATTTAGATTTAGACATCATTGAATCGTATGCAGTTGACAGGTATGCTAAATACATCGCATGACAATAAAATTGTATAAATTACCCATGGAAAAAAAAATACAGTAGGTAAAACATCTAACTGTCTGCATAATTTTGGAAAGAAAATAGAACTCTGTTCTGCCTTTAGCCAGTGCTTATTAGCCCGGCCAAGTAACAATAGGTACATTTGATTCCCATATTTGAAATGTACTTTTTTCATTTTATGGGAAAAATCATAATGGACATAACAGCCACATAACAGCTGCCTGTGACAGCTGCCAGGCTCACTTCAATTGGTCTCGAACTATGGTCTCGAACGTGGGTGCAATTTGACTATTCTTTGTGTAGAATCCATTGAGGTAGATTCGCATTTGTAATTTTGTGATTTTTGCAAGTTACAATGGACGTAGTGGTGAAGCTTGAAAAGGAGCCGGTCTCGGAGGATATGGATGCACAACTAGAGCACTCACATGAACAAATAGACATTGAAGAGAGCGACGTGAAGCAAGAGAGACTGGCTCGTGAGAAGGAATGGGAAGCCGAGGACTTAGTAATGGGAAAAATAAAGAATGAGGACTCTGCTCCTCCACCTTACGGCTTGTTGAAGGAATGCCGCGTGCTTGAGGACAGAATCGACATCGCGCGGTATTCAGATGATCCAGCCAGGTTGGAACATGTGTGCCATGCCTGCAGCTACAAGGCCAATCAAAAGAAACTCTTGAGGATCCATCAGTTGTTCAGTTGCTGCGAGCTGGAGCACACTGGGACAAGCAAGAGCCACCATCACAGACACACAACCTCAGAGAGCGGGCCATCCACCTCAACAGATCAACAGGAAACCAACACTCACAATAAATGTGAACAGGGCAATGCAAAACAAACTGAATACAAAGAGTTGGCCATTGCACAAAGCACTCACTATGTTTGCACTAATAGTAACAAGTCAGTGTGGAGATCTAACATAGAGGAACACAAACTGGGGCACACTGGACAGAAACGATTTGCTTGTAACCAGTGCGATTATAAAATTGCCCATTTAGGGAGTTTAAACAGACATAAAATGGCACACTCTGGCCAGAAACCATTTGTGTGTGACCAATGTGATTATAAATCTGCATGGTTAAGTAGTTTGAAAAGACATAAACTGACTCACTCTGAACATAAACCATTTAAATGTGATCAGTGTGATTATAAAGCTACACAGTCAGGTCATTTACAAGCACACAAACGGACACATTCTGGGCACAAACCATTTGTGTGTGATCAGTGTGATTATAAAGCTATACAGTCAGGTAGTTTGAAATTACATAAGCTAACACACTCTGGACATAAACCATTTGTGTGTGATCAGTGTGATTATAAAACTACACGGTTATGCCATTTACAATGCCGCTCCCTACATTAAGATTGGTATATTTATCGCTTGCCGAGTCCATTATAAGATACGGCCTCACTGCATGGGGACATTCTTGCGCCACCAATATTAAAAATGTTCAAAATGCTCTCTTAAAATTAATTGCTCCCATAAATGTGTATAACCAAAGGCAGAATATACCATTTTTATTCCAATCATTAAATGTCTTGCCTATTAAGGGTATACTATGGAACATAATTATATGTCAACAATTGTTTAATGATAAATATAAAAATAAACTAGAGCATGTGTACCAAACAAGATTTACATCTAATGAAGGACTAGTTGTGCCAAGAATTAATAACAAATATGGACAAAGAACGTTGGATTACCTTGTGCCAAAAATATTTAATTTGTTGCCAAAGGACTTTAAAAAGGAATCTACAAACATTAATAAAATTATAATATCTTTGAAGATTTGGCTGGGAGAAAGAACTTTTTTATATTAATTACCTTAACTATATTTGTGTTTTTACTCTACTCTTGTCTCCTAATTTTAACTTTAATTTACTTTTTATTTCATACTAGCACTAAATACTAAGACTTTTATTTTTTAATTTGATTGTTGCACCCGATGACAAACTGAAATTTTTTGGTTTATCGGGACAAAAAATGTTTAATTTTTAAGATTTATATTTCTTGTAAAAATTGTTTATGAAATAAAAAAAAAAAAAAAAAAAAAACAAGAACATAAACAAACACATGCCGGGCAAAAACTATTTGCTTGCGGCCATTGCGATTATAAAACTTCACACTCGGGTGATTTGAAAAAACACAATCTGAGACACTCTTGACATAAACCATTTGCGTGTGATCAGTGTGATTATAAAGCTACACATTCAGGTAGTTTGAAATTACATAAGCTAACACATTCCGGGCACAAACCGTTTGTATGTGATCAGTGTGATTATAAAGCTACACGGTTAAGCAATTTAAAAGAACATAAATGAACACATTCCAGGCACAAACCATTTGTGTGTGATTAGTGTGATTATAAAGCTACACAGTCATGTCATTTACAAGCACACAAACATACACATTCTGGTCACAAACCATTTGTGTGTGATCAGTGTGATTATAAAGCTACACGGTCAGGTAGT
Source organism: Agapetus fuscipes (assembly GCA_951799405.1). NCBI lineage: Eukaryota > Metazoa > Arthropoda > Insecta > Trichoptera > Glossosomatidae > Agapetus > Agapetus fuscipes. The sequence goes on from OX637339.1 coordinate 837,977, forward strand.
TTGAAATTACATCACGTCGTTGTTCTGGCAATAGGTCGTATGTCAAAAATTTTCGATTTTCTTTTTATGATGCCATTTGATAGGGAAAAAATCATTTTCTATAACTGCAATACCTCCCATACCATAAACCATACAGTAAAATTTAAAATGCGCCCAATCAAATATATCGTATGTCGGCACCATTGAAATTTGGTTCTGCAATTTGGCGTATGTCAATGTTAATCTATAATCTATAATCTAAGTTGCAAGGATATATTCATTCAAAGCTTTCAGATGTATGCCCACAAACAAACACATGTAGTTCGCGCTTACAAATGCTGATTGTGTATTTACAAATAAAATTCAAACCTCAAATGAACATAAGCCCCACAACTTTTGCCGACCTTCCCTGAAACAGGGGTGACACTGGCAAAGTGAACCATTTTTTACAGTATGGGTGGTCAGCCTCATACCAACCTATAAGTCAAGGAATAAGTAATGCACATTTTTTGAAAAAATACATACAGTAGAGCCTCCTTAATGCGAACCTCTAAAAACACACAGGAAACACACAGGAAAAAACAAACAGGAGGGTTCGAAACAACGGGGTGTTTGGATTACAGTATAGGACAAATTCTATGGAGGTGAAAAATAAACAATTGGGATTTCTGTTTGTTTTATTTATTTAAGCAATCTTCGTCGTAATTAAAATGAAAAGAGTAAGAAATATTTTATATTGTCCTACATATTTCCTTCTGCATAGGGGCTGTCCATATATTACGTCATTCGCATTTAGGGGGGGGGGTCTGGTCTGCGGATGATGGTAAATGATGTGTGGTGAACATACTTACAACACATTTCGTTCTATGTAGTCTGATTACAGTTGCAGTCCATGCGTCACATACAATGTGACGTCATCATCGTTGGACGGTGAAATTCATTACCATATATGGTCACAGAGAGTGCAATTCATTACCATATATGGTCACGAAGAAAGACCACTCGCTGTCGCCATCTTGGGAATGATCACCGCCCGGCACGCACTGCACTCCGCGATCGACTGTCAACTCGTTAAGACGCATCCCCGTCATTGTCACATTCTCCACGCTCGAATCCACTCAGTTATAATATTCTTAATAATATTCAACTCTATTATAATATATTCTCAATAATATTTTATAATACAATACTGTGTAATCTCTGCTAAATATTAAAATCAAGTTTGTCCATCAAGTGTTTTTATTTACCTCCACAACAACCAAGGAGTGGTGTTGGATGCTAGCTACCTTCAGTAGAACTCGCTACCGACATCACCCCTTACAGTGGTGACCGCCCGACGTGATTTGGAAGGTGAATAGAACCCCAAACTTGAACAGTGATCGAGTGTGGAGTGTGACAAAGAGTGAATCGCGAGTCATCCAATCAGTGCCAACGACGGTAAAGGTACAGAAACAGTCAGCGTTATTTGTCTTGTCGCGCATTCCTCAGTGCACCGCGTCATCCGCTTGCATCGGTGTACTTCCCCCCGCGCGACTGCAAACCGCCTCTGTTCCTCACCGCGCGCGTGACGTCAGCGAACCGTTATCGCACAGCGACGCGTCATCAGCCGCTTATCGCGTCGTTTGCAATACGACACGCCCGTTGCAAAAATCAGCTGATTTCTTATCGTAAGAACCAGCTGAGGCATACACACGTCGCGCAACACACATCCCGTGACCTACAAACACAATGCAACGCCACGGCACGCCTGACAGTGAGGTGCTCGAAGAAGATGAGTACCAAGACTTTGCACCCTCAGCCGCACCCGCACCTGCACCTGCACATGCGCCTGCACCTACAGTCACACGTCCGACTGTAAACAACCAGCTGCAGAGGACATCGATCGACAGGGTCGCTGTCCGAGTGCCAACCTTCTGCCCTCAGGACCCCGAGATGTGGTTCTGCATGGCAGAACGGAGCTTTGAAGCAGCTGGAGTGACAGCTGAACAAACAAAATTCGGCTATATACTGAGCGCCCTGGATCCCAAATACGCCACCGAGGTGAGAGACATAATTCTTAATCCGCCGGAGAAAGGAGCCTATCAGTTGCTGAAGAGGGAGCTGACAAAACGACTTAGTTCGACTCAAGAACAGAAGACACGACGGCTGTTGGAACACGAAGAGGTAGGAGATCGGAAACCTTCGCAATTTCTCAGACACCTGAGGATGCTTGCGGGGACTGCAGTGGGAGACGAAGTCCTGAGGACGCTCTGGATGAGTCGCTTGCCGCAGTCTATGCAGGTTGTTCTTGCTACGCAGAAGAGCGTAGAGCTCGACAGGGTTGCCGACCTAGCAGACGCCATGTCTGACTCCACCGCTAACACGCCGTCCATTCACGAAACATCCGTGGAGACCTCCTTAACTGCTGTCATAAAAAACATGGAGACAGCTCTCCGTGCGGAGATTGCTGAGATCCGCAGGGAGTTTTCAGGCAAGCATGTTTCAAGACCAGCAACAGCTACTGCAAGATTTCCTCGGGGAAGATCCAGGAGCAGATCGTCGGGACGCCCCCAAAACTCTGGCTACAGTCCATCCGGTTCCTGTTGGTATCACGCCAAATTTGGCTCAAGGGCTAAGAAATGCAGACAACCCTGTAGCTACCAGGGAAACGACATGGGCACTCGCTAGATGCGGCCAGCGAAGCATGCCCGATGTCAAGCCGTCTTTTCATCACCGATCACTCAACTAAAACGAAATTTCTCATAGACACGGGAGCGGACCTGTGTGTCTACCCCCGGCTAAAAATCCAAGGACGCCCAGCCAAGTCTTCATATGAACTGTCAGCAGCAAATGGGACAACCATAGCCACGTATGGTACCGTCACACTGACGCTAAATCTGGGATTGAGAAGGGATTTCACATGGAAATTCGTGATCGCGGATGTAACCAAACCTATCATCGGAGTGGACTTCCTAGGCCACTTCGGTTTACTAGTAGACGTCAAACACGGAAAACTTCTCGACCGAACTACGCAGCTCGCTACTTCTGGACATCGCAGCAACGTGCATGTTGAAACCATCAAAACTGTTGCTGGTAAGTCACCATTCCATGCACTTCTTCAGCAGTTCCCTGACCTCACACGTCCAGATGGTACATCGAGAGAAGTTTGCCACGGCACACGACATCACATCAAAACAACCCCCGGACCACCAGTTTCTGCAAGACCAAGACGACTTGCACCTGACAAACTTTTGATAGCTAAAAAGGAATTTCAGAAGATGGCACAACTAGGGATCATCCAACCATCGGAGAGTTGCTGGTCATCACCTCTTCATCTCGTCCCGAAATCTGACGAGCAATGGCGACCTTGTGGCGATTATTGAGGTTTAAACGCTAGGACAGTACCTGATCGGTATCCAGTTCGACACATTCAAGATTTTGCTCAATCTCTGCAAGGACGAACAATTTTCTCAACCATCGATCTTGTTCGAGCCTACAACCAAATCCCAGTCGTTGAAGAGGACATCCCGAAGACAGCCATCACAACGCCGTTCGGACTATATGAATTTAAATTCATGTCGTTCGGTCTTCGAAACGCCGCTCAAACTTTTCAACGTTTCATTGACGAAATCCTACTAGGACTTGACTTCTGCTACGCATATATTGATGACATACTCGTCGCATCAACTTCAGAAGAAGAGCACCTACAGCATCTCAAAATTTTGTTCAAGAAACTTCAAGACTACGGAATCGTAGTCAACTCCCGAAAATGCTTCTTTGGTCAAGAGGAAGTAAAATTTCTAGGTTATCTTGTCACCGGTGAAGGCACGCGTCCACTACCTGACAAAGTCGAAGCCATCAAGAAATACACTCGCCCCACAACAATTAAAGATCTACGCAGATTTCTGGGTATAATCAATTTCTATAGAAGATTCATACCTAAAGCCGCGCAGATCCAAGCACCATTAAACGCCCTACTGACGAACAACGCCAAAGGAAAACAACCGATTATCTGGACTTCAGAAGCTATCGTCGCCTTTGACGCCTGCAAGGAGAGCCTGGCTGACGCTACGTTGATATCTCATCCTAGAAGCGATGATACTCAACTAGCCATCATCAGTGACGCCTCCGACACAGCAGTAGGTGCAGCACTCCAACAACTCGTAAATGGAAAATGGGAACCACTGGCGTTCTTTTCGAAAAAGTTGAGCGCCGCTGAACGCAAGTACGGAGCTTATGATCGAGAATTGCTAGCTATATACCTAGCGATCAAGTACTTCAAATATATGGTAGAAGCGCGAAATTTTATCATATTCACTGATCATAAGCCGATCACATTCGCTTTCAAACAAAAAGCGGAAAAATGTACACCACGACAATTCAGACATCTCGATTATATAGGTCAGTTTTCAACGGACATACGACATGTATCCGGAAAAGACAACATCGTCGCTGACGCACTATCCAGGATTGAAGCCATCGACACTACTACAGTAGATTTCAACGCACTAGCTAAGGATCAAGAAAGCGATCCGGAAATGCAAACATTCTTACAGGAAGAATCTGTATTAAAACTTAAGAAGATTCAGATTCCGAATACTGAAGTAACCGTTTTCTGTGACATCTCAACACCAAACGCAAGACCGTTTGTCACCACAAAGCACAGACGCGCAGTATTCAACTCCATCCACAGGCTATCACATCCAGGAATCAGAGCGACAACCAAGCTTATCACAGAACGATACGTTTGGCCGTCTATCAAGAAAGATTGCAAGAACTGGACCCAAAACTGTATTCAATGCCAGAAAAACAAAGTAACTCGACACGTTTCAGCACCATTAGGAACATTTCTGCCACCATCTGCCAGATTCGAGCATGTCCACATAGACATCATCATTCTACCTATGTCCGAAGGAAATAGGTACTGTCTGACATGCGTGGATCGGTTCACCAGATGGCCAGAAGCATTTCCTATCGAAGACCAAGAAGCTAATACCGTAGCACGAGTATTCTACGATGGCTGGATCACAAGATTTGGAGCCCCTCGTAGAATCACCACAGACCAAGGAAAGCAATTCGAATCAAACCTGTTCAGGCAACTGAATAACCTGACTGGTACAACTCGAATTCACACAACCGCCTACCATCCAGCAGCAAATGGCATGGTAGAGCGTCTTCATCGACAACTCAAGGCAGCAATAAAATGTCATGAAAATGAGCGATGGACACAGACACTCCCAACAGTGCTCATGGGTATTCGAGCAGCATGGAGAGAAGATCTACAAGCAACGCCAGCAGAACTTGTGTATGGCACACCTCTACGCCTACCCGGCGACTTCCTTGGCTCTGACAGCAAACAACAAGAAAATGCTCACGGTTTCGCACACATCCTGCGACAGCACTTTGAAAACGTACGCCCAGTACCCGGAACGCACCACGGGGAAAAGAAGAGTTTCATTTTCAAAAACCTTACTACAACCACACATGTTTTCCTACGTGACGACACTGTGAAAAAGCCTCTACAATCGCCTTATGAAGGACCTTATGAAGTGATTAAGCGCAACAACAGAACTTTCGTCATACGGAAAAACGGCAAAGATATTACAGTCACTGTTGATAGACTCAAACCCGCCTACATCACAACGGGCGAGGAAGCACGAGTAATCACAACATCAACAAGCCCCAGCACGGAAAAACCAGCCAACCTTCCAGAACAAACCTCCGAGAAAATCATAACCACAAAATCTGGAAGAAGAGTAAAATTTCCTGACAGGCTTGATGTGTAAACAACGCATACATACATATTTTATCATTTTATTACTGTATCGTAAAAAACAAGCAGAGAACACAGTTGACAACCCCTGCAAAAGGCACAAAATACAAACACAACATCAGGTCACTCACCAAGAGTCCAAAGTCGATATTTTCGCAACATGCAACATCAGCTAAAATGAAACACTCATCAGCCAACTCAATTGCACAATCCAAAATATCGCAAACTGATCATAGTGACGCATCACATAATGACTCAAATAATTGTCAATGTGTCAGTTCACTAGCAGTCTTCAACAAACCAACATGGGATCAACATCCAGCAAAGAAGAGCTAGTCATCGCACAGACCGCAGCCGGAGCCGCTGAAACCAGCGCTCACAGGACAACGCATCGTTTAACCCTTTCAATATTAATCATAATATGTATTTTGTGCTTCAGCATTGGTGTTTACCTAGTGTGGAGGAAATGCCGGAGACAAGTGAAAAACGATGTCCTGACACAGCTCCGGATCCTGGAGAAAACCCAGCAGCCTCTACCGAAGATCCGTCAATGAGGATCGGGACAAGCAGGCCAGCTAAGAGGAAGGACAACGACTCGGAGACAATCACAATAACCATTTTCATCATCGTGGTTATCCTCCTCACCATCTTCATGACCCATGGACTACGAGAATTTGGCAGAAGTCTGATCATCCAACCAGACGCATACTGCTGACGAGACAAATTCCCATCTATGTATCTCTACCTTTATCGCGATCTGAATCGCTGGGAAGGGGGTACCTGTGGTGAACATACTTACAACACATTTCGTTCTATGTAGTCTGATTACAGTTGCAGTCCATGCGTCACATACAATGTGACGTCATCATCGTTGGACGGTGAAATTCATTACCATATATGGTCACAGAGAGTGCAATTCATTACCATATATGGTCACGAAGAAAGACCACTCGCTGTCGCCATCTTGGGAATGATCACCGCCCGGCACGCACTGCACTCCGCGATCGACTGTCAACTCGTTAAGACGCATCCCCGTCATTGTCACATTCTCCACGCTCGAATCCACTCAGTTATAATATTCTTAATAATATTCAACTCTATTATAATATATTCTCAATAATATTTTATAATACAATACTGTGTAATCTCTGCTAAATATTAAAATCAAGTTTGTCCATCAAGTGTTTTTATTTACCTCCACAACAACCAAGGAGTGGTGTTGGATGCTAGCTACCTTCAGTAGAACTCGCTACCGACATCACCCCTTACAGATGTACGAGTCCCAGAAGTGACGTCGTTCTTGTAAATACCAATTTTTACACAATATCCAAAATAGTATGCAAGTAATATAACATTATTAATTATTAAGCTCATCCATTATTACAGCAAGAGGGGGGAGGGGTCATTAGATAATGACTATAGGATGATTGTAGGGGGGGGGGGTCGAGAATCGGCCAAAATCGATGACGTAATTTGTGGACGGCCCCATACTACTTTGGAAAAAGAAAATCTAGCATTGACTTTTTCTTTGATTTAGCATTTTTATTTGGGAAAAAACAGTACTTCGCAATCGCCGCAGCAAAAATGTGTCCTGACTTGACACGCCGTTTTCCTCAGCCCATTGAATGCATTTGTTGAATGCCTCCACAGCCTCAGCATGGCTTATTATCTTAATTCCTGGGTCAGTTTTTTCTTTGTGATTGACTTCTTTTCCGCCTATTTCACGCGAACTAATGAAGTTCGCGCAGGTGTGAGATTGTTTGGATTACCGTGATCAACGGATTAGGCAGGGTTCGGACTAGCACGGCTCTACTGTATATTGATAGACTTAGAGGATGTCACAATACCAGAAGATAATATAAATAATAATAATATTAGGATGATTTATTTGGTGAGTGCTGTTTTTGCGTGTATCACACCTCAAGAGCCCTCTGCGAGCTTGGTCGTCGCTGTAGAAAGCGCCAATTCTCAAGCAAGACCCAGTTGTTGTAAGGTTAGATGGACCTTGAGAATATTGAGTTGGATGGACCTTGAGATGGAAAATAGAGAACCCTGTTGAAGGGTCTAATGTGGTGAATCCTGTACAACACAATAATATTATGTGTAAAAGGGTGTTGAAGATTTTCTTGTTTCGTTGCCGAAAGTTGAGTCACACTACTGCAGGGCATCATCTTCAAAAACTATCTGGAGCCAATTTGGAACAGCTACAGGCAAGTCTACTCTGTGTATGTATCGAAATGCAAAGACAACAATAAAAAAGAAGCTTCATGGTCGACATTTTTTAGAATTTTCAGATGTCTAAATCTAGATATATGGACCCCTAAAAAAGATCAGTGCAACACCTGTTCACAATACAAAATAGGTTCAGTGATGGAACAAGCATACCTCTCTCATATACATAAGAAGGAAGAAGCACGGAAAGATAAAGATAAAACTGAATGTCAAAGAAATAACAAAATGTTGGTTTACACAGTGGACCTACAAGCCGTTCTGTTAGCTCCACGTTTGAATGCTGCAGCTAATTATTACAAAACTAAACTCAAAGTTCATAATTTGACGTACATAATCTAAACAACAAAGATGTTAATTGTTATTTATGGCACGAGGGAGAGGGAGGCCTCGAGAGTGACGTCTTTGCTTCGATAGTAACGAAATTCTTGGAGCAGGAAATTTATAAGCACAGTCCAACAAACATTATTATATGGAGCGACGGATGTGCTTACCAAAATCGCAACATAAAGCTATCTAACGCACTCCTTGTATTGGGAACCAAACATTCTGTAATTATTAAACAGAAATATCTTGAGGTAGGCCATACTCAAATGGAGGCAGACTCGATCCACAGCTCAATAGAGCGCAAGTTGGGACGCCGAAAGGAAAATTATCTCCCGAGTGAGTACTTGCATGTTATAAGATCGGCACGACAGAACCCGGAACCATACAAAGCATTTTCACTGTCCTACTATGACTTCTTAAAGTTTGAACCCCAGTTCTATGAAAGCATAAGGCCTGGAAGGAAGACGGGAGACCCAACAGTCACGGATATCGTTTGCCTAAAATACACTCCAGATGCAATTATACAGTATAAACTCAAATTCTCGGACAATTGGGTACAGCTACCCCATAGACAAATGATGAAGCCTAAAGGAAATGAGGAATGGTCCCCGCTTTATAAAGGAAAATATTCCCACCAACTAGAATTAAAAAAACACATACCACGTGATTGCTCGTCATTTTATGAAAATTTGTTACATACCTAACTGATCTGATCTTGAATTTGTGATTTAGAGGTTAGTTAATTATTTTTCCTGATTTTGTTTTCTCACATTGTTTCCAGTAAATTTTCCTTAAAGAAATAAAAATTACATTTCAGTATCCAATTAAATGAGTTTCATTCACTTTATCATGCAAATTATTGTATGTCAACATTCGAGAACCATTTCCATGTATCAACCCAGATAGCATTTTAAACTTGCATCTGACTTGCAACAAGTTTGATGTGTCAAAAGTGAAGGCTTGCTGCAAGTTCGCCATGGCAAGTATATACACTTGAGGCAAGTTTGAATCAAACTTTCTAGTTTCCCAGCAACAAGCTTGCAGGAACTTTGTCATAACAAAGTTCCCGCAAGCTTGTTATGACAAATTTGCCAAATGTTTGCTTCTGCAAATCATATACATTTTTTTATAATATTTAAAAAAACAAAATTAGAATAAAAAGATAAAATATTTTAATTTTATTTTATTTACAGTTCGCTTATAGTAGTAACAAAGTTTTATAATAATCACATCATCATCATCATTGGCACGACCTCCCTCAGCAACCGCTGCCACCGCTGTCTATCCAACGTCTTCCTCCTCCAGCCCCACTGCACGACAATCCGCCACGACTTCATCCAGCTATCTTGAACGTGGTCTTCTCACTGTCCGCCGTCCCTCCGGGTTCGTCATTACAATCGTCTTCTCCAGGCTATGATGGTCTAATTGCTGAATGTGTCCCAGCCAATGCAGTCTGTTGACCTTTATTGAGCGGACCACATCAGCGTCCTGGTACAGCTTATACAATTCGGAGTTATATCTTCTTCGCCATGTTTCTAGTCACACTCAGGTACATTATTCCCCTAGCCCCGTTGCTTTGTCTCTCGGCTCTGTAACAAAAAAACAAGGATATTTTTAGTAATTATATTACAAATCATTTATAATTAAGGATGTAATATACACTAAGTACTGATTTCATTATAAACAGTTTTAATTTTCTTTTTAGAAATTTGTTCCACGGTACTCCGTTTTCTTTGAAATTATTAAAGCAAATATTATAAAATACCAAGATCGGATTGCCCTGTAAGGAGTTATTTATGGAAACACATAAAAATATAATATCCGATGAATAAATTTTAACTGTGTACTTATTTTTATTGCAAATAGGATGATACTTCTTTATGGAGTCAGACGCTACACAATTTTTGCCCAGTGTCGCGCAGCTTTCACCGCTCTATCGTTACCCTCTATTAGGTCGGCCAGTGTGCAGCTTGTTGGGCAGGCCGAACAGATCCGAAGATGATCCATGAACTGTTGGGCTCCGCATTCACAGAGCGTGGTGCCATCTTGATGTAAGATTGCCCAGGTCATCATGTTACAATGCGCTCTGCCAACACCCGTTCTCAACCTGTTTAGGGCCCTCCATAGAGACTACTCACGATCCTGTCCAGGTGGGAGCTTCTCGCTCGGCTGCACAAAGTTATCAGGTCGCTCCAAATTCCACAGACACAGTCTCTCCCACGCCAGCTCCATAGTCAATCGGTGCACAGAGCTCAAGAAACTGTGACGCCACAATGTCCAAAAAGGCAGTGCTGTAGATTCTTCAGGGATTTTTGTTGTCAACCCTCGAGGCCTCAAGGGAGAGGAACTGAAACAAGTGTAATAACAATCAGTAACTGTTGGGTGTTCTTTGAAGCTTCTAAATAAATCTTGAGGTATGATTCACACTAAAACAGCGCTCATCAAAGAAATTATCCCCATATTATTATTGTTATCCGGGGCTTAGTTTCCCTAGCCACGGACATCATATTATATTATAAGTCTAATCTAATCTAAGCTGCAAAGATATATATCATTTAAGATTTATATTAAATGCATTCCCACAAGCAGATATGTATAATTTCGCGCTAACACATGCCGCATGTGGACCTACAATATAAAAACCCAATCTCAAATGAACATAAGCCTTGCAACTCTTGCCGTCCTTCCCTGAAACAGGGGTGACATTGGCAAAGTGAACCAATTTTTTATAGTATGGGTGGTCAGCCGCATAACAACCTATAAGTCAAGGAAATGTACTGCCAGTTTTACAGGCCAGTTTTGTAGTTTTGTTTGGTTTTGTTTGGCACAGGCCAGTTTTACAGGTTTTACTGCCAGGAATAAGTACTGCCAGTTTTATCAACACACATCAAATGGCTTCATCGAACTAATTTTGCAACTTATTTTCACAGAATATGTCACATTTAGGTTACAAACAACTTTGCTGAAATTTACTTTCAAATTTTTACGTGAAAATATTTGAAATAAATAAAAACGTAAGTTCAAAAAGTTAGTGCCAAAATCTAGATAATACACATTTCTTATTTCTACAAAAAGTACATCAAACACGTCCTACTAAGTATTCAAAAGGAAATAGTTTTACATACCTGGTAAATATGATGTAGGAACCATGCCGAAACATTTTAAAAGACGTAAGTACATTACTAATCGTCAAATAAACACGTATCTGATTCCTTTAACTTCCGTATTGAAACAATGAGGTACATAACAAAGGCGACTGGACATTATAAAACGCAAAATAACAAAAATGTAAGAAATTCACAAAGCGAGCTTTTATACAAATAATGGCGGCCGGCCACCCGCCGTGCACCCGCCACACGCGGTCGCGTGGGGGTAGGGATACCAGATGAAAAATTTAAAATTCCTGACAAAAAGCCTAATTTCCATAGAAAGTCCTGACATTTTGTTGCAAACGTAATTAAACACTGCGTACTTACTTAATAAGTACAAAGCTAAAGCAAAAACAAATATTTCAAACTAACTTGTGTTTCAAATATTTTTCTATGCTTTGACTATTAAAAAATTGAAAAGTCCTGATACTTCCGAAATCCGGTCGCAATCCCGACAAGAGCCTAAAAATCCTGACGTATGGCAGCCCTACGTGGGGGGTCTCTCGTGACGTCATTTCAAAGTTGTTTGAGAAACAGCCACAGAGAGAGTAAAATTCAGAAATAATGTTGCCAAAACCAAAATATGCCCAAAGATTTCTAGGCATGCGCGACACAATCTGTCAACTCGTGTCTGATCAGTGCTGCCGCTGGGAAAAAAGTCGCGAGATTTAAAAAAAGCAAAATAGCAAAATCGATAAAACGGCAACACTGCTAATCGTATTTTTGACAGCCCGTCACGCAAGTTTGTATCAAACAAAAAGCAAACTTGTTTATTCATATTTGAAACATGATGCAAAATGCAAGCTTGCAGCAATATTGCAATAAACTTATTTTGTCATATTTGACATGACAATGTAAAATCAAGTACAAATCAAACTTGCAGCAAACTTACCTGCTATCTGGGAAATAAGTCGTATGTCAACCTAACTCAGTTTATGACTTCATTTCCCGTAATTGAATGATTTACTATTGTTTGTCTTCATAAAACTAAGTAATCCTGTGAAGAAAGGTTTTTACTAAACAAGCCCGGAAAAAGTTGTAATGTTTTTTTTGTCTCCTGAAAAGTTGGTATCCTTTGGCATACGACCTATCGCCAGAACAACGACGATAAGTAAGCTAACACACTTCGCACACAAACCTTTTGCGTGTGATCAGTGTGACTATAAAGCTACACACTCTGGTAATTTGAAAAGACATAAGCTAACACACTCTGGACATTAACCATTTGGGTGTGATCAGTGAGATTATGAAGCCGTATATTTTGTTTTATGAAAACCATACACACAATCAATTATATATAGCCTGTGGTCCTACAATATAAACACCCGAATCTCACACGGACATACACCCTGCACTTGCAACAAGTTTGATGTGTCAAAAGTGAAGGCTTGCTGCAAGTTCACCATGGCAAGTATATACACTTGAGGCAAGTTTTAATCAAACTTTCTAGTTTCCCAGCAACAAGCTTGCAGAAACTTTGTCATAACAAAGTTCCCGTAAGGTTGTCATGACAAACTTGCAAAATGTTTGCTTCTGCAAATTATATACATTTTTTGATATTATTATAATATTTAAAAAAACAAAATTAGAATAAAAAGATGAAATATTTTTATTTTATTTCATTTACAGTTTGCTTATAGTAGTAACAAAGTTTTATAATAGTCACATCATCATCATCACTGGCACGACCTCCCTCAGCAACCGCTGCCAGCGCTGTCTATCCAACGTCTTCCTCCTCCAGTCCCACATTCCCACTGCACGGCTATCCGCCACCACTCCATCCAGCCATCTTGAACGTGGTCTTCTCACTGTCCGCCGTCCGATTGTGATGAATATAAATTGGGCTGCTGAACCATATTTTCAATTATTGCGTCATCTACAAATAATTGAAAATATTCCAGTGACATTAAAATTTTAATGGATTGTAAAAAACTGGCAGTACACGTTGTGTCGGGGATATCCAAGTCACGGTGTCGCCAGCGTACTTCTGTCCACAACGAATGGGCCTGATGTTGTCCATCACCTTCCACCGCATTTGCTTCTTACTCCTGGTCAACATCACTAGGTGCCTGAAAAGAAATAAATAGTTACGTTTATAATATCATCCACAAATAAAATAGAAATTGGAACCATAGAAAACCTATTTTAGAGGACTTCAGTCAATGTCAATGCAGTACAATCTGTGATTAATTATAAAGATACGAGTTTAAAGGTACCGATTTATAGCTAATTTGTTGAGATATATTTTGAATAAAATGAGGATTTTTTAATAGATAAATAAAAAAATAAAATACTAACGTTTATTTCATTGGGCATCCCAATTATCTGGCTCAACTCGTCTGCAGCCATCTCCTGGTCACCGTTTTCGATCCTTGGCTCCCACCAGGTTGTAATTTCGTCATCTTCATCTTCAAGTTCTACATCTGATGCATTTCCATTCAAACACATATTAATCTCTCGAATAGAGTAAGACATCTGAAAAAATAAAATAGTAAGGCTGTTAAAAATGACCTCAAAATCCTGTGTATGTTCAAACCATTGTTATTTTGTATACAAAAAAAGTACTAAAAAACATAGAACTTGCTACAAATTATATACTGTTAAATAGTTTATGAACTAAGGAACACGCTAAAAATGTTTTTTTTTCAATTTAATGTATAATTACCTTGAAAATTGACGATTTCGAGGGGAAGAATTGTCAGAGTTGAAACGCAAGCCGGCTTGACAGTTGACAGACGCGACAGACGTTATGTAAAATGCACTTTGCAGGCAGGAAACATAAAGAAAAAATAAAATGCTGTGAGCACAACGTTGCAGCAATATTGCAACAAACTTATTTTGTCATATTTGACATGACAATATAAATTTATATACAAATCAAACTTGCAGCAAACTGACCTGCTATCTGGGATAGTTGCAACAATTTTTGTTGTTGTTCGAATGTCGATTGCCGCCCCCTAAAATGTGCCAATCGACTAAAAAACAATATTCACGGAGTTTTAGGTTTATAAAATAACAGGAAAGTGAGGCTCATCGTCGTTATATTTGAGAAAATAGCCCATTTTAAATAAAAAAATCATTGATTTTTCAAAGAAACTAAAAACTATTTATTTTATAAACCTGCACTATGTTTTATAAAATGGGAAATGTGATTATCTTGACGTTTTATTCTTGCAATTATTTGATAGAACTTTTAGTTTTGAAGATATTGGTCATTTTATGTAGACTTGACACATTTGACACTTGGCCATTTAGGACCAATATTGTTCATTACAATTATTAATTAAGAATCCTTAATTATATTACCCTTCGTCGTCGTCTTTCGTCGTCGAGTTTCGATTTTCAAAATCAATGACATCACAGAAGATGAAACACATTCATGAACTATGGCAAATTAATTTTTGTATATATGCTGCAATGCTGCGAGCTTTCGTGTATGTGTTTAAAAATGTATGAAAACTTCTTTCAATATTTCTGTTTGTTCATATTGAAAATGTATGGAACTATATTGACATCTAGCGGCAAAACGTGAAAGTTTTTTTTATATTTTCTTTTATTTCATGCAAATTAAAAAGAAAACAAAATAAAAATGGATTTAAATCTGTAATCTAAGTTGCAAAGATATATAACATTTGAGATTCATATTACATGCATTCTTACAAGCAGACATGTATAAGTTCTAATCTAATCTTATCTAAGCTGCAAAGATATATATCATTTAAGATTTATATTAAATGCATTCCCACAAGCAGATATGTTTAAGTTCCCGCTTACATATGCTGCATGTGTACTTACAACATAACAGCCCATTCCAAATGAACATAAGCCCTGCAACTCTTGCCAACCTTCCCTGAAACAAAGGTGAAATTTGCAAAGTAAGCCATTTTTTAAAGTATGGGTGGTCAGCCTCATACCAACCTATAAGTAAAGAAAATTATTTTGTGTATTTCTTTACATAATCTAAGTTGCAAAGACACATACCATTTAAGATTCATATTAAATGCATTCCCACACGCAGACAGGTACAAGTTCACGCTTACAAATGCCCAATGTGGACTTGCAAAATAAAAATAAACTAATCTCAAATGAACATAATCCCTGCAACTCTTGCCGACTTTTCCTCAAACAGAGATAAAATTTGCATGGTGAACCATTGCTTACAGTATGGGTGGTCAGCCACATACTAACCTTTTAGTCAAGGAAATTATTTTGTTTAGTTCTATAATCTAAGTTGCAAAGATACATACCATTTGAAATTCATATTAAATGCATTCCCACAAGCAGACAGGTATAAGTTCGCGCTTACAAATGCCCCATGTGGACTTACAAAATAAAAAACTAATCTCAAATGAACATAAGCCCTGCAACTCTTACCGACTTTTCCTCAAACAGAGATAAAATTTTCATGGTAAACCATTCTTACAGTATGGGTGGTCAGCCACATACTAACCTATAAGTCAAGGAAATTATTTTGTTAAGTTCTATAATCTAAGTTGCAAAGATACATACCATTTGAGATTCATATTAAATGCATTCCCACACGCAGACAGGTTTAAGTTCGCGCTTACAAATGCCCCATGTGGACTTACAACAAAAAAACCTAATTTCAAATGAACATAACCCCTGCAACTCTTGCCGACTTTTCCTCAAACAGAGATAAAATTTTCATGGTGAACCATTGCTTACAGTATGGGTGGTCAGCCACATACTAACCTATTAGTCAAGAAAATTATTTTGTTAAGTTCTATAATCTAAGTTGCATAGATACATACCAATCGAGATTCATATTAAATGCATTCCCACAAGCAGACATTTATAAGTTCGCGCTTACACATAATGCATGTTGACTTACAACATAAAAAACTAATCTCAAATGAACATAAGCCCTGCAACTCTTGCCAATCTTCCCTGAAACACAGCTGAAATCTGCAAAGTGAACCATTTTTAAAACTATGGGTGGTCGATTTTCTTTTACAAAGGCTGCATGTTTTTATTTTACATGTTTTCCGAATTTTAACGCGAGGAAACTATGCGCAATATACACATTCACCAAATGTTAAGGGGTTGGGTTGCGTAGCAGCCAGGGGCAACGCCCCTAGTCTTAATAATTATAATTAAGAATCAAACAACATAGACCTGAAACTGAGACTACTCCTCATCAAAACATATGTATGGAGTATCTTGATGTACGGCTGCGAGACATGGTGCCTATCCAAAAGGGATAAACGAAGACTAGAGGCTTTCGATATGTGGTCGTATAGAAGGCTTCTAGGAATTTCCTGGAGAGACCACACCACAAATGAAGAGGTTCTCCAGAGAATCAAAGGAGGAAGGCACCTGCTCAGGACTTTGTCTGAAAGGCGTGCAAGATGGATCGGCAATGTAATGCGACAAGAAGGTCTCTTGCATGCCATAATGGAGGGGATGACCGAGGGGACCAACTCTAGGGGACGCCCACGCCAATAGTACCTGGAGGACCTGCTGGTGGACGTGCGCTGCTCAACATATGCAGACCTAAAAAGAGCCGCACAAGACAGGGAGGAATGGAGAACAAGAATAAAAGATATTGCTGCAAACCAATCCTAGGATTGAAACAGAAGAAGAAGAATTATTAATGATATTATTGATGATGTTGGAGTCTTTTTGTTTGCAGACGACATAAAGATTTTTAGGATGATAGATACCTTAGACCAGCGTTTTTCAACCTGTGGGTCGCGACCTCCTGGGGGGTCGCGGAGCCTCTGTAGAGGGTCGCGAGTCGCAGGTCACGCATAATTTCGCGCTCACACATGCCGCATGTGGACCTACAATATAAAAACCCAATTCTCAAATGGACATAAGCCCTGCAACTCTTGCCGACCTTCCCTTAAACAGGGGTGACCTTGGCAAGGTGTTATATTCAATACTGAATTATCTTTTATTAGTCATAAAAATTGCATTTGCAATAAATCTTTACAGATGTTGGGCTTTATTATGAGTACCACAAAACCGGTATAGTGCGACTACTCTCAGACTTAACCCTTAGCGTCAAAAAAGGAAACGCCGCAGTCCTGGCTCTCTTGGACATGAGTGCTGCGTTTAATACAGTAGACCAGGGGTGGCCAACCGGTCGATCGCGACGATTAGTCAAGTCGATCGTGGCAATGCAAAAAAAATATGTCGGGGCTCGAGCAGACTCGAAGGAGAATCGGTCGCGCGAATTATTTTATTAGAAATTAGGTGATGATTATATTCTTGTCTTTAGAATTCTTTTATAAATCAAATGTATGTATGTATGTTTTTTTATTATACTTTAGTACCTTCTTGCTTGTATTATACTTTTGTTTATTATTCAGTTTTTTTTTTCAAATCTCTTCACACCTGAATAGTACCTACACATTCTAAGTTTATAACTTAACTGTATAAAATAACTTAAATTAATTTGCTATTACTTTTGATTAAATTGATTGTAAATCCCTCACCACACACAAGAGCTTTGCCTCTTTTTGGGGAGGTACAGCTTATAGAACTATTTACTTATTATGTAATAGAAATAAGTTTAAAAAAAAGAATGTACCAAAAATGTGTTCTATTAATATAAAAATATATATATTTAAAGTATAAACTGGGCATTGGCATTGACAATATTGATTATACATTTTTGTATTATTACAACTTTTTGGATTATACAACTGTATAAAAACTGTTTATGTACCATGTTAGAGTAGAGAGTTATTTGTTTTTAAATGTTTCACAATTGTATCCGACATCATCAGGATAGTACATGTTTCTTCTTTGAAAAAGAAGCTTCCTCTGGTAATATCTATCTAATTTTACACAAAATATCTAAGACTGCAATTTTAATAGAAAATCATTAATCTTAAGTACTTAAATTGTATTTATTTTAGAAAACAATAAAGTTTCCCTGTTTTATAGAAAGCTTTTAATTCCTGACCTTCATATGAAGTGTCTAGATTCTGCCTAAGTTTCCATTGTTACCGCTATGCCGCGCACTGTCCCTCGTTCTGGTAGCACCACTCGGGCTGTATGGCCTCAGGCTGCAGCCTTGTTATCTCCAGGCGCTCCCTGTGTCTCGCCAGACGGATCTCCGCCACCCCGGACCCTGTGGCGGGGTCTGACCACAGACGCTCGGCTACTGCGGCTGCTTCAGGCCACACCCCAACATCTGAAAACAACAACTAATCATGTGAGAAATTGGGAATACAATATGAAGTGTTGGATGATTCATCTGTACAATATACCATGTTATATGTATTGTGACGTTTTGGTGTCTCACTGTCAGTCATGTATATATTTGTTAAATAAATAAATAAATAAATAGTTGGGGGATTAAAAAAATCTTCAGATATTTAAGGCTGGAGGTCCGGAAGAGATTACAATAAAATTAAACTCCTACATTACTCAGGAGGGGATAGATGTGTGATTAAAGATTTTAAATTATGATCAAATCTCTGAAATAGCGAATGAATGGGATATCCAGAGTCATAATAAAAGGAGGACTTGTATGAAAAAGGTTATGACTCTGGATGAAATGAAAGAAGTATGCAAGGACAGGAAGAAGTGGCGGCTAATCTGCAATGTTGATTTCTAATGTTGGTGTATTCATTTGCTACATTTTTTGCATAGGATTTTTTTTTTTTTTTTGTATAGATTTCTTTGTAAGATTTTGTTCTTTTTTATATTTAAATGTAATTTATTATTCATATTCCTTGACTTATAGGTTGGTATGAGGCTGACCACCCATACTGTAAAAAATGGTTCACTTTGCCAATGTCACCCCTGTTTCAGGGAAGGTCGGCAAAAGTTGTGGGGCTTATGTTCATTTGAGGTTTGGATTTTATTTGTAAGTACACATTCAGCATTTGTAAGCGCGAACTACACTTGTTGGTTTGTGGGCATACATCTGAGAGCTTTAAATGAATATATCCTTGCAACTTAGATTATAGATTACGGTTGTTGGTCATTTTTTGTAATGAAAAAAACGGATGTTACCGACTGTGGAAAGAGAAGAACGATTTTCTCTACGTTTCGTCACAGTCATATCCGACGTCTTCAGAAAGCATGTGTTCTACAAAAATGAACCACGAACTGTTGAATTATTGTTGTTTGCTCGAGGTCAAAGGCTGTAGGTATATTTATTGACCTTTGGTTATGCATTCATAGATGTCTACATCGTCACTCAAGGAGGGAGAACCCTACTATGAGGTCCGAATATTATTATTTTTTCCCTGCGAGAAAAGGACTCACTTGTACAGGACTGCCTTACTTAGCATACAATAACAAAATCGATGTTTTGGCCGAGGGAGTCAAGTGGCTGATCTTTCTAGCGTGTTTGGAAAATAATAATGTAGGTTCGATCCCCGCTTGGGTCATTTGACCATAACTTTGATCCTGGATCAACAGATGTCATTGGGTAATTATTAATTAATAATTAATCAAAATATACAATAATGCATTATTAGTTAATGATGTCAATACCTGTTTCTGGCTGTAATGTATAATTATGATATGATTATTTAGAGTAGGTAATATCATATATAAGGTAATGTATTATTGTAATATAATATTATTAGAGATTATTATTGCTTCACTGGTCAGTCTGGTTTTGTCTCTCGCCTTGTAAACACTGAAATGGAATAATACATCACATTGAAACCAAGACTCATCTGTTCGTCTGATTGATATCCCCCATCCACAATAAACATCCCCAAAATACATCACAGTGGCGCAGTCAGGATAAAGAAGAACCATATAAAACGGGATAAAAAAATTTTTTTTGGAAGAAATAAAATAATATTGTTGCAAGAGCAACATGTGGGAATCTTCGAGAAGGAAGAAGGATCTGAAGACTGAGGATCACGAAGCCAGCTGAGGCGAGGTTGCTGCAGGGAGAACTGGAAGAAGTCTGAAGAGAAGGAGCGGTTTTCTTCAAGAGGAAGAGAACTCACGGAGCCAAGAGGAATCGCTGCAGGGAGTTACTGCAGCGGTTTTCTTTTCAAGAGGAGAGGATCCAACTGGGGCGGAGTGCTGCAGGGAGTACTGCAGGAGCTGGGAGCCTTGAGGGTCATTTTCCTGGAGGTGACTGCTGCAGGGAGTGGAAGCCACTTTCTGAGGGTCACGTAGGCGTTTCCTGGACTGTCGGACGCAGAAGCAGATAAGATTTTTGTTTTCTTTCTTTCTGCCGTTTCAGACTATGGAGGGAACACTGAGGAGTCTAAGTCCTTTTTGCCATAGGACTGGAGATTGGGATGTCTTCAGACTTCGGCTCGACCAAGTCCTCATTTTGTATGATGAGAAGTTTTTAACTGAAGAACGCAGAAGGGCTGTTCTATTATCGTCTCTCACCAGGGAGACTTTTCAGACGGTGTCTGATCTATGTTTTCCGAAAAAGATTTCGGAGGCAAAATTCGAGGAGTTGATTGATATTATTGGGGGTCATTGTGGGGTAAAAAAAAATATATTTGAGTATAGGGAGTCATTTTATTCATGTAAACAGCTCGAAACCGAGTCAATTAAGGATTATATAGCTAGATTGAAAAAAATTGCGGTAGACTGTAAATTTGAGAATAGATTGGAGGCAAATTTGAAGGATATATTTTTAATAGGTATCAGACAGAACAAAATAAAGCAGAGAATATTTTTAAAAGCAATGGAATTGAAATTATCTGAATGTGTAGAATTAGCGAGAACAATGGAACATTTGTGTGGTCAAAACAATTCAGAAAGTATAAATTTAATGAGTTCGTGTAATTCGAGGGATTCCACAGAAACTCGGAAGTCAAGGGATAGACAGCGAAATTCTGAAATCAAGCGAAATAATTCAAATGATAGTAAGAAATCTATTTTTAGACATGCAAGTATTTCAAGTGATAGGAATAATAATTATAAATGCTTTAACTGTGGTAAATTCGGTCATAAACAAAATGCATGCAAGTTTTTAAATAAAAATAATAATAATATTAAATGCTTTAAATGTAACAAATCTGGTCATTATGCAAATAAATGCAAGTTTCGAAGAATAAATACAATAATGGCCATTAATGAGATGGATGGTCCCATTTTTTTAAACGTAAAGGTAAATGATACAGATCTAAAAATGATTTTAGATACGGGTTCTGGGGTGACTATTATTCCTTGGCACATATTTAATGAACATTTTTCAAATATTAAGTTAGAACATTGTGATTTGAAATTATCAAGCTATGATGGTACTCAACTACAAGTAAAAGGTCGTAAGTACATGAGAGTAGAATATCAAGGAAGTAAAGAGTACATAGAAATAATTGTTGTATATAAAGGGTCGTCTTCTTTATTAGGTCGGAATTTTTTGAATACTTTTAAAATAAATTCATTCAATGTTAGCGATAATATTTATTCAGTAGGAAATAATAATACGAATTATAATGCAGATTTTTTTTCTAGTATGAGGAAAAAATATCCAGCTGTTTTTGAGAGTAAAGCAGGTACTTTTAAAAATTTTGAAGCGGAGATAGAAGTTATAAAAGACTTTAAGGCAAAATTTGTTAACCCGAGGCCAATTCCTTTTAATTTGAGAATAAGGGTAGAAAAAGAAATAGATCGCATGTTACAAGAAGGTATTATTGAGAAAGTAGAGACTAGTGAAATGGCAAGTCCAATAGTGATTGTGAAAAAAAAAAATGATGAAATCAGAATATGTGCCGATTTTAAAAATACTTTGAATCCAATGTTAAAAAAAAATAAAGTACCCGTTACCTAGAGTAGAAGATTTAATAAATAGAGTAAATGGAGCAAAATTTTATGCAAAATTAGATTTGAGAAATGCTTTTTCTCAAATTAGGTTGTCGGAGGAGTCGAGAAATCTTTGTGTGATTTCGTCACCATTTGGGTTATTTAGGTACAAGGTACTTCCTTTTGGTCTCACGACGTCACCAGCGATATTTAGCAGAGCTTTATATTCGGCAATTCAAGGGTTGGATGCGATAGCATTTATGGATGATTTGTTAATTTATGGGAATACATTGCAAGAATTGGAGAAGGCAACGGAAGAGGTAATTAAGCGTTTAGAACGTAGTGGATTTAGTGTTAATTTACAAAAATGTGAATTTGGGTTGACAGAAGTTGAATATTTGGGATTTCGAATATCAAGGGATGGTGTGAAACCACTTCAACATAAAGTTGTTCCGTCAAAGGATAATAAAGCAGATTTTTTGTCGAGGTTACCAATGAGTAGTACGGATAATGAGGGGGAAGATAATATTGAGATCATAAATGAGATAAACATTGAGGATGTTGAAGGAGAATTTTTAAACTGTATTGCAGTAGAAACAAATTTAAATGTAGAATGCATCAAGGAAGCATCTCGTAATGACAAGGTCATTTGTGAGATAAAAGAGTATTTAAAAACAGGGTGGCCAAATAAATCCAAAATGACAAATGGATTGGTAAAATGGTGGTTTTTAAGAGAAAAGTTAAGCGAATCAAATGATTGTTTATTTTATGAAAACAGATTGGTAATACCATTGGCATTAAGGGAAGATATTTTGAAGTTTATTCACAAATCTCACAGGGGAATTGTAAAAACGAAAACTTTGGCTAGAAATTATTTTTTTTGGTTAGGGATGAATACAGAAATTGAGAAAACAGTGAGAGAATGTACACAATGTGCAAGAAATATGGGATCTCCAGATAAAGTCGAGTTGAAAAGTTGGCCGGTAGAACAACATATTTGGAAAAGGATACATTTAGATTTTTTCGGGCCGCTAGCAGGAAAATATTTTTTAGTCGTAGTAGACGCAGCATCAAATTGGATAGATGCTGTAAAAGTTGATAAAATTGATGCAAGGCATACAATTAGAGAGTTGAAGAGAATATTTTCAGTGTTAGGTATTCCAAGTTGCATTGTAACGGATAATGGTACGGCATTTACATCAGTAGATTTTCAAAGGTTTTGCAAAAATTTAAATATTAAGCATTTAACTTCAGCAGTAAATCACCCAGCGTCAAACGGTTTGGCGGAGAATACGGTAAAAACAACAAAAAGTTTTTTAAAAAAAATTATGAAAAATGGTATGTTTCCTAACGATTATGAAGATAAGCTTTTGGAATTTTTAGTAGATCATAGAAATGCACCATCATTAGCAACAGGGATGGAGCCGAGCGTGCTTATGATAGGTAGAAAAATAAGATCCATTTTTGATACAGTAGTGCCTGGGGAGAAATCATTTAAAAAGACGGGGAGAAAGGTATGTGTTTTTAAAAAGAGAAATCAGGAAAATCAACAAAGGAATTACAGGGGAAGAAAGATTAAAGGACTATTCAGAATTGGACAAAAGGTAATGACTAAGGATTTCAGAAATGTAGGGAAGTGGGTTCCATGCATTATATTTAAAACATTGGGAAACAGGATTTACTTGGTAAAAGCTGGAAATCAGATTTGGAAAAGACATCATGATCAGATTTCCGGAAGAAAGGTGTCTTGGGAGGATGAGTCTGACAATGACCTGGGGTTGGGTCAGCTGTTGGATGAGGCAGGACAGATCTCTAATGACTCGGGTGTTTCCAGGTTCCAACCATGGTCGGAGCGCCTGCGTCCGAGGGGGGAGAACCGCCTGCGGTACCCAAGATGAAAGAAGATGAAATTGTATAAGATATAATTTTTATTGATATAATATGTTATAATGATAAGTATGATAAGTATGATATAATGTAATGTAGATTCGTCATTTAGTGAGGGAGGTGTAATGTATAATTATGATATGATTATTTAGAGTAGGTAATATCATATATAAGGTAATGTATTATTGTAATATAATATTATTAGAGATTATTATTGCTTCACTGGTCAGTCTGGTTTTGTCTCTCGCCTTGTAAACACTGAAATGGAATAATACATCACATTGAAACCAAGACTCATCTGTTCGTCTGATTGATATCCCCCATCCACAATAAACATCCCCAAAATACATCACACTGGCCAGGCAGAATAAAATCTATTTAATTTAGAAAAAAAAAAGTTCAATTTTCCTTAGCAACCCAGCCGAGTGTCGACACATTATTGTAGACCCATAGAGTAATAAATAATAACAGTAATTATTATAAATTTAATATTATAGTATTATTACCTACCTACTCTATGCAGAAACCTCATTCATTTAACTTATAGTTATAGGTTTGATCCATAGATGACTCTATCTCAATAGTTTTCAGCCTACCTGTCAATTTTATTTTATAAAGGGAATTTAATTTTTTACACTGTCCACCCGTCACCTTGCCTTTTTGAACCAATGAACTTGAACGGGATAAATTTCTCCCGTCTTCTTGTTTATATTTTAGTGAAAATATTCATTGGAAATTAGTGTAGATAGTATAAATTCAATTTAGAAACATGTGTTTATAATCGAGTGCAAGATATTTGTGCAGTCGGCGGCAGCAAGAGGAATTATCCACCGAATAACATGCAACTTCGTAAAAGTTTCGCGGAGTATGAATACATTTTAAGGAGCTAGAAAAAGTAAGGAATTTTCGCATTTATCCATAAAATATCTCCACTATTGCTGTTGCAATCTAATGAGCTTGCATTTTAATGCATATCTTTATTATTTTGTTGTTTTCTTCGTGTCGTAAGATGCGTACAAAGACCTTCGTTGGTATCCTGTCAAAATTGTCATTTTATATGTCAGATGCAGTTCCTGTTTTCACTTTCTAACACCGAAAAATTGGGTTATTTAGTTAACCCTTTGAAAAATAATTCAACGAGCCTGCAGTGCGTTTGTTCGTTGTGTAGATCGCCATTTACCTACAGGGGAATTTTGCACAATAAACATGTGGCAATCTTATCAAGTATTATCAAGATTTATTTAATGTTGGTGTCATCTTTTAAGGGACAATAAAAAAATATATGTCATACCATGTTTGATAATATTTTCACGTCGATAAAGAAAAGAATTGTGACAATTTTTTAAATCCATAAAAGTGACATATTTAATGCCAGTTCTTAAATGCATTTCCTACCTACCCACATGAATACAAACCATTGAAATGTAATTTACAATCTAAGTTGCAATGATGTAGGTATTACATTTAAGATTCATATCACATGCGTTCCCGCAAGCACACAATCATAAATTCGCACCTACACATGCCGCATAATTATAATAATATTAGGATGATTTATTTGGTGAGCGCTGTTTTTGTGTGTATCACACCTCAAGAGCCCTCTGCGAGCTTGGTCGTCACTGTAGAAAGCGCCAATTCTCAAGCAAGACCCAGTTGTTGTAAGGTTGGATGGACCTATCAGTGACCGGTCTTTGGTAAAGGTTTATGAATTTTTCAACTCAGCGAAGAGCACATTCGAAATATAAATGGTATATTTTGTGTTCCGCCGGGATCCGAATCCACAACCTTCCATTTACGAGTCCAAAGTGTTGCCACTGGATTACGGACCGGTCTGAGATGCCAACGACACGCAGTGTAGGTACCTGAGCGGTAACCCATCCAAGTACTATCCGCGCCCAATGTTGCTTAACTTCGTGCATGCCCACCTACAACATAAAACCCAATCTCAAATCAACATAAGCCCTGCAACTCTTACCGACCTTCTCTGAAACAGGGGTGACATTGGCAAAGTGAACAATATTTTTACAGTATTGCAATATAAACATTTGACAAAAGCCTCATACAAACCTATAAGTCAAGGTAAGTAAATATCATTAAATTACAGAGATAATACTGGCGTCCATTAATTGAATTAAATGTTAATTAATGATTATCGCTGCTTATCTGATAGCCTGTAGCCGTGTGTGTTGTCTCAAGTAGGCTCAAGTAGATATCTGATATATCCGAGGAGGTACTTATTCAACGTAGTGGCTACGAATGTGATTTAGTACTAAACGACATGATGCATGAATCTTTGATATCAGACATTGGAAATAGTGCTGTCTTGCTCACGACATATGAAATGTTTTTGTCATTTTCTGATCTGAGAATGGCGGTACACAATGGCATATCATAACCGACTTTGATGTATGGAAATTCCCTGAAAGAGTGGCCTACAAGGTGTGCCATAACATATACAAGGCTCTCAACGGCGTGGCTCCTGAATACTTGGCTGAGCTTTTGACCCAGCAGTTTAACACTAGTGACCTGGTGCTTAGATCTGCTGTGTCTGGTGGGGCCAGACTCAGCGAACCCATCAGATTTTGTGCGACACGCTTTGGCGACCGAGGATCCCGCAATGGCGCACCCTTGGTGTGGAATAAACTGCCCGTGGAGGTCAGGACTGCGAGCTCTGAAGCATCATTCAAGAAAAAACTAAAGACATACAAGTTCAGTCAGTTATTTAGGGACTAAAAAAAATTGTGTGAGTGGGTGAACTAAAAGTTTTGTTTGAGTGAGTGAGGAATAAAGACAAACCAAAACTATAAAAGGACCATTGAGGTGTGCTACACACGAAAATGGCGCTTTAAAAAAAAAAAAATCATCCAAGTAACCATAACATCCAACGTTCGCGCACGCGTGAGTTTCAAAGCTGCTAAACCTTCTGGAAAGATTATTTAGTTTCACTCCAGTTTTTTTTGTTTTGGAGTTCTTTGTTCTCTTTCTAACCAAGGATGATTTGCGGTTAAGTAAATTGAAACGGATATAGTGTGTATTTTCATTAAAATAGTTTCAAGTCCACAGACGAGTAGCATATTTTGTTAATGCTATTTAGCTAGTTTGTTCTCCACCAATATTATATAACTCAATGGTTTGGCTACATGGCTATCATCACATATGTTATTTTTACAGGTAGAATAATCTATCAGATACACCGTACCAGAATCATAGTTTTCTTATCGGCTACTATCAATATTATATTTGCTGTGATTTTATTTTATTCAGTAAGCTGCCGTTTTGTATTTATCTTTGTTTAAATAATTAAAAAAAAATGTGTTGTATCTACAATCTGTCTATAATATTTATTTAGTTTTGCCTTTAAGGTTGGACCGGTCCGTAGTCCAGTGGTAACACTTCAGATTCATAAATGGAAGGTTGTGTGTTTGAATCCCAGGGGAGCACAAAAAATACACCATTTATATTTTCAAATATGCTCTTCGCTAGGTCGAACAATTCATAAACCTTTACCAATGGCCGGTCACCAAAAGTCCCTCCAGCCTTACAGCAACTGGGTCTTGCTTGAGAATTGGTGCTTTGTAGCGACGGCCAAGCTCGTAAAAAGTCCGGTGGATAGCTCAGTTTGTAGAATGCTTGCATTCCATACTGAGAGCAAGGGTTCAATCCCCACCGAGGGTGTTGGAAATGATTTCCCGTTTATTTCAACCTTGACTTATAGGTTGGTATGCGGCTGACCACCCATGCTGTAAAAATGGTTCACTTTGCCAATGTTACCCCTGTCTCAGGGAAGGACAGCAAGAGTTGCAGGGTGTATGTCCATTGGAGATTTGGTTTTTATGTTGTAGGTTCACTTGAGGCATGTGCAAGCGCGAACTTGTACGTGTCTGCTTGTGAAAATGCATGTAATGTGAATCTCCAAAGTAACATATCTTTGCAACTTAGATTAGATTAGATTCAAACCCAAATACTGGCAAGGTTTACTCAACCTTCACGAGAAATGAGAACCAGCACCCTCGGGCGCTGGGAGACCGCCACTTTAATTGAAGTGGTTGGTGTGAGGCTTTAATTGAAGTGGTTCCTGAATGGCCATGTGTGACCCCTTCGGGGATAAAGCAGGCAAGAAGTTACACTATATGTGTAGCTTAGTTGCGTTGCGTGGCGATATAATCTCATCTGCAGAAGTATCTCAAAGGAAAAATACTTTAGTATGCATGGAGGAAGTATTAAATGGAGGGGTCGTACATGTGATTTAGTACCAATCAACATGATTCACCGTCTTTGACACCATACACTGTTTATAATGCTGTCTCGCTCACGACATATGAAATGCTTTTCTCATTTTCTATCTAAGCAACGTGTCTCTACTCCGTCTTCAATCTATTTACAAATCACCAAGGAAACACATGAAATCACTATGGTAACGGGTTTGTTAGTAGTGTTGTTGCAAGTATGAAGATATCTGATAAATTCCGAATTCAAAAATGTTCCCACCTCATTGTGTACGGGATGATTTCCACAAGTATCTATTACCTCGAGCATAGAAGTTACATACTTGAAGAAGCAAGTACCTATATATTTGAACATCACTAGTTCTAGAAATAGCTGTCACTTTCGCGAACAAAATATTTTGACAAACAAAAAATAAATTTTATCAACGTAATCATATAGAATAGTGATTAAAGTGAAATATTATTCCATGTTCTATAACACATTTACTCTCATTTGTTGGCACGTTTAGAAAATACCCAGTTTGGCATTTATATGTATTTTTTTTCCAATTAGGTAACACACCTGTTCACAGTTGGAAGGTTACCGATAGAATGAATTTGGATTTTTGTATGATGAGTGGGGTAGCGCATTGCTAAATCTCAAAGGATTGATTTCTTAGCCTATCCAGTTCTATATATCCATGTTAGTATGTTTGTTTTGGAAATATTGTTAGAGCAAACAGTGCCTGGACGGGTTGTGTCTATAAATGTAACAGTACTGAGAGAGCGATAAAAACTGCAAGCCTGACATGTGACTTTTATCATTCTATTTTTAAATGGAAAAGAATTTTTGCGCAGTATATTGCCAGTGTCACCCCTGTTTCAGGGAACTTCGGCAAGAGTTGCTGGGTGTATGTCCATTTGAGATTTGGGTTTTTATGTTGCAGGTTCACCAAAGGTCCATCCAGCTTTACAGCATCTGGGTCTTGCTTGAGAATTGGCGCTTTGTAGCGACGATGACCAAGTTTGTAAAATGGTCGATAGCTCAATTGGTAGAATGCTTGCATTCCATGCCAAGAGCAAGGGTTCGATCTCAAGGTTTAGTCAGCCTTCACAATAAATGAGAACCAGCACCCTTGTGAGCTGGGAAACCCCCGCTTCAACTCAAGTGGTTGGTGTAAGGCCGGCCCCCTTACCTGTAAAAATAAATAGGTCCCAAATCGCCACATGCAAACCCTTCGGGGACAACGCAGGCAAGAAGGTACACTATATGTGTAGCTTAGTTGCGTAAAGGTTCACATGTGGGTTGCGCGAACTTGTACGTGAATGTTTGTGAGAATGCATTTAATGTGAATCCGCCATGTATCATATCTTTGCAACTTAGATTTAGATTTAGACCTGCTATTCCTCTGCAATCTTGCTGCCTTGTATTTAAAAAAAAAACAATGCCTATTAACAATAATTGTAACTGCACAACTAAATATTTGATTGGATATTATACGAACCGTTATAAGAGAACTTACGTTATTCTCGATGTTTCGTTAGCGACGTAGCTATAACGGTTCGTATAATATCCGATCAAAAATTTAACTGTGCAGTTATAAAATTATTGTAAATATGTCAGACGACCGTAATTCCAACCTAAACCTAACGAATCAATGCCTTTCAATCAAAACTGTGTACTTATTTTATTGTCTTGTTTTCCGTTGTGTGAAGATTTGAGTTATCATGGTTAAGATGTTAACTTCACTTGTTAACATCGTGAACACTTTTCTAATGGAATCTATTTCAGTTTTGTGTGCCGGCGACGTGCTAATTGTCGGAGAGCGATACAGCTGATGGAGGTCAGCGCTGGCACTGTGTTTGTTCTTTACATTACTGTCTGCTAGGAGCACACTACCCGACACACACTAAACAAATGTTTATCATATCACAGAGGAAGAAGTGTGACGGGATCGATTGGAAGGATTGCAAAAGATAGGAAACTCGCAAAGAATAATTGTCAGTACACAATGGCATATTGGTAGCTACCAGTGGCGAAGGGTGCCAACAACTTGATTCCCATCGGCTTCCCTTTTAAAATGAGGCAACAAAGTAGTTAAAAAATATAGACACAAAGTAAAAAAATACATTATAAAAACCATGCAGTCTACTTTGTTATCATTTTTGCCTCATTTTAAAAGGGAAACTGATGGGAATCGAGTTGTTTGGCACCCTTCGCCACTGGTACCAACATTACATAGAGGGCTCTTGCAGTGTCTATAATCCATAATCTATAATCTAAGTTGAAAGGATATATGATTCATTTAAAGCTCTCAAATGCATGCCCACAAACAAACACGTGTAGTTCGCGCTTACAAATGCTGAATGTGCACTTACAAATAAAATCCAAACCACAAATGAACATAAGCCCTACAACTTTTGCCGACCTTCCCTGACACAGGGGTGACATTGGCAAAGTGAACCATTTTTTACAGTATGGGTGGTCAGCCTCATACCAACCTATAATTCAAGGAATGTGATTCACATAAAAATAGCGCTCACCAAATAAATCATCCTAATATTATTATTATTACATTGATGTATGGAAGTGAGGCATAGACAGTTAATGAATTTGAGTTGAGTAAAGTATGTACGTTTGAAATGGTTTACTTGAGAGCAATGATTGGAAAGAAACTGAAATATAGAGTTTGCATTAAATGGGTGATGAATGAGTGTGGCATAAAAGAGAATATTAGAATGATTCTAAAATAAATCACGATGAGGTGGTTTGGACATGTTGAAAGAATGGATGATGAATGACTAATGAAGACCGTGTACAAAAGAAATGTCAGAGGAAAACGTGAAGGGGAAGACCAAGAAAGGAATGGATAGACCAAATAGGTGAGATTGCGAAAAAAGGAACCCGCAGAGTGGGAATAAGAGAAGAGGATGTATGAAGAAAGTGAAACCTCTGCGCTGGGTAGGAAAATTTATATACCGTCACCAAAGACCAGTTAACAAGTTCCATCCAGCCTTTCAGCAACTGGGTCTTGCTTGAGAATTGGCGTTTTCTACAGCAACGGCCAAGCTTGTGTAGGCCTCTTGAGGTGTGATTCACACAAGAAGCAGCGCTCACCAAATAAATCATTCTAATATATAAATATTTAAAAATATAAATGGTAAAACATTGTTTTAATTCACTTTATTTTATTTGTTTATGCTCGAATATTTTCGCCTAATGAGGCATCTTCAAGAGCAGAATGGTTACAAATATATTTTTATAAAATAATTTTCAAAACAATTTTCAAAACAAAAGCAAAATTCATAGACAATTTTTTTTTTTTTTTAAACACAAATAATGTAAGATTCATAAATGCATTATTGTTAGGTATAATGAAATTAAAATATAATTTTAATATATTATTGCACAATGTTGATTATTACACAAGGTTGGTATGAGGCTGACCACCCATACTGTAAAAAATTGTTCACTTTGCCAATGTCACCCATGTGTCAGCAGGGGCGTGCATAGAGTATAGGCAAATACATTTCAGAATAAAATTTTCTCCCATTCCTTTAGAATTATTCATTTGAAATTGAAGGTGCTTACGATGGCTCCAATCAAACTTAAATTTTGAATATTTTTTAGGGTTTTGTGGTTTACACAGTGAAAGTCCATTGTATATTAATTAAAAAACACACTGTTTCAATTCACTTATTATTTATTTTAAATATGCCAAACACTTTCGCCTAAAAAGGCATCCTCAGGACAATGACAATTTTTTTTTTTTTAATTAATATTAAATTTTGAATTTTGAATCTGAATATCAAGTCATAAATGTTTTTTTACCACATATTGCCTACCGGTTAGGCGCATTTGCCTGTATGAGATGCACGCCCCTGTGTGTCAGGGAAGGTCGACAAAAGTTGTAGGGCTTATGTTCATTTGAGGTTTGGATTTTATTTGTGAGTACACAATCAGCATTTGTAAGTGCAAACTACACGTGTTTGTTTGTGGGCATGCATTTGAGAACTTTAAATGAATATATCCTTGCAACTTAGATTATTATTACAGTTTGTTGTTGTGGTTTTCAGGTACACCATAAGGCCTAGACATGGAGCACTCGGATCTGGTGGCGGAGATGTCCCACGTGGAGCACTTCACCACCCAGGAGAGGCTGCACCTGGCACGGCGGTGAGTGAGCTAAGTATAACCTCGCTGGTGTGTTCAAGCAGGGGGACAGGATACCAAGCAACAAAACGATACATGACAGAACAAGATTTGACAGAACATCACAATGACAAAACATTACTTTCACAAAACAATGCAGAAAATACATCACTATGACAAAACAACACAAAGACAAAACATCACATGACAAAACATCACACACCCAAAACAGAACATACCATAAACGACTATGGACCTAGGCTTGAAGTCTCATTACCACAGTAATTCTTACCTACCTAATATTGGTAATATTTTATATTCGGTTGGTAAGAATGACCGTGGTGATTAGACTTCCAGCCCTGTCCAGCTTTCAAACAGCGCCCTTCTCGTGATTGAAGTGTTTCCACTCATGTCTTGCAGGCGCCGCATCCAGCAGCTGAAGCTGTGGTCGCAGCGGGAGAGGGAGTTCCTGCGCTCCAGATCCGGCACCGGCAGGAAGACCACGCTGGCCGCCAGTGGGGACAAACCGCCCCGCCCCCACAGGAACATCTTCTTCTCCGACAGCGTCATGCTGCTGGAGGCCGCTGCCAGGAATGACATCGAAGAAGGTCTCCGCGCTTTCAACTTTCAACATTTTTCTTTTCAAAAGTCTATACTCTAAGTCAGGGATGGCCGACTGGCGGCCCGCGGTTATGTTTTATGCGGCCCCCGAACAACTTTTTAAAAGTATTACGGTAGATATTTTTAACAGAAATATAAAATAAAAATTTTCTACAAGAGTCCAGGTTAAGTTCAAATTGCATATAATTACGACCTGATAATATTTTTTTTAACAACTAGCAAAATAAAGGTTTAATTACTTTAGACTCATAGAAAGTTCATGGCTTTTCTAACAGAACTCGAAGCAGAATATTATGCCGAAATTGAATATGCTTTTGGAGTCATTCAATGAACGATTTTTGGATTTTAATGAACTGCGACCACATCTCTTCTTATTCAACAATCCCATGACATGTGACATTTCCCAGCAAGATGACGACCTACAGTTGGAGCTCTGTGATTTGCAAAGTGACCCAGTTTTCCAGAAAAAACCAGAAACTGGTGTCGAATTCTGGAGTAGGCTGCCTGAGGACAAATATCCCAAACTACGTGATTTTGGTAAAAAAATTGTTTCAATGTTTGGAAGCACCTACATTTGTGAGAGCACTTTTTCCTCGATGAAATTTATAAAATCAACTCACCGTTACAGACTTACAGACAACCATCTTCAAGATTTGCTTAAAGTGGCCACCACCTCGACAAGAATTGATTTTGACAAACTTGTGAACGATTGTGCCCGCCCTCAGTGTTCTCACTAGTGGTTTTTTTTCAGTAAAATTGTTGATTTTGTTCTGCTCAACTCTTGTATGATTAGTATATATTATTTCTACATTAAAGTATTTTCAATATCCATAGCATTTGTTTATACATTAATTTATATAGCCTAAATTTCCCTTTAAGTTCTTGTGCGGCCCCTGCTTTTAGCGAAAGTATGGAAGTGGCCCTTTGGGCAAAAGAAGTTGGCCATCCCTGCTCTAAGTTATACATATATTAATTACATTACTTCTCTTCTCCAGAAGCTTCACTGGCTCCGTATCCCGGAGCGCATTGAGTTTAAAGTGTGCACAATGGTCCACAAAGCTCTATATGGAAAAACACCCAAATATCTCGCTGATCTAATCAAACCAGTCACCCTCGGCAAAAAAAGCCTAACACTGCGCTCGGCTGAAACTGGAGCCAAATCAAAAATTGAAGAAACGATAAGAAAAGTTAACACAATGTTTGGAGAGTGTGCATTTGCAGTTGCTGGTCCTCTGGCCTGGAACCACCTGCCACATCATGTGAGAGAGCTAGAGGACCATGGAAAGTTCCGGAAAGCCCTGAAAACAAGCAAATTTCTGGCATCATTTGCACAAACACCCTTGGAGTGACTACATCACAAAACGGCGCTATAAAGAAATCATCAACTCATCATCATCATGTAACTGGTTAATAAAAGCGAATAACTTTATGTTTGTTTCCAGTCCGAAGATTACTGGCTCGTGGAGTGACCCCTGACGCCACGAATGAAGACGGACTGACAGCTCTCCACCAGTGCTGCATAGACAACAACGAGGAAATGCTCCGTCTCTTACTGGACAAGGTAAACCATTGAGCCATGATGCAAGCCGTGAAGTTGACCTGGTAAACTGACGGGTGCAAAGACAAATTTATCTTTTTTTTTTTTACCTGGCACACACGCATAACAGCAAAAAGGTTTTGTTTACATTACAAAGCTTCCCTACTCAAAGATGAAGTAGATTCTCATTTAAAGTTGAAAGTAAATTTCAATCTTAATGGTTTGATTTATGTCACCCCTGTTACAGGGAAGGACGGCAAGAGTTGCAGGGTGCATGTCCATTTGAGATTTGGTTTTTATGTTGTAGGCTCACATGAGGCATGTGCAAGCGCAAACTTGTACATGTCTGGTTGTGAGAATGCATGTAATGTGAATCTCCAATGTAACATGTCTTTGCAACTTAGATTAGATTAGATTAGATTTAAGACCATCGCGTCGCTAGAATATTTTTAATAATAGTCTGACATATTCACGAGTTTTGCCAGGGTTTTAGCATCATTCAAAAGTGTAGCAGAGAGCGTTCCTAGCGGAGAGCGTTCCTAGCGGAGAGCGTTCCTAGCGGAGAGCGTTCCTAGCGGAGAGCGTTCCTAGCGGAGAGCGTTCCTAGCGGAGAGCGTTCCTAGCGGAGAGCGTTCCTAGCGGAGAGCGTTCCTAGCGGAGAGCGTTCC
Organism: Agapetus fuscipes; assembly: GCA_951799405.1. Lineage (NCBI taxonomy): Eukaryota > Metazoa > Arthropoda > Insecta > Trichoptera > Glossosomatidae > Agapetus > Agapetus fuscipes. The sequence continues at coordinate 873,194 of OX637339.1, forward strand.
TAGCGGAGAGCGTTCCTAGCGGAGAGCGTTCCTAGCGGAGAGCGTTCCTAGCGGAGAGCGTTCTGCCACAGCGGATTCTTCTATTTGGCCTAGCCTGCAGCTTCTTTTCTTAAATCATTAGAATATGTATATTAAATAAGCAGATATCTGTACAAACCGTTAGTGGATATTTTTGTTAACAACACAAGAACGTAGATTAATATATTTTTTATCTGATATGCAACAATTATCATTTATGCTCTTGCTAATTGTTGCATAAACAAGACTTGGAATGACTCTGCTAGACCATCTTCCATAGCTATGTTCATTGTACTTGACTAATGGAGTTTCTGTTGTACTTCAGGGGGCCAATGTGAACGCCGAGGACTCGGAGAAATGGACCCCACTGCATGCGGCTGCCACCTGTGGTCACCTGCAGCTGGTGCGCACCCTCATACAGCGCGGGGCCAACCTGCTGGCTGTCAACGCAGACGGTAACACAACTCATACATCACATATTGTCCTAGCTGCCACCTGTGGTCACCTGCACCCTCATACAGCGCCTGCTGGCTGTCAACACAACTCATACGTCACATATTGTCCTAGCTGCCACCTGTGGTCACCTGCACCCTCATACAGCGCCTGCTGGCTGTCAACACAACTCATACGTCACATATTGTCCTAGCTGCCACCTGTGGTCACCTGCACCCTCATACAGCGCCTCCTGGCTGTCAACACAACTCATACGTCACATATTGTCCTAGCTGCCACCTGTGGTCACCTGCACCCTCATACAGCGCCTGCTGGCTGTCAACACAACTCATACGTCACATATTGTCCTAGCTGCCACCTGTGGTCACCTGCACCCTCATACAGCGCCTCCTGGCTGTCAACACAACTCATACGTCACATATTGTCCTAGCTGCCACCTGTGGTCACCTGCACCCTCATACAGCGCCTGCTGGCTGTCAACACAACTCATACGTCACATATTGTCCTAGCTGCTTCTTATGGTCCTCTAGCTCTCTCACATAATGGAAGCTTCTGGAGAAGAGGAGCAATGTGATTGAATTTCGACTGACCAGCGATCATGCAAGCACTTGTATTCTGTTCAATTGCCGCTTAAATCGGGTATTAGATTGTTCCAATTTTTTTCTTACCTCTACTCAATGTATTTCAGGAAACATGCCGTACGACATTTGCGAAGATGAGCTCTCGCTGGACCACATTGAGGGTGAGATGGCATCGCGTGGCGTGACGCAGCGCCTAATCGACGCGACGCGTGCCGGCACCGAGCGGCGGATGCTGCGCGACCTGAGGGCGCTGGCTGCTTCTGGGGGCGACCTGGAGATCCGCGACCACCACGGCGCCACGCCGGTGAGACAGATCATCTCTAAGGTCATCCGCGTCACCACCAGCGTCACCCGCTGGCTGGTGACCGTGGTCCTGAGGAAGCGCAAGACTACTAAGTTGATTCTGTGGCCCGGGATTTTGAAACCGGTCGATAAAACGGAGAATGTAGCTGCCGTTGAGAAGCTCGCTGTTAAAAATTGAAACAATGTTTGCTGCATCACATACTTGTTCAATATCCCTTTTAGTCCATGGAGGGTTTAGACTCTCTTTTAGGGTTATTGTTTATCTTTTTAATTGAGTCGAATAGTACTAAAAGTGGCAATCTAGCATATTTAAAAAAATTAAATAAATGTACCGAAAGTTTTAGGGTTTGTGTATTGACATTGTGAAGCTTAATTTTTTGATTAATAATTTAAAAATAAAACACTAACGGTGTTATTCTTAGACATTTTTGTCGCCCGTTGAGCCCACGTTTTGCTTAATTTTGATTCTTGAACATTTCTGAAGTACTTAGGCTCGTGTCCTGATCTCAACGCCCGCCCAATTCTAACCTCCAAATGTATGCGAACTTAGGCGGGCACAAATCTGGCTCGGAGACGGTTTTAAATGGCAGTCGATTCTGACAACTGCCGTATTTAATATTAAATCATAAATATTTGCTTTATTACTGTTTTGTTTTGCGATTTGTTTTTGTCATTTTGGTCAAATTGACAGAATTCAGCACCTTTTTGCTAATCAATCACTTTGTGGCGCACAAAACACAAAAAAATAAGAAGCAAAAGAAATCATTTGAAAGATTGAATCACGGCTTGCGGCAAATTTCTTAATATGACACATTTTACAAAACTGAAGTTAAGTCGATAGTTTAAAATAAGGGGAATGGATATTCAACACTCTACGAACACATATAAGACAGTTTTTCCTTCTGAAATAAAATTTTTAGAAGCATTTCGGCCGACATCTGATTTGTTTACAAACAAAAGCGATCAGCTGTCCGCCATTGTGACGTCAGCGATGAGACATGCCGCGGCCATATTTGTGTGGTCGTCCCTAACGCATATTCCCCACATTTGGTTTATTTTTCCCGATCCACAAAAAATATACGGATTCATTTGGCTAATCAATTGTTTTCACAGTTGTTTTAATTATAAATTGCATAACAAATTTATAAATTGATTACTTGCTTTTATTTTTCATCTTTTTGTTCCTTATTGTCAATGGTTATTGTTTTAATAATTATTTAAATACGACTTAAAAATTCCCTATTTTTTAAATAATATTTATTAAGTGACATCTCTAAAACAGATTTTTTTTTAATACGACATTGAACGGACGTAATTTCAGCCGTCCAAAATTGGTCGCAGGCTCAACTGTTCCTAGATTATACCACGAACGAGAATCAATATTTCAAATTAGGTCTAGTCCGGCTTTGTACCCAGACTAATTAGTCGCCAGATAAGCCGACGGCGAAATATGACAAGTAAGAATAACACCGTAATACAGATACAGATTGGTATGAGGCTGACCACCCATACTGTAAAAAATGGTTCACTTTGCCAATGTCACCCCTGTTTCAGGGAAGGTTGGCAAAAGTTGTGGGGCTTATGTTCATTTGAGGTTTGGATTTTATTTGTAAGTACGCGTTCAGCATTTGTAAGCGCGAACTACACATGTTGGTTTGTGGGCATACATCTGAGAGCTTTAAATGAATATATCCTTGCAACTTAGATTATAGTTTATATTAAATAGTGAATCTGCAATTATTCAGTTTTATGTTTAAAGTGGCAATATTATTTAGTTTTTAGTATTATTTTATTTTTGTATATGTTATCCTTATAAACGTGATCTTGACTGTCCCATATATTATGTTTCCTTTATTGTTCTATTTAAAAAAATTCCACCCCTTTTATAAAAACCTTTTACTAGAAATCCAGACAACTTTAAACTGAAAAATTATATATAGCAAAAATTGTAAGCAATTTTTTTTTAATTTTTGTTTTTTTTCTTATGTTTTATACATGTAGATTTTTAGATGTTATTTTTTTTTCATTTTGTAGTTAATCTATTTACAATTATAATAACTACATAGTTAGGTAATCAAATTTTTTTGATTTTAAATGAACCGTTATGGGAGAACTTACATCATTCTCGACGTTTTGTTGGTGACAAAGCCAACGTCTTCAGGAGACACCCTCTCTACATGACGATTGAGAAGATGTTGGCTATGTCGCCAATAAAACATCTTTTATGATGTTTGTTCTCCCATAATACCATAAAGGTTCGTCTAGTATCCGAAAAGTTTGATTATCTACTCGTGTAGTTATTATAATTGTAAATACATCAAACGACCGTAATTCCATGTAGTAAATCTGTTTGCATATAAGTATCCCGGCTCCTTGACTTATTGGTTGGCATGAGGCTGACCACCCATACTGTGAAAAATGTTTCACCTTGTCAATGCCACCCAGAGTTGCAGGGTTTATGCACATTTGAGATTTGGGTTTTTATGCTGTAGGCGCACATGTGGCATGTGTAAGCGCCAGCGTGTATGCGTCTGCATGTGGGCATGCATTTAATATGAAAATGTAATATATCCTTGCAACTTTGATTATAGATTGTAGACTCCGAGTACAAAAAGATATTATAAAAACTTCATTTGATCTCAGAAATATAAAAATGTATTGAAGATAAAACAGTACTCCTAGTGAGTGAGGTTTCATAATTTTTTTTGATTAACGTGATTGAGGGGAGCTTATGTAATGTGTGTAATAAGGAAAAGAAAGGCCAAAATAAAGTAAGGCCGTAAAAGTCCACTATTATCTATAATTTAAGTTGCAAAGTTATCTTAACATTTAAAATTCATATTAAATGCATGCCCACAAACAGGCAGTTGTAGGTTTGCACTTACAAATGCTGCATGTATACTTATAGTTCAAAAACCAAATCTCAGATGAATATAAGCCCTTTAATTTTTGCTGACCTTCCCTGAAACGGGGGAGACATTTGCTAAGTGAACTATTTTGTACAGTTTGGGTTGTCAGTGTCCTGCCAACCTAATAAGGCAAAGAATACACAACTGTCAAAAATCATGTAGTTTTGATTTCATAGCTATTTTTTAACCCTCGGAATCCATTAGAATACATTTATTTGTTTTTGATTCTTTTTTTTTGAAAATTTGAATTTGAATTCATTGTATATATGTACACGGCTTATACTGAATGCGGGTGACAGTTGAGGGAGGACGCTGTTATGATATTATGGCTTACAAACTGATAAAATCAATAGCATTATTTTGTTTTTCTTTCACAAAATTCTCATATAACACAGCTAACTTCATGTTGAAACATTAACCTTATTCTGGCTGTATGAATACCAGAATTTATACCCCCAGTACGGAATACTTTTTCAAGCACATTCTTAAAAACATTTATTGATTTCCTACCTTAATTGATAGACGACACTTCAAACTATGTGAACAGTCACATGTATCAGTTATTCAAGAACAAAAATCACAAAGCACATATTTCCACTTGCGGACTTTTAAATTCTTGAACACAGATACCAGGGATAAGTTCAAAGTTGGATGACGTCTATGATTGACAGCCGCACTGTATGCAAGTTTACACTTGACGCCTATGCGTGTCACCCGCAGTTGAAGGATTAAAAATGATATTTTACACTATGACAGCTGTAGTTCCAATTTTCACCACGTTCAGTATCATTGTTGTATTAATATACTTATACATACTTCTCATGGGTTTTAAGTATTAGTTTTTTTTTTGCAGTATTATTTTCATTGTAACCACGTATTTTGATCCCACAGTTTTTCTGATTTTTAGCTTTTGTGATATCACATGTTCATTTATATTTGATCCATTTTTGGACTCGGACCTTCCTACATATCATACATATCTTTGTCCCTCTATATATCTGTGCTCCTAGTGTGAAAATTTTTGTAAACTCACCTCTATAGTCTATAATCTATAACCTTAGTCGCAAAGATATATTAACATTCAAAACTCATATTTAATGCATGGCCACAAACAGACATGTGTACTTAAAAATTAAAACTAAACCTCAAATGAACATAAAACCTGTAACTTTTGACACAACAATCACTTTTTTGGGCTATATAGCCGTGGTCTGGTTGATTCTTTCCGGACAGTTTCGCCCATTGCTCCGATGGGCATTATCAGCGGTTGGCTAGTCGCTGTGATCTTCTTACAGGATCTGAACAAGAACCGGCCATGAAACCTGTAACTTATGCCAGCCTTCCCAGAAACAGGGGTGACATTGGCAAAGTGAACCATTTTTTGCAGTATGGGTGGTCAGCAATATCACCCCTGTTTTGGGGGAAGGTCGGTAAGAGTTGCAGGGCTTATATTCATTAGAGATTAAGTTTTTATGTTGTAAGTCCACTCACAGCATGTGTAAGTGCAAACTTATACGTGGCCGCTTATGGGAGTGCATGTAATATCAGAGGCGTGCATCCCATACAGGCAAATGTGCCTATTAGGTGGGCAATATCTGGTAAAAGCCGTCAAAACTTGGTATTCAGATTTTAAATTAAAAATTTAATTTTTATTGGAGCCATCGTTAGCACTTCAGTCAATTTCGAATAGAGTTATTTGAAAGGAATGCAAGAAAATATTTATTCTGAAATGTATTTGCCCATACCCTATGCACGCGCCTGTGTAATATGAATCTTACATGTAATATATCTTTGCAAGTTAGATTATAGAATGTTGATTTGTTTAAACATCTTCTAATTGTACTCTATTCCTCTGCCAGCTTCACATAGCCGCGGCCAACGGATACATCAAGGTCGTGGAATTCCTGCTGGATAACCACGTGTCCACGGATGTCAAGGACAATGACCTGTGGCAGCCCGTGCACGCGGCGGCTTGCTGGGGACACGTGAGTAAAGCTTTGTAATGTAAAACAATATAAAAACATCTTTGGTTTCATTGAAATGTGTATCTCACGTGTGTCTAAAATCCACTGTCTCCACCTAAAGGAAAAAAATACCTTTTTTAATGTTTTTGTCATGGAATAAGTACTCTTAACCTTTTCCCTTCTGAATATTCTAGCTATATGAATACCCCCAGTACGGAATACTTGTTCAAGTACAATTTTTAAGCATTTACTGATTTCCTACCTTCATTGATTGATGTCACTTCAAACTATATGAACAGTCACATGTACCAGTTATTCAAGAACAAAAATCACGAAGGTGTAGAACATTCACTTGCAGACTTTTGATTTCTTTAACGCAGATGTCAGGGATAAGTTCAAAGTTGGATGACGTCTATGATTGACAGCCGCACTGTATACAAGTTTATACTTGACGCCTATGCGTGTCACCCACAGTTAAAGGGTTAATTAATCGCCCCCTTTGTGCTTGTATGTCTTATGTCTATCAGAGGTTATTTTACGCAAGCTAATCCGTAGTAATCCAGCAGTCCAGTCGATAGCTCAGTTAGTAGAGTGCTTGCATTTCATGACGCGAGCTCGGGTTCAAATCCCACCGAGGGTATTAGAAATGATTTCCCGTTTCGATGTTTATTTCAAAACCCAAAATAAAATACTGGCCGATTGATTCCGTATCTGGACCATTTAGTAATTATTTAGCCCCCTGTGGATGCAAACGGATTATTTGCAAAATAGTTGTGGGTCTGAATATACTCGCCGTAAAAAAAAAACAACTGTAAATCTTAATTTTACGGTTAAGTCCATTTTTTTCTTTAATTTGCCTGCTTGTAGGCACATGCGCCTCTACGGGATGCCTGCCTCTGTTGTAAGAACAATTTGCTTTGAGAAATAAACATCTTTCAATGAAACTAAATTTAGTTACCTTTATAAATTTAAGAATTAAGTATATATTTTTTTTATTAATTGAAAGGAAAGAGTTTTTTTGTTTGTTATAATTATTATCATTATAGCATGTTTTTTACTTTACTCATAATGAATGGCTTTATTTATTTGCATTTTTTGTTGCATCATGATTTTATTATTCAATCAAAGAAAAATGTTTTTAAATAAATATGTGTTTGCATGAACTATGAATTAATTGAAGAAAAAAAAAAACAGTCAACGGCTCAATGGTTAGCTCGTCTGCTTTCTAAACGGGAGTCCTGTGTTCAGCTCCTGAATAGTGTCAATTTTACTTTTCCTTACCGGGTACTCCTAGTGTAAAGCATTGCGTAAATTCTTTCTATAATCTATAATCTAAATTGCAAAAATGTATAACATTTAATTTAATTTAAGGTCGGCAAAAGTTGTAGGGCTTATGTTCATTTGAGGTTTGGATTTTATTTGTAAGCACACATTCAGCATTTGTAAGCGCGAACTACACGTAAAAAACACAGAGTTTTATTTTCACAAATTGAGTTTTTATTTCCACCTCAAGTACTTTCGACTTATTCACGTCATTATCAAGAGGATAAAACTCTGTGTTTTTTATAATTTTTTATAATTATTTATAAAAATGAATTTTCACTGTGTGAATACACAAACTTTAAAAAGTCGAACTACACGTGTTTGTTTGTGGGCATTCATTTGAGAGCTTTAAATGATATATTAAAAAAAAAAAATTAGGCTGATTTATTTGGTGAGCACTGTTTTTGTGTGTATCACACCTCAAGAGCCCTCTGCGAGCTTAGTCGTCGCTGTAAAAAGCGCCAATTCTCAAGCAAGACCCAGTTGTTGGAAGGCTGGATGGACCTTTTGATGACCGGTCTTTGGTAAAGGTTTATGAATTTTTCAACCCAGCGAAGAGCAAATTTGAAAATATAAATGGTATATTTTTTGTGCTCCGCCGGGATTCGAACCCACGACCTTCCAGTTACGAGTCCGAAGTGTTACCACCTGGACTTCGGACCGGTCAAATTTATTTTTAAAATATTATTTTTATAAATATTCTTTTTTTATAAATATTCTATTTAATAATATTTTTGCAACTTTGATTATAGATTATTGTAATATGCATATTGAATGCACTCCCATAAACAGACACGTATAAGTTTGCACTTAAACATGCTGCATGTGGGCATACAGTATAAAAACCCAATCTTAAATGAATATAAGCCCTGCCACTTTCACTGACCTTCCCTGAATCAGAGGTGACATTGACAAAGTGAACCATTTTTTACAGTATGGGTGGTCAGCTACATACCAACCAATACGTCAAGGAGCTTTGATTGTTCAAATTGAATAAATGTATGAAACTATACCACTCTCTAGGAGTGCCGTTGTATGTTGCGTACATTTTTTATTTACACAGTCGTTGTAAGATTCACGCAATGTTTTACACTGGGAGCAGTTCTTGGTACTGGCAAGGTTGACTCAGCCTTAACAATAAGTGAGAGCATGTTGTTTCCGCAGGTTGGCTATCGTGCCATTTATTGTTGACTTGTTCTTTACTGTACCTAACTAAAGTGTCTTACTGATCGCATATTCTTCCTTACTATGTTCCCTATCCTCTTATAGCATGTGGAAGTGTCTCCTCTTGTCCCCAACCACTGACTTTCGGTGTATCTACCTAATTCAAGCGTTTCTTTCGCTCTTTTGATGTCCGTTGATCAATGAGCGAGCACCTTCAACTCCACCTGCCTCCAGTTCTTTTGCCTTTTATCGATCCCAAGACACTAACTTACAATTTGAGAAGTGTTGTATGGATTCTCTTCTCAGCCTTGTCCTATCACAGCATGTGCTTCAAATTCCTCCTGTCCCCAGCCACTGACTTCCTTCCTGGAGAAGCTGTGTTCTATACCGTCTCTTCTCAGCCTTATCCTAGCATAGCACGGCTTTAAATTCCTCCTGTCCCCAGTCACTGACTCCCAGATCACCACCTGGAGAAGCTGTGTTCTATACCTTCTCTTCTCAGCCTTGTCCTATCATAGCACGGCTTCAAATTCCTCCTCTCCCCAGCCACTGACTTCCTTCCTGGAGAAGCTGTGTTCTATACCGTCTCTTCTCAGCCTTATCCTAGCATAGCACGGCTTCAAATTCCTCCTGTCCCCAGCCACTGACTTCCAGATCACCACCTGGAGAAGCAGTGTTCTATACCTTCTCTTCTCAGCCTTGTTCTATCATAGCACGGCTTCAAATTCCTCCTGTCCCCAGCCACTGACTTCCAGATCACCACCTGGAGAAGCAGTGTTCTATACCTTCTCTTCTCAGCCTTGTCCTATCATAGCACGGCTTCAAATTCCTCCTGTCCCCAGCCACTGACTTCCAGATCACCACCTGGAGAAGCAGTGTTCTATACCTTCTCTTCTCAGCCTTGTTCTATCATAGCACGGCTTCAAATTCCTCCTGTCCCCAGCCACTGACTTCCAGATCACCACCTGGAGAAGCAGTGTTCTATACCTTCTCTTCTCAGCCTTGTTCTATCATAGCACGGCTTCAAATTCCTCCTGTCCCCAGCCACTGACTTCCAGATCACCACCTGGAGAAGCAGTGTTCTATACCTTCTCTTCTCAGCCTTGTTCTATCATAGCACGGCTTCAAATTCCTCCTGTCCCCAGTCACTGACTTCCAAATAACCACCCGAAGAAGCTGTATTCCATACCTTCTCTTTTAGCTTTGTCCTCCAATACCAGTGTCCACACTCTGCCATGTTCTACCCCTCTCCACATCTTTCCAGTGCTGGAAGTCTCATCACCACCGTAATTCTTATCTACCGAATATCAGTAATATTTGTTCAGCTGTTCACTTTAGGGAACTGGATTTGGAGAGACTGTTTAAAAGAAGTCTCAAGACTCACCTCTTTGTCCAATCATATGGACAAGCGCCTTTGCAATGACACACTGTCATAAAAGGCGCTATATAAATTTTGTATTAATCATATTAATAATTCACTCGCGGCCTGTTGGATTGACAGGTCTTCATGCAAATATTCGGTAGGTAAGAATTACCGCGGTGATGGGACTTTTAGTCCAGATTCCCCCCTCCACTAACTGACTGTGTCTGCGTTGTCCCTGATTAATCAGCATGTGTGTGTGTGTTTGTGTGTGCTGGCGCAGCTGGAGGTGCTGGAAACGCTGGTCCACAACGGAGCCGACCTCAACGCCAAGAACAAGCATGACGAGACGCCAGCAGGTGACCACGCACCCACTATACTGTATACTGTATGCCTGATGAACTAACGCCGCGTCACTGCTGTGTGAAAAGTAGTCACAATTCACATTCATTGCATACTTCACGGGAAGGCCTTCTGCCACTTCAATAGAAAATATATAGTTTCGTATGAGCGTCCATGTGCTGTGGGTCCGTCTGACACATTCAAACAAGACGGGTATGATGGGGGTTTCGGAATATCATTGCATCGGAGAGTAGAGCAGATGACTGGTCTGTAGTCTAGTGGCTAAGGCTACAAACTCGTATTCTGAAGGTTGTGAGTTTCATTCCTGGCAGAGCACAAAAAATATACCATTTATATTTCCAAAAATATGCTCTTCACTGGGTTGAAAAACATCATAAAACCTTTACCAAAGACCGGTCACTAAAAAGGTCCATCCAGCTTTACAGCAACTGGGTCTTGCTTGAGAATTGGCAATTTGTAGCGACGACGATCAAGCTCGTAAAAAGGTCGATAGCTCAATTGGTAGAATGCTTGCATTCCATGCCGAGAGTAAGTTTCGATCTCAAGGCTTACTCAGCCTTCACAAGAAATGAGAACGAGCCCCCCCGGGAGCTGGGAAACCCCCTCGTTGAAGGTGGTTGGTATGAGGTCAGCCCCGTTACCCGTAAAAATAAATAGGTCCCGAATCGCCACATTTGGTGATACCGCAGGAAAGAAGTTACACTATGTGTGTAGCTTAGTTGCGTTGCGTTACTTATTCAGGTTAACCTTTAAGGTATCAAAATACTGTGAGGTTTTGGGATTCCACCCGGCAACGTCAGGTTTTTTGACAGGAGGTTAGATATTGATAGTTTTTAGGAGTTCGCTCCCCCAGTTCTTGTTTATCGTATACGCCAATCTTGTCAAATATGACTTTTTCATGCAGTTGTCTTATGAATCAAATTCTACACAATCTGAGCTAAGAAAAACCGTAAAACTCGACAATGTGAGAGTTATTTTAAATATTTTTTAAATAAATTTCTTGTTTTCATAAGACACATTGGTCCAGTGCACATGCAAACATTGCTCATGTAAAATTTTCTCAATGGCGTGTACGATAAACAAGAACTAAGGCAGCGAGTTGTGTACCAACCGGACCTTTGCATTGACGATTTTCATTTAGACATAGGGGGCTTATTTATTACGCACAAAGAGGCGATGGGCGAATCTTTTTTAGAAAATACTGCTCTAGAATATGGTCCACTACTTTTTATACATCCGTGTCATTTGTCATACTGCACTGAGCTACCAATCTTACTGTTTATTATTGTTGCTTCTTTAAAAATGTCATACTATAAAATTATGAAGTTGTCTCAGCCGTCTTGTTGTG